>JACAVU010000008.1:38294998-38894998 GCA_014183005.1 Castanea mollissima | reverse complement strand
CACGTGACCACGAAACTTTTATTTATTTATTTATATATAATATTTATTTTAAATTCAATCCCAATTTTAGTGGACAAAATCTGACCAAAGCAAAGTTGTATGGTAGGACTTATTTTTGAGCAATTATTCTGGTCAGATTTGGCATTATTACACAAGGACCCAATTCCCTATGAGAGGGCGAGGTGTCCTCTCTCAGCTGACAAAATAATTTCTTTTTATTTTGGCATTCATCCTACCACTATGCAGAAAATACAACCCACGGTATTATTGGAAAAAAAGGTGCGGGATAGGTTAGAGCAACAAAACTAAATATTTTAGCATGAATATTTATCAATTAGCTGGTACTACTTCCTTTGTACTAATTTAAACGTTTTGTGTTTTTAATTTTTCTAAATATGTGTCTATTTTCTAAAAGTGGAAGTTGTGCTTTTAATTTTTTACTTATTCAAAAAGCAACAAAAAAATTTGTCAAAATTAAGCTGTGTCATCTGCTTGAAGTAAAAATATTTTTAAGAAAATCATATAGTTTTCCCTTTTTAAAAAAATTATTATAACTATGTCAGTTCAAATATATTAAGATATATAAATTAGAAGGGAGAGTGTTGTTATTTAAACCTTTCAAGAAATTCTTTGACAATTTTTCGTATATCTTATCCAAATTTTAAATTAAAAACACAAAGTTGTAGTGGCTAAATTTTTTACGAGAGTAAAAAAAAAAAGAAAAAAAAAAAGAAAGTTTTTACGAGAGTCGACTTAGAATTTGCCATGACTTGTACTAGTTCTGGGCTTAAAATTATACATGGTAAGTGGGTCGGGTTTGATTATGATAGGTTCAAGTTAGAAATAAGCTGGATTAAACTAAGTTGCATAAACTAATGATTTACCTAGGTTTTTTTTTTTGATAGCTAAGTTGCATAACTAATGACCCTTACACAGTTTTTTTTGTCAGTTGAATCAATCTAGTATGTCCTATATATTTTCGCATAAATAAATAAAAGATGATAGATTATTTCTTTCTTTTCTTCTTCTTTTGAATATAAAAAAAATGAAAACATTTACAAATAATTTTTTTTAATAATACATAAATTACAACTTAAATTCTTGGCATGGAATTCAGCCATCACAAACTATCCTAACAAAAAGAAATTACCATCAAGGTTGACAGCCGAATGCAATGACAGATTGATAGTCAATGGGTAGTAGCCCTGGAAAAGAAAAGTTGAATATCAACCAATTCATGATTGCTAATCGAAATTGCAAGATTACAGAGAAGAAGATGAGGCACGATGTTGATAGAGGGAGATCAACCTTCATCAAACTCTAAGAAAGATAGATTGAAGAATGAAGAGAAGAATATGAGAAATTGAAGAGTAAAGAGAATAATTGGTGTGGGATGCGGAAACATCAAGAAGTAAAACACATCTATTTCTAGAAAACAAGAAACAAAACACGTTTGTTTCTAAAAGTAACCATAAATCCATGAGAGTTCATTGAATCCACGAGGGTCCTTGAATCCACAAGGAAAAAGGATTCAAGAATTCACCAGAGAAACAATTGACAAAAGTTTGAATTTTTATTAATATCAAAATACTGAAAAACATTTACAGACTTAGGGACTTATTTAAAAGCTCTGTAAAACTTAACAGACAAAAAAAAAAAAAAAAACATTTCAAAATAACTCCTAATTAATACCTAACCATAATAGGAACAAAATTTGACCTAAATAAAAACATTAAAAGCACTTAAAAATAAGGAAATAAATAATCACCTAAACATAAAATAATGTCTTTTACATGAAAATACCAAATACAAAAATTACATAAATTAATTTGAAGATTATGTCCTACATCAGATCCCTTCACTTGAAACAAACTCGTCCTTGAGTTCATCTTTGAAATATGAAATCTTCCATGCCAAGAGAACAAATACTTTGAATACTTCATCTTCTCTGTCTTCTTTCCAAACTTGAAAGTCATCAATTGAGCAACTTGAACTTCTTATCCCTTGATCTTCATGCAATTGATAATATTCCCCGAATAAGAGTCAATAATTAAATAAAAGTTTTTCACCTCAATAAAATCAATAAACTTTGTTGGGGTTTCTCCTACTAAAATAATTGGAGTCTGAATGTTGAAATCATCTAACTTGACTTCATTGAGAATGTTCACAATTTCCTCTATAATTTCTTCTTTAATGGTCTCTATTACCTCGATTTCAAGATCTTTATCTATAATAGAGTCTTCATTGATCTCCTCCACAATCTTAATTTCAGATTCTTCTTCTATAACAATCACTTCATAAATTTTCTCAGAAATCTCTATATTTTCATCAATAAAAAATATGTTGTTCAACATACAATTCTTCTCTTAATGGTAGAATATATGGTTCTCCAAAATAATTTAAGTGTGAAATTTTTGGCAAAATATAATCTTGTTTTGTATATGACAGAAGTTCATCACAATCCAAAGGATAAAATTGATAGCAAGTATCTTTTTAAACCCTAAACCCTAAACTTTAATTCTCTTATAAGGCCTATATGAATTTTTCTTACCAATAGGTTGCCTGTGAGTTATGGTTCCGCGACAGCTATCCCTATTGTTTCTATGCTCCAATGACGTCATTCTAGCAAAAATATTTGTAAGTGCTAACTGTACGTCATGTAATACTTGCTAAGTTTTCTGTTAGTAGAATCACTACCGTCTTATATGTCAGCTACCAAGCCAAGATAAGTTAAGGCTCTGATACCAACTGATGCGGGATGCGGAAGTATCAAGAAGCAGAACACGTCTACTTCTAAAAAACAAGAAACAAAATACGTTTGCTTCTGAAAATAACCTAGGATCCACAAAAGGTCTTTGAATCTACAAGGAAAAATGGTTCTAGAATCCGCCAGAGAAACAATAGACATAAGTCTAATTTTTTATTAATATCGTTTATACTGAAAAACATTTATAGACTTAGGAGTTAGGAGCCTATTTAAAAGCTCCATAAAACTTGACAAACAAGAAAATATATTTCAAAATAACTCCTATAATACCTAACCATAATAAGAACCAAATTTCGCCTAAAAAAAACATTAAAAACACTTAAAATTTAAAAATAAGGAAATAAATTTCTTAAACCTAAAATAACGTTTTTTTTTACATGAAAATACCAAATATAACAAATTACATAAATTAATTTGAAAATTATGTCCTACATAAAAAATCTAAAAAAAGTGAGAATAGAATATAAAAAAAAAATTGAGTCTCAAAGTGCGAAACAAATAGAGTTGAAATCAAACATAAAAAACAGAAAAAGATTTTATTTTCCCTCACAAAAAGAGTCGATAGTGGTATGGATTTTAGTTGACCCACTTTTACAAGTCCAAAAAACCTTATTCATATTCATTTTTATTTTTTATCCATCAAGTGTAAACGGGTCAACTAGTACGGATCCAAATTTACCCAGTTTAGATCTGCTAGGGTTAGATACTATGTACACTAGCTGCCGGTTGTACTATATTCTTTGTATATATAAAATAACTACAGGGTTAAATAAAAAAAACAATAATAAGTTAATAACTACATGGCCACCTTTACTTTAAATAAAAAACCAATAATAACACATACTGTTATAAGGGTTGCACATGGTAGGATTTCCAAAAGTCTCTCCCTCGATTCCCTTTGTCTCCTGCAATTTTAAGCTGTACAGAACTAGAAGAAAAGTGGTATCGAGGAAAAAGTTAAAAATCTCTTAGCACACTCTCCCAGGAATCTAGCAAAGTACAGCAACTGTTTGATTCCAAAGGATATCCCACGCATGCACCCTTCTCAATTTTGCGGCTGAAAATTTTATATACCCCAGCTGAACAGAGACCTAATTAGTTATGGAGGATGTCAGAAGTCACGCCTATTTTGTTTAATTGCTAAGATATATGGTGCTGCACATGGTTTCTGATTATCTTTCCAACGAAGTCTGATTAGTTAAAACTTACAACTAAATTACAACGTACGTAGCCCGAACATCCTTGCTTGGTAGTGTGCTTCATGCATCTGGTAAAGAAGTACCCCCATAAAAAAGATCGTTTCTATCTTGTTTTTTAATAGGATAAACAAGAAGAAGAGGTACTGGCACAGGCAATCTGGCATCCTCACATGCGGCTAGAGATACTAATGGAGTGCAATTTTTTATATTGGGTACCCATAATCCTCATGTCGTTTCTTCTTTAATTCATCTGAATACTTACATGTGATTTTAAAAATCATATCCCTGCACTGCTCTTCATGCACAACAAAGCTGCCTGGTTTTGAAATGTAAGACTTTTTAATAGCAAACTTTTTTTTCCAAATTTGAAATAGGAATTAATATTTTAGTGCAGTGTAGGCCCTTCTTGGCCTTGTGTTTGCAAGCGAATTCTTTGAGTTGGGACCGAAATGTGTCGAGCTAGTCCTTTATTAAAATGGTGCCATTCTTGGCTACATTTCACTGCATGAGATTATGCGATTGTTTGGGAGGGGAGACGAGCACGCAGTAATGGGATTTGAGTATGTGGGGGGTGTTAAATTTTGCTGTTTTTTTGCCATTTTGAGTTGTTTGGATTTTAGGCTTTTGAGGGTTTCGACTGTGTGTGGGGATTGCTTGTGACGATTAGTAGGTAAAACGCGATTGTTGGTGATTTAATTGACTCAGAGATCCAACTTTTATTTGTGCTAGCAAGTAATTAGTAGGGTTATTAGTTATTACCATGAATGGTAAGCAAAGTTTAACTAACCCAAGGAAGATTTTCACTGCTTTCTCGAATTAGAAACTTAAAAACCTCATCACCCTTTAAATTATGGTAGATTCAATTACTTATTGAAGTGAAAAAGAAGAAGAGAAGAAGAAGAAGAAGGAGGGAAATGAAAAGAGAATTTTATTTATTTATTTTATTTGTTTTCGAGGCTAGAATTTTACTGTCTATTGATTTTTTTTATAAAAATAATAATGAAATATATGATATAAACGTACGTCCTACCTCTCTTGCGAAGTCAATGTTGCATCCATTATTATGAAATCTTGTATAATATATGAAAAGGCACTAGTTTAAGGGGCAGAGTAATAAAATTCAAGAATACTGATGAAACTCTGAAAGTATAACAAGGTGTATACTTATAATAAGTATCATGGTTTGGTTGCGTCTTTAAGTATTTACATCAGTCTCCTCACATTTTTAACTGAATTAACAAAAAAAATGATCCTTTCTTTTAGTTTAGCTATCTACTATTTTTGAACAAATACATCAGTCTCAATACTACTATACTATTTTAATTAAATATTATGTTAATTTTAAGAAAATTTTTACACGTACAAACCCAAAAATATTTCATAGCTGTACTCCAATTCACCACAACCGGTGGTCACCCAAGAAAGATTAATTCAAATTTTAGATTTGTTCTTCCGGCTTCCCCAATTTTAGATCTCCTGATGAAACAAAACCCCAATTCAAAGTTTCAAACTCAAACCTTGATCAATAAAAACTCCCATGAGTAAACTATAAACCAAACACAAACCCAAATCAATGAAAATTCCCATAAGCAAACACCAACCCAGTCAAATACAACTTGAACCCAAATCACCTCCGCCGTTGACCACCAACCAAACCCACACGTTGCCATTAACATGCAACAAACGATGGCTAAGTAATACCTAGCGGCAGAGTTAATGTTATTATCACCAAACCAAGCCAAAGAGTCCAAATCCATAAACCAAATCATAATCAGAAATCGAACGTACAAACCATGACAAATTATAAAGAAACACAAACCCACATCAAACACAACCCAAACCCTGACTTGGATCTGAAAATGGAGTTGTTACACAAAGTTGTTATAGATGTGCATCCACTTCGAATTGACCTGTATATATGAGGAGTGAGCCATGGAGGTTTGATTCTTAGAGAGAGAGAGAGAGAGAGAGAGAGAATAAAATTTTTGGCTTTGGCGATGAAAGACTCTCACCACAAGAGGCATGTCAGTGTTCCTCGCCAAGTATTTTGCACTATTTTGGTGAGATTGATGAGTGTTTTTTAGTCTTTAATTTTATATTTGCTAAAATATTAACATAACACTGATGTAAATGCTCTTATAGGGTTTATTTGCATTTAATTTATGTCACTCTTTTTATAGTTAGGATATGAAGGCCATCGTGATGGATATTTCATATTTTGTGCTTTTGAACCTAATACTTTATATCTGTAATTGATCATGATATGAGCGATCCACAATGTTACAATGTTATGCACATGCTTAATTTCTCTCATTTTCTTGTCTAGTTTGAAATTTAGAGTTACATTATATATATATATATATATGTGCCTACTATGATATTATTTAGAATTTAGGATGGTTAGGTTCTAAAAATTTAGAACAATTAGTAAACCATGAGTATAAACTTGTCTATATATAGATCTTAGAATCTATAACATATATTAGACAATGCTCAATGTGTTGTAAGAGAGAATATATGAAAAAGTAAGTTGTAGGTTTAGGAATTTGAAACATGCTAGGTTTGATTGATTGAAAGACGAATTTTGCAGAATTTAATTAAAGCCCAACCACTCATTAAGCCCATTAAGTGATTAGGGTTTCAGATTTAATTCTTCTAGTATTTTTTAAAAAAATCCTAAGGCACATTTTAAAGAGACTTTGGAGGTTCTCTTATGAGATCTAAAAGGTACTGTCTCTTCTTATTTCAAAGTCAGTATCGAAATTTCATCTACACATTATTAGAATCGGTAGATTTGAAGTTGCTACTATAAGATTATACATAGCTAATGATTTAAAATTTTGAGTTGGATCTCAGAGTCACAAACGTGTTCAACAAATTCAAGATAAAAGAGTCTGTGGATTTGAAGTTATGTGTGGTCATGTGAGTAAGTATTATAAGAGGTAGCTTTAAATTTAGAGAAAAACCTACTGTAAAACTTCCACCGTTCTATTATAGTGAATTTGTTGCTTTGTGGATTATTTAGGTTAAATCCTCCTTATAATTTTTACCTTAAAACTGAGTTATTTTATTGGTTTTCTTAGGTCATCAGATCGCTTATTTTCTTTACTTTTACGCACTTAGTGATATAATTGTTTGTGTTTAACCTAGATCTGAATAATAAACCTAAATATCAACTTAGTTAAATAATTAAGTTAAACAATCTGAGTGTACAGAGTTTAAACAAAACAAACAAGGATTTTGAGTAAACGCTATAAGTTGAAAGAAATAAAATTTTCTAATTCTTTTTGAATCAATGGGCAGAAATAATGGACTTCAGAGGTTAACTTGCTAATGCGTTTCCGAAATTGACCTCATCTGAAAAACGGAAATCGGTATCCTTGACTAATGACTATAGAAACGATGGTGCATCATTTTCATTCCTTTATAGGTAGAACTATTTGCTTTTCTTCTTTTTCAATTATTTAAGAACGAAAGGCATAAAAGAGAATAATTTGTTTATATGCTTCTTTCTTATGAGGCTATTCTTTAACAAAGAAATCAAAAAGGGAAGTGATAACCGTTGGTTTTCATGTGCCTTCTGTTGCCTTTGGGTATATGCTGTTCAATTATTTGCCCCACTCTCAATATAGTAATGTGAAAAAGTGCTGGATTGGCTTTTCCTACCTGAGCACTTTTGCCTCCACTGCATAAAGTCTATATACTATAACCAAGCTTGGTAGGGTTCCTTGAAATACTATTTCTAGTTATGATTCTGATTGTTCCTTGACGCATATGAAGGGCTTGCATTCTTTTGGTGCTAACTTTTTACCAACTCTTTATTCCTTAAATGATGATATAGACCAACTTCTATCAACTTTGATAGAGCTTTGTTTATTTTTACGTAAAATGTTGGCTTTTGTAATTAACTACTTAGAGCATTTAGTCGTTATTTCTATTGTATAAGAGGTGATGATTGTCGAAATAAAAGTATAAATTATATATATGTTTTTTATAAATAAAAAATGTTTTAGTTAATTTCTGGTTTGTGTATAACATACTCTTTTTTTTTTTTTTTGATGAGAACATACTTGTTAGTTATTGGTTAAATATAAATTAAGATATAATTCGTTTTACTTTAATAATTCATTAACAAAAAAATGTGGAAGATATTTACTTTTATGATTTGGAAATTTATTTATTTGAATCACTTGGATCAATAAATTTCCATTTGATATGAAAATGGACGACAAACTGGGCATCATTCATTGTAATTTATCCTTATATCTAATGTTATATAAATGTATGAATAGGTGTGAAGTTTTTTTTGTTAAAGACATATTTTATGTAGTTGGTTAATCCTTTGATAAAAAGTACTTTACATTTATTTAGATAGATTTAGAATGTGCTTAATACTTCAAAGAACATGTTGTTCAAGTCTAGTATTAAAACCATGAAGATTGGACCAAGAAACAAGTGAAGAAAATGTATTTACTAAAGCTGGACACCTGCTGGACACCTGTGAACAGTTGCTCGACAGATGCTATCGATGTATCTATCGAGGTTACGAAAATCAGAATTTTCAGATCTGATTTTTGGGCCAGACTTTTGTATTTGTGTAGGATTTCTTTTCTCACAACCCTAGGCATATATAAGGCTTATTTTAGAGGTCGTCACATAAGAGAATACGAGGAGAACATATGCAAAAGGTGACCGAAGCCTTATTCTTTCTAGAAAGAAGCTATTGCGTCTTTGAGCCTTAGGGTTTTGTAATCAAGTGCTTCTTGATCTTCATTGTTAATGGAATGAAGAACTTTACAGCCAACATTCTTCTTTCTCAAGTTGATGAGTGGGTCACGTATTGGGATTCGTGCAAAGGAGTTAGTCACGTACTGGGATCCATGCATCAAAAGATGGCGTTCATATATTGAAGAGTTCAGAGGTTCTGAAGCGGTAGAAGGTTTCTGCTGTGAGTTAATCTACGGGGATTGTAGAGTCTAGGGACAAAGGTTTTGTACTAGATCTGAAACTTCTCTTTACTATAGTGGATTGCTTTTCGGGAAGGTTTCCTTCCAGGTTTTTTACTGTGAAATTGGTTGATTTCATTGGTTTTCCTGGGTCATCATATCTTGTTTTATTTATTTTTCCGCTGCACTTAGTTTTGACATGATATTTATGTTTGTTTGTTTTAACAAGTTTTATACATAATAAATCTAATTAACAACTTGATTTTAAATTTGTTAATTGTATCAACCGGGGTCTAAATTTCCCAACAAGTGGTATCAGAGCGGGTACACTTTGATTGGATTAATTTCCTGAGTGTGATCCTTGACCTCCATTGTCATGGATTGTGGACAATCTTTTTTAATTCCTCCTTTATTTGATGGTACTAACTATGCGTACTGGAAAGTTCATATGAAAGTGTTTTTGCAGGCTCTAGCTAAACAAGTATGGCAAGCTATTGAAGTTGGCTGGATTAAGCCAAAAGAATTGTCGATGAATTGGGATGATGCAACAATCATAGTGGCAAATTTCAATAGTAGGGCCTTGAATGCTTTGTTTTGTGGAGTGACCAACGAGAAATTCAAGAAAATATCATCCACGGAAGTTGCCAAGGAAGCATGGACCATTCTTAAGACCACCTATGAAGGTACCATAGCTGTAAAGACCATGAAGCTTCAAAAACTCAGTTGTAGTTTTGAAGAAATAAGGATGGAGGAAGATGAGACATTTGATGAGTTTTATGCTAAACTCAAGGATATTGTAAATTCTGCCTTTAACTGTGGAGAGTCTATAGCAAAATCCAACATTGTTAAGAAAATCCTTAGGTCCTTACTCGAAAGATTCCATGCCAAGATCACTGCCATTGAAGAAGTAAAGGACATTGATCAAATTCCTTTGATTGAGCTTGTAAGGAACCTTCAAACCTATGAGATGGGATTAGGCTTAATGGGAAAAGGTGGAAAGAGTAAAAACTTGGCTCTTAAGGGTATAGAGGAAGATATTAAGGACTCTGAAGATGAAGATGAAGATGAGGATGAGGATCTAACCTTCATAATTGATGAGATTATCAAGCTTCTTCAGTTTAGGAAAAATGATAAGGGCAAACCTCCTAGGAAATCTAAATCCTCTAGGAATGGTAAGAATGAGAAGCCCCTCATCTAATGCCACGAGTGCAAGGGTTTTGGTCATATGACGATAGAGTGCCCAAACTACCATATGAGGGAAAAGGCCAAGAAGTCAGAAGAGAAAGGGTTGGTTGCTACTTGGAGTGACAGTGAGAATGACTTGTTCGATTAGTATGTGGATGAATGTAGTCATGTTATGGCCTTTACTGCCTTAACTGATAAGGTAATTGTAGAGAGTGCTAGTGACAATGAGGATTCTTTTGATGATGAAGTATCCAATAAGATGACCCTTCAAGAAGCCTATAATAAGCTATGCATTGAATTCATAAAATCTGAAAAGACTTTTCATTTTTGTAGAAAAGAGTTTAATGAGGTGAAAATTGAAAAAGCTGAATTGTTAGTTAAACTAGATGAGACTACAAGGTTAGTTGAGACATTCATTGTTGAGAACACCTCATTAGAAGAGAATGTCAAGAATTTCGAGGTTGAGCTTAGTCAAGCTAGAACTCAAATAGAGAGGATGTCAAGTGCAAAGCTTGAAGAGGTCTTGAGTACTCCAAAGCCTAGTTCTGATAAGACTGGCTTAGGATATGCTGTCTCATCCGGCCCCTTCTCTTCCACGGTTTCTGGATCAAGGACTGTCATTGTGTCTCAATCCGAGAAAGGTAATAAAAGTATGAAATCCAAAATTTTTTTGGCTAATTCTAAATCCTTTGTTAGATCTCATGTTTGTCACTATTGTGGTGTTTCTTGACATATTCGTCCTAATTGCTTTAAGTTGTATCCTCAAAAGCAAGTGTCTAAATGGTCACAGGTTTCCTCTCAATGACCTACACTTTTGTTTGGAGAGTTATTAAAAGTCTTAAGTTTTTTAACTCAATTTCAGGAGAATCTTAATTCTTCTATGTCTTTTAGTAGACATACTGGGACACGTGTCTTTTCATCTTCACGGCCAAAGACTCGTGCTGTGTGGGTGAGAAAGGAGCCTAATACTTAATTGTCTTTTCTGTTTGTCCTCTACTTTAATTCTTTCTATCTATATTAGGACTCTCTTTGCTTGATTTTTTTTTTCAGCTTTCGAAATCATGCTTTCATGCATTTGCATTTTTCTATCATGCTTTCATGCATCTGCATTTTTCTATCATGCTTTCATGCATTTACATCTTTTTCCTTTCTTGTTTTCATGCATATGCATCTTTCTTTTATGCATTGCTTTACTTTGTTTGACATGTTTTTGTTTGTTTGTTTTCAGTTTTGCTTTATTTTGTTTTTCAAAATAAAATAAATAAAATTAAAAAATTCAGAAAAATACAAAAACAGTGTGTATGTGTACATTGGTTCTTGTGAACCTTAAAATGGACATTAAAATAGAGTTTTCTAAACTTTAAATCTCTTGCAGCTTAGATGAGTATTCCTATGCACAACTAAGCAAGTGGGTTTTGTAGTTCTTTGTTTGTGATGAGTAAGATTAAGTGATCTCTTGTACTTAATACTCATATCACTCTTTTTGACGGGTAGGACTAGAAAATCCTAAGAGAAAAACATAAATAACCATTTCACCACTGTTGCCCACCAATCATGATATGGCATCTGTATACTTCAGTATAGCAAAAATACAATGTCAAAAGTTTGACATAATTGGGTATATCTTTTTTCTCCTTTATATACCCATGCATTGTTTGCTTAATAAAAAGAAAATATGCAAAGAAAATAAAAGTAAAAAAAACAAAATGCTTTAAATATGATTGCAAGCATGTTTTCTAGAAAATGTGGGAGTTATAGGATGTACCTTAAAGGTGATAGTTCCCATTAAACAGTTATGATTGTGTGTGAGTTAAAGTAATTTTCTCATATCCTAAATTGTCATAACATAAAGACACTTATGCAATTTTGCGATATTTTCACATACGACACGCAATATTCTTTGCTACTTTTGATACATGTGCAAGTACAATGTGATTTGGCCATCACAAGGTTTATATGTGTTTATGTATACTCACTAAACTGTCTTGACTTATTTTTGAAATATAAAGTCGGTTAGACTTGTTTAGTGTGTGAGTCTGTGTTTTGGGATCCATGTATTTTTTCATGCATTGACACCTCTCGATCCATCGAGGTCCTCTACATGCATTTTTTTTTTCTTCATGTTTTGCATGTTTCTTTCATCTTGTCATCCATAGCATATTGTTTCATTACATTAATTCATTTTTATAGATTCTTTGTACCCCCTTGATCATCCTTGATCATCTTTATATTTCTCAAGTGAAACTTTCTAGTTTCTTGTACCCATTGTCAATTGTGACAAAAAGGGGGAGAAATTGGAGAATTTGTGATTTCTTTCTTTAAGATTCTATAAGTTAGGGGGAGAAATACATGCCCTTGTAAGGGGGAGTTGTGTTTCATTTTATTAGGGGGAGTGTTTACTTCCTTATTATTGTAGGAGCTACTTTTAGCTTCTTCTTCTTGTACCTAGGCCTTGTGACCATTTTTACATACATTGTACTTATCTTTGATATATGCGATGATGTATGTTTTCATCACCTATCTTTACATGTGTTGTTTCTTTTCTATCTTTATACACATGTTTCTTTTTTTGTATGCAATCTATTATTTCTGTCTCACAATAAAATACTTTGATGAGTTTTGTTTAAAGTGTTTTAGAAATACAGGTTGTCAAAATTTTCTTTGCCATGAACTCTCTTCTTGCAAAGTTTTTCAAGAGTTTGTGTTAGGATAGATTTTATTGTATTCAACAAGTGAGTATGAGTTAAGTGATTTATGACTTCTCTTATATGTTCATTTTTGTTGTTGTGATTTTGTCACGAATTGCCAAAGGGGGAGATTGTTAAGGATATATTTTATGTAGTTGGCTAATCCTTTGACAAAACGCACTTTACTTGTATTTGGGTAGATCTAGGATGTACTTAATACTTCAGAGAACATGTTGTTCAAGTCTAGTATTAAAGCCATGAAGATTGAACCAAGAAACAAGTGAAGAAAATGTGTTTACTAAAGCTGGACAACTCTTGGACACCTGCGGACAGCTGCTCGATAGCTGCTTGACAAATAGCTATCTATTGAGGTTTAATGAGGCTCCACAAATGCTATTTATCGAGGTATCTATAGAAGTTACGGAAATTAGAATTTTCAGATCTGATTTTTGGGCCAGGCTTTTGTTTTGTGTAAGGTTTTTTTTTTCTCACAACCCTAGGCATATATAAGGCTTATTTTAGAGGCCGTTACATAAGAGAATACGAGGAGAACATATGCAAAAGGTGACCGAAACCTTATTCTCTCTAGAAAGAAGCTACTGCGTCTTTGAACCGTAGGGTTTTGTAACTAAGTGCTTCTTGATCTTCATTGTTAATGGAGTGAAGAACTTTATAGCCAACATTCTTCTTTCTCAAGTTGGTGAGTGAGTCACGTATTGGGATTCGTGCAAAAGAGTTAGTCACGTACTGAGATCCGTGCATCAAAGTGTGGCGTTCATATATTAAAGAGTTCAGAGGTTCTGAAACGGTAGAAGGTTTCTGCAGTGAATTTATCTATGGGGATTGTAGAGTCTAGGGACAAAGGTTTTATACTAGATCTGAAACTTTTCTTTACTATAGTAGATTGCTTTTCGAGAAGATTTCCCCCCAGGTTTTTTACTGTGAAACTGGTTGGTTTCATTGGTTTTCCTGAGTCATCATATCTTGTCTTATTTATTTTTTTGCTGCACATAGTTTTGACATAATATGGATGTTTGTTTGTTTTAACAAATTTTATGCATAATAAATCTAATTAACAATTTGAGTTTAAAACTTGTTAATTGTATCAACCGAGGTCTAAATTTCCCAATATTTTTGTTTTTTTGTTTTAATATTTTTAAAAGATTACTAACACATCCAAGTAATACGTACCCCTTTGCCTTTTTTTTTTTTTTTTTATTAATTTCCAATTTAGCTAAATATTTCCCCCTTTTTTTAGCTCTTGTATTGCATCTAACTTAATTGATTAAAAATTGAAGGCAATGGATCAAGAATCCCGTGGCAATCATTTTTTTTGTTTATTTTTTAATATATTTTTATTTAATACATTGATTTTTTCCCCTTCCGCTATTGCTTTAAGGGGTTTGAAGGATTTTACAGAATTTTAAAAAGAGATATATATATATATATATATTTTTTTTTTTTTTAATACCCAAAAACCTTTTTCTCCCCACTGTTTGGCTCTGATAGCCACACCCAAACCCCTCCTCCACCACCCCCAGCCTGCACCCCCTTTTTTTGGGTTTGAAGGAATATAGATGCGGCATGCTTATTTTATTATTCGAAGAAATATGACAAATTTTCAAAAGTCTTACAGCTGAATTGACACTTTAAAATATTTTTAGTAAAAATATTAAGTGTTCAAATTCTTTTCCTCAATTATCATATATATTATAAGCCAAACTTAGAAAATATCAAATTAAAATCCAAATTGAATTTCAATTGCAGTTCAATTTTATTCCATGTGTCCCATCTAATTTTTAATTTGTATGCTAAGTGAATTATTAAATGTAACAAAAGAAGAGTCAAAATTTATTTAGATTTTAAATTGGATTTTAACTGGAGCCCAATTTTGCGCCATGTGTCCATCTAATTTTTAAATTTTTGTGGCAAGTTAATTATTATTTGGTGCTGTAAGGACACGTTTTGTTCCCAAAGCCTAAAAGAAAGGTCAATGGCCCTAAGAGCCCAAATAAATGAATTTGTAGAGAGTGGGCTTGAAATTGAACTTTCAATGAGTTAGGTGTATAATGATCACAGTAGGTAGTTGTTATGGTAAAGCATGAAACAAAAAGTTTGAGCAAGAAAAATTCTTCTTGGCAAAGTTTGAGGAAGGTTGTTATTATATATTTCTCTTAAACTTTACCACAATTACAGCTCTTGAGTATATAATGATTTTTCTACAGATTATCTCATGATCCTTTTGTAATGAGAATTTTCTTCTTTATATTCCCCTTTCTCACTTCATCTTAACCCTCCACGTGTAGATCAGATTGCTAGCTTTGATACTTGTCCCATTAGCACCTTCTTGAAGTCTATGTGGGTAGCTATAAGACTAGAGGTTACTGATCAGGTATCACCTCCACATTAATACAACCAAGGGGTTAGCTTTAGAGCATTCAATATGGTGGCAACAGCTTTCTTCTCAAATATTTCACAAATCTCTTTCGTATTATCCCCTCTTGATGTATATCCTTGCCAGAATGATCATTTGTTACCCTGTTCTTGACAAAAAATCGGACGTATGACCTCTATCTTGCTCAGCCGAGGAGGTATTTCTCTTCAGACAACATTTCCAATTCCTTATGACGAAACTCCTTCCATGGTCCATTGCTCTGTAGACCTTTGTCATTAGCACCCATCCTTGGACTACTTGAGGTCGTCGGATATAGCCCACGACCCAATACCCATATTTAGGACCTTTATCCCTACAACAGCCCCTCGAAATTCCACTATTTCATTCCTCGAAATAAAGAAGGGAATTTTGATTTCCTAGTGATTGCTCTCCTCACTCTTACGTTATTTTTCTCTGTGCAGGTGTCTCTTCAATTGTAAAGAGGCATGCTACTGACGCTTTGGCATCCGAGACAATCCAACATTTATTTTATTCGATGCTTAGTCCCCCACATCCTACAACGTGATGGAGATCCTACGGTGGAGAAATTTTACAGAGATTTGGGGGGAACTCTCCCGCTCACTTTTCCTTTTCTTATATATATTGCTCGAAGATTCTAGCTGTTCTACTTTTTGCATCTTCAATTCTCAAGAACCAGTCCGAGGAGCCCTTCCTTATTTACGTAAGTTACCTTTAGCATTTCTTCTTAAATTTAGGAAATTTTCTTCCTCAGCCCCTCTAACTTCACCTCGTCACCCTTATAACTTCAATTATTTTTCAAATAAGTAGATTCGCTAGTTTAGTAGACACCCCAGAAGGTATAGAGAGCTTAAAAGCTCGTTATCGTATTCCACCCAAGGTACAATAACGACACTCTACCCATAGGGATGAGAATCTCTATAGGTAGAGTGACTAGGGGCTACCTGATTGCCCATAGACTTTCATCCACCCAGTGCGCCCTTAATGTGTTTAGGATTTAGGTAGCATAGACGCCCTTAACAAAAAGATGGGTGTGAACCTCACCCATCATGATGTTAACTGGGTATACAATCGTCAACTTCTTAAAGGCCAGGTAGACTAACAATGATATGGACAATAATTTCCTAATTATAACAGGGGAGAGGCATGATAGACTTCATTGCCCAACACAAGATGGGACACTAGGTGGGGTGTTTAGGTTTAGGTTTAATATTCTAACAATACCCCTTTACTCACTAATACTTTTTCTGTTCGTTTCTTCTGTTTTCATTTTTAAGCTAGTTTTTATTTTACCTGTGTTGCAATTTAACAACTTTTTTATTTCTGGTGAATTTGCAGATAAGTATTCTACCATCCCTAACTTCAGTCTTGTCAACAAGCCTGACCTAATAAGGATGTTGAAGGTCAAGATCTTTGTTCACATCGACGAAAAGTTGAGAGCAACCCACATCATCCTCGGCTATAATCCCATCTCCTCCAGCTTTCAAGCTCCTAAATACGTCATAAAAGCGAAAGACCCTCACTTGCAGCTGATCAACATTGCTGTGCGTGGTTTCCTTGTTGACGGCCCTCCAAAAGATACACAGCAAGTAGAGTTGCCATTTTCGGGCATTGTTGAGAAGGAAGCGACCCCTTTTTAACCAACACTTGAAGAAATAGTGGGAGTAGTTGAAGTCTCAGACTCTGAGGAGGACTTTAAAGTTTTCAACCAGCTTCAACCTCCAGAACCTTCACACATTGACTTCAGCCACCTTTGCCCCGTACAAGTGAGCATTGTCCAAGAAGCTCCTAGTATACCTGACATGATAGTGCTACAACGCAAGACCAAGACAAGCCTTCACGATCTTATTAAGTCTCAGGTGGGAGGTACAGTGCCTAAGGTAGTTATACAAACCAAACCTCCTATTCCTTTTCCCGTCCAAACCTCCCAACTTGATCCTGCAGATACTAAGAGGAAAAGGGACAAAAAAGGCAAAGACGTAGTGGAGGAGGAAGAGGTTATCCTCTCCAAAGAATCTAAGCCCCAAAAAGGGGTTAAAGTAGCAAGGACAACTTAGACGAGATCCTCCAATGAAAGGTCCATTGTGGAGAAGGGGCATGATCGTCGCACTAAGGTCCCAGCCTGGAACCTTCCTCTGGTGTTGAATGGGTCTCCCCTTCCCATGGATTCCTTAATCAAGGACTTCTAGAAGGGGAAAGCTGGATACGTGGCAAATGCCTTGAAGCAACCCCTCTTGCTACCTGGTGACATGGCCGATCTAAGGACCACGAAGAAACACAAAGTGTTTCTAACACTGAAGAGGGATCTTGCGTTGGTAAGTTCTTCATCATCTTTTTTTTTACTAAGTGTTCTAGTTGTTTTATCTCATCATTTTTTTATTCATTTTTAAAAGGAAATTCAAGCTGCACACATGGCTGAGGAGCTGGTAAACAACTCTCACATGCAAATGAAGGAGAAGGAGGGTCGGCGCATAGCTCCTGTAGAATCCTTCACGCTGGCTAAGAAGAGGATCCAAGAATTAACCACCAAGTTAACCGAGGTTGACAGGGAGAAAAAGAGTGCCAAGGTTACTCTACAAGGGGCTAAGAGGTAGGTGGAGAATGTCTACTGGGGTGGACGCCTCTTCCCCACTGAGGAGGGCAAAAATGTCTACTACCCCCCTGCACTTTGCATGGTAGGCCCTTCTAGTTCCTTGGCTGAAATTGCTCCTTAAGCACCTAAACCTAGTCAGGTAGAACATGTTGTTGCCCTTCCTGCCCCTCCTATCCCTTTCAAGGAGGTTGACCAAGCCAAGGCCGTGGAGAAAGGCAAAGAAACATCTAAGGATACAGCTCCTGACAGGAAGCCAGCCAAGGAACCATCTAAGGACTCTTTCAAGGGAAAGGGGGCATCCCGAGGCCAAGTATTAGTATTGGCTATGCTTCCTTTTACCCCCAAGGAAGATCCTAAGAGCAAGGTGTGGCCCAAGCAACGGCGTCCGAGGCCATTTCTCAGCCTATAGTTAAGACCAATCTTCCTCCAAAGCCCACTTAGGATCTTAGTTATGTTTTGTAGGCTTTTTGAGTGTATTTCCTTCTATATGTAATTGTTGTTTACATTCCGAGATATGTACTTTCCTTGCCTTTTTAAGGTTTTACTTAATGAAAAACATTAACTTCCACGACTTCTGACCCAACTTGAACAGGTAATTTGATTTGGCCTTTTGGGATGGCAATCTTCCCATCAAACCCCACTAGAGGAGAATCATAGCAAGCCAGGTTTTCAGGCTTCAGCTTGAGCTCTCTATATAGATCAGGGTACATGATCTCTGCACCACTGCCTTGATCTACAAAAATCCTCTTCACACCATACTCTCCAATCTTGAGGGTAGCCACCAGAGCATTATCATGTGGCTGTAGGGTTCCCACCTTATCCTCGTCAGAAAAACTTAAAACTGGTTGTGAGAGACCTCGAAAGTGCCTCCAAAAAAAAAGAGATTTTTTTTTGTGTTGTGCTTTTTAGGGCACTTCTTTTTTTGAGTAAGTAGTATGGAGTCGCCACTTATTTTTTTTTGTACAAAAAATAAGAAAAACTAATATGCAAATATATGATTGAATTGCTCCATTTCATTGATTGAATAAAAAATACAAATTTGAAAAATTTGAACTTGACATGGCTTTGGGTCCTAGTTATAATCTACCAAATATACATGACTTTTTGTCCTAGTTACAATCTACTCAAAATAAACAAAGACAAGCCTAGATCTACTTAGCCAACGACCTAAATTTGGAGGCTAGATTACGGAATAGGAAGATGTTAGGCACCCATTTTGCTTAGATAGAGTCTGGTCTTCTAGACTCATGACCAATGTACCATTTTTATGCATGTTATGAATGATATGTTGAACATGTGAAATAACCTAAACCACATAAAACCATTTATGAATGTATCATCTATTTTGTTTAAAAATTAAGATATGTTTTAATGATTAGAATTTATTTTTTATTTTTTTTTTATTTTGAATTGAAAAATCAGATTTGTTTTTGTATGTGTAAAAAGAATGGTTTTTGAGGAGAAAATTCAAATATGTTTTGTGATGATAAAAAAAATGGTTTCTTATATAACAGAAAAATCAGATCTGTTTTTATATTTGAAAAAGATATTTTTATAAAGAGGATTTCAATCATAAAATAATCTTACGCTAAATGAACCAAACAAAACAAACAACAAAAACAACGATACATGATCTCTTTCTTTATTTCAAAAATCTGCATGCATAAAAAAAAAAAAAAAAAATCAAATATGTATCTAAAGAAGATACAAAATCTGTTTTTGTTTTAAGAAAAATTCAGATCTACATCTAAGGAAGATGCAGATTCATTTTATTTTGAAGAAAAATTCAGATCTACATCTAAGGAAGATGCAGATTCATTTTATTTTGAAGAAAAATTCAGAGCTACATCTAAGGAAGATGTATGTTCGTTTTATTTTAAAGAAAAATTCCAATCTACAAGAAGATGTAGATCTGTTTTATTTTAAAGAAAAATTCTGATTTACATCTAAGGAAGATGTAGATCCGTTTTATTTTGAAAAAAGAAAAGAAAAAGAGTTAAGTACATGCAGATTTTTAAAACTAAGAAACATATTATAGTAACAATAAAAGAATCAAGAGCATATTTCAATAATCTAAATTAACAAATCAGAATATGGATATTTGAAACAATAAAGCATTTATCATCATGATAAAAGAAGCATAAGAACAAAAGAGTTAGAAAGCAACTTCTTGCATGAGCACTCTTATACTTGAGAGGATGTTTTAGGGTTCAAAGAAACTTATTCAATTTTCTTTGAAACCTAAAAACCCTAATTCTTGTAACAAATCTCAGAGAGGATCAACTAATATTAGCAATTTGAGAGCCTCAAAACGTATGCCTTTCAGAGTGTAAAAAAAGTGTTGAATTATAAGACCCAGACTCTATTTATGGAGGCCAGAAATCTTTAAAAAATAGACATGGGAGATTAGGATGTGAGTCCAGACTCATCATTTTCTGAAAAGGTTGAAAAAGGTGTGCCTTATCGTCACCCGAAGGCCATTGGGCCAAAGCCGAAAAAGGGGCAATTCGACACTTTTAAAGTTTTGTTCGGCGCTCCAAAAGTGCTGAATTGGCTCTTGGATGCCGAACGCACTTTCATGTTCAGGTGCCATTTGGACTCTCTTTCTAGGGTTTTTTTGATTGGTCCTTGTGTCTAGACGTGTTTTCATCCTCCATCCATAATTTTTTTTAATCTCTTTTCTAGATAATTCAGGCTTTTTAAGAACAATTATCTTGAACGATTATCTTGTGGATAAATCTCTTTAAATAAATCTTGATAAAGTTCATATTATCCACAATTTTATTATTATTCAATCATCCATTTTATTCCTATACAAGCAACCCTACTTTAAACACTAATTAATTATAATTTTTTAGCCAATAAAAATTAATTTAAATTGATTGTGTGTGGTCGACTCTTTCTAGACACAATGCATATGGACCATGCAAACTTGATCATGTGATATCTTTTGATCCGATGGTTCGATTTAGGAATCGGACACACCGTTGTGACCGTTAGAATCTCAAGATCATTGTTGTGATATGCAATGAATGAATTGATGCATGCAATGCAAGAATATATTGATGCATATAATGCAAGAACAAAATGATACATGTAATGCAAGAATAATTTTTTGGGTACATGGATGGTCACTTCAATCATCTTCCTTGATTAAATCATGGGTGCAAAATCGAGTGTCTACACTGGTTGGACTTCCATTTTACCCCTTTTAAGATCAGGGGTCAAGTCCTCAACAAGTGGCCAAGCTCTAGATATCACCTTAGATGGATAATAACCAGTCCTACCTGGGGCAGCAAGAATAACACTGATTGTCCCCAAAGGCGGTCTTGAAAAAGCACCTCTATAAGGTCCCGACCTTGCCTGGTTCCTCTATCTGCTAGGCTAAAACAAGAGTTGCTTTAACTTCCCAAATTTGACCAACTACTTTAGATGATCTTGTAAAGTCCAGCATTCTTTTGTAGTATGTCCTCGGTCTTGGTGATACTAACAACGAAGGTTTTGGTTACGCTTTGTGGGGTCTTCACCCATCTTATTTGGCTACTTAAAGCATGGTTCATTCTTTATTTTCTCCAAAATTTGGTGCACAAGCTCCCTAAACACAGTACTAACTACTTCAGAAATAGCAGGCCTAGTATGGCCAGCAAAATCTATCCTGGGCCGATTGTTGTTGTACCTCTCCGATTTGAAATCCCTTCGGTTTTGGGGAACTACCTTTGCTTTCCCATTCCCTTGTTGCTGATCCTTCTCGACTCGTTTATATTCGTCAATTCGATCCATGAGTTGACATACGCTTTTAGCAGGCTTTCTAGTCAAAGACTTCCTTAAATTGTATTTAGCAGGTAGGTTGACCTTGAAAGTCCTTATTGCCACATCATCAAAATTTCCATCATTTCATTAAACATTTCCCAATACCTGTCAGAATACGTCTTTAGGGTCTCTTCCTCTCGCATGGTTATAGACAGAAGGGAATCTAAAGGATGAGGAACCTTACTACAAGTAACAAAACGAGCTCTAAAAGCTATAGTAAGCTCTTGAAAGGAGTTGATTGAATATTCCTTCAAACTATCAAACCATCTCATCGCCACTGGCCTTAGGCTAGATGGGAACACCTTGCACATCAAGGTTTCATTCTTCGAGTGAATAGCCATTCTTTGATTGAAATAGCTAACATGCTTCACAGGGTCTATCCTACCATTATACATGATAAACGTGGGTTGAGTAAACTGCAAGCTTTCCTCCTTCAATCCTCCATGTGAATGGTGATTAAGAAATTCGGCACAAGGCCCTACTCATAGCATCATTACCCAGGTTCCCATGAGATGGACTGTTTCTCCTCCGCCTATAATGGTGATCTTTATCACACGAGAAAGACTCGCTAGGGGGAGTCCTTGATTTGGGCCTGTAGCTATCATCATTATCATCCTTAGAGGAAGGCTCTGAGCTCGAAGGAGTCCCTCTTCGTCACTTACGGTGTAGCTTCCTCTGTAAGTAGTCAATCTCCAGTTGCATATTCCTAATGCTTTCTCCCTGGGACACATGACTCCCACTTCTAGAATGACTTCTACTTGTATAGGTGGTGTGTACACTAACCTCGCAGTCTCTCCTCCACTCAAGATTAAGAAAGTGATCTTGACGTTGAAATCTCACAGATTCTTCATGGTTTGGACCTGAATTCACCATGGTTAAGTAATGAACTCAAGAGTGTTCAAGTTCCCACAGACGGTGCCAATTGTAAGAACATGTTTTGTTCCCAAAATCCAAAAGAAAGGTCAATGTCCTAAAGAGCCCAAATCAATGAATTTGTAGAGAGTGGGCTTAAAACTGAACTTTCAATGAGTTAGGGGTATAATGATCACAGGAGGTAGTTGTTATGGTAAAGCATGAAACAAACAGTTTGAGCAAGGAAAGTCCTTCTTGGCAAAGCCCGAGGAAGGTTGTTTTTATATATTTCCCTTAAACTTAATTACAATTACAACTCTTGAGTGTACAATGGTTTTTCTACAGATTATCTCATGATCCCTTTGTAATGTGAATTTCCTTCTTTATATTCCCATTCCTCACTTCATCTCAGCCTTCTATGTGTAGATTAGATTTCTGGCTTTGATATTTGTTCCATCAGCACATTCTTGAAATCTTTGTGGGTAGCTGTAATACTAGAGGTTACTGTTCAAGTATCACCTTCACATTAATGTAGCTAGGGGATTAGCTGCAGAGTATTCAATGTAATGACGGAAGCTTTCTTTTCAAATATTTCTCAAATCTCTTTTTTCTTATCCCCTCCTGATATTTATCATTGCCAGAATGATCATTTGTTTCCTTGTTCTTGACGGAAGGTCTGACGTATGGCCTCTACCCTGCTCAGCCGAGAAGGTACTTCTCCTTGGACAACATTTCCAATTCCTTATGATGAAACTCCTTCCACGGGCCATTGCTCTGTAGACCTCTGTCATTAGCACCTACCCTCGAACTACTTGAGGTCCTCGGACACAGCCCAATACCCATATTTAGGCCCTTTATCCCTACAGGTACAAAAACTAAAGAGTCTAAATCCAATTAAATTATATATAAATCACATATATATATATAATGAGAAACCATTACACATTTTAAAAATCTATGATTTAAAATATGTGTAAGCTAATACCATGTATATTTTCAACATTTTCTAATATATATATATATATATATATAATATATATATATATATAATTTGAACTGTGTAAATGTAATTGTTTTTAATTGTACTCGTACATATACACAAGGTTACACATTTGTTATATATATGGGCAAGGTGCAACTAGAGTATAAAGTAATTGGAAAGGCTTTTATTACATGATTTAAATTGTCTTTCTTTTTGTTAGAATTATAGTTAAGTAATTAAATTCATCATTTTCTAATAGTAAGCTTTTGGGAGAATAAGTAATTTATCATATTATCAGAGTAGGATGTCTTGAGTTTGATCATTGTCTTCACTCTCTCACATTTAAAATGTTAAAACATCACGTGTTGAACTCCACTTATTAAGGAGGAGTTTGTTCTCAAACGTGAGGGGGAGTTTGTTAGAATTGTGATTAAATGAATAAATTCATAATTTTATAATAGTTTAAGCTTTTGAGGGAAACAATAATTTATTGTTTCTTCATAAGTTTTAAAAAATGGTATAAGATTTTTTCATTGGTTGTGCAACTTCTTGGGAGATAAGATAATGGTTTTAATACTTGCAAAGGGATATTCTTTTCATAGACCATAGTCCACAATTAATTATATGAACTCAAACTAAAGCTTAATGTTGTTTGATAGAACAAATATCAAAATGAGATTTAACAAGAACATTTACAACCAATGCTAAAGAAAAATTCTTCAAAAAAAAAAAAAAATTCTAAAGAAAAAAAAATTCTTTACGACGGACAATAAGCAATTCATACATTTAATTATCTTGAATTTACGTTACATATTAGATGCGGGCTTTCACTAAAGAATAACAATCTTTTTGTAGAAGTGTAAATATATTTACGCAATTGACCAATTTCATGCACAAAAGGATACGATGTCATCATATTGCTTTTATGGTTCTTTGTTTTTGCCACGATAATTTTGTGACTATGATATATTAATGTAAAGTTTTTCTTCACTTTTCGTCATGTGGTTTTTTTTTTTTCTTCATCACCTTGTATTTAGTACTCCACTATCTTCTACTTTTTAGTTTTTACCCTTTTATACTTTCCATAATGTCATCATTGACTGTCATTATTTTTTATTTTTTGTTTTTGTTTTAGGGCGTGCTTGCACACATGCACATAAATATGGAAAGATAGATATCATTATGCAAAGATTTTTGTTGTTACATATTTATCAGAGAGTTAAGGAACATGATCCAATAATAATAATAAACCATAGGACTATAAATTTTTTAACAATTTTGATATGATTAACTATAGGTGATGGAGAAAAAATAATAGTTCATATGAAAGTAATTCTCTGTCACTCACAGTCAACTACTTTAGTAGTTGATCACTTTAACAAATTGTAAAAAAAAAGTTATGATAATAGAGAGACTGTCAGTGATTTAGTATATATCTTCATATTTGCAATCAATCAGTTTAATAAATTGTAACAAATGTTATGGCCGTAGAGGAATTGTCATTAATTCATTATATATCTTCATGTTTGCTTAAACTCAGTTATAGTGAAAGCTTCATAACTTTTAGTTTCTTTTTTCTTTTTCCCTATCCAACGAGAGAGAGAGAGAGAGAGAGAGATTTTTATTATTTTACATTTGACATATTTGCAAAAGAAGCTACATACAGTTGGCAGCGATCACACGTGCATAGATAATTTACAGTAAATACAAATTCCAGTCTCCATCAATGGCCAAATACAGTAGACAGTTTGCGCAGTTGCAACTTGAAAGTACGAAACTAAGAAACAGCAATCTTGTGGTTTATACATATTTTTAAAACAAATATCAATGACCAAATATTAAAATCCTAAATGTGTGCGCACATTTATAAACTAAGAAACAGCAATCTTGTGGTTTATACATATTTTTAAAACAAATATCAATGACCTAATATTAAAATCCTAAATGTGTGCACAGATATATATATGTGCGCACACATTTAGGATTTTAATATTTGGTCATTGATATTTGTTTTATATATATATATATATATATGTCTATGCATTTGGTTCCGCAGATTTATGCTGAAGAACATGGCCAATACCAGGGCTGTGTCCGGGCGATGTGGGCCTGAAATCATCTTTAAATTCTGTAAGGGAATGTGTAGTAGTACCAGGACTCTTATTACCTTTATTTACTACCTTTGATTCCATGTCTGCTTCCTGATTTGAAAAAGAATGGCCAATACCGGGACTATTCCCTGGTGTTGTAGGTCGAAAATCTTTTTTGTACGCTGCATCTGTGTCATGGAAATTAAAGCTGTATTTTTTGGGTGTCATGGGTGGGAACACTTCTTTCTTTCTTGCCTCAGTACTAGGAATGTGGCTGGGGCTTGTAGGCTGCTGATCATGGTGCTGTGGGATATTGTCAATGGAGTCGAGAGATTGGCTACCTTCTCTCTTTTGTGTTATGGACTTCAATTGCCTTCCCTCAATAGACAGAATCTCGTGGAAAGCAACTATTGCAAGAAGAATAAAAATTTTATACATGGCTTTGAAGTTCTCCATTGGTGAAGAAGGAAAGTAATTGAATGGTTTAAGGTTTTTGTTGTAAGATAGAAAGTGATAGCTAGCTCAGAGAAAATAAAGGGTGCTAGAGGGAGAAGGCGGAGGGATAAAGAGGTATAGAGGCAAAACCCACGATGACAATTAAGTTATGGTTTGCGTGGTATTTATAATGTTGGAGTGAGCCCTCTAATTAGAATCTTAACCGCTAGTTTATTCCATAACCTTGGTGAACTGATTTAAAATTTGGACGGTTTGTATTTATGGAGGTTATAGACTTTTGAAAGTGACCTTAACCTATTTTAATTCCAAAATCTTTCTCCATAATTATTTTAATATAAAAAATAGTATCCTAACATTTGATCAAACTATTCTAGTTCCTGTTTCAAAAAAATTCTGGAAACCCCCTAAATTAATAGTGTCTTAGAGTAATAAATCCACACCCAAGTACTCAATCCGTGGGGTTCCCCCATAATTTATTTGGTTGTTCCTTGTTCTCTTTTGTTCTATACCTCTCCTATTTTTAAAATTATCTTTTCTTGATAATAATTAATACTTTTATATATATATATAATATATATATATATATGTATGTATGTATATATGTATATATGTATCCAAGAGAAACGGTCACATACCCACACTATAAATCATTTGAACATACGCATTGAAGTGTGAAGCTTAGTCCTTGACCTTATGATGACTTCTCGTCATACTATAGTGTTGCTACTTGCCACATTGATTGTTAAATGTTAGTGAGGCTGGCAATCTATTTGATCAATTCTTCTTTGACAAGTGGGGCTTAAGAGCTAAGATATGTTAATTTAGAATTAATGATGAGTTACTCGCCCTCACCCACCATCGAAATGAATGCACCAAAAAGATAGGGATTCTCTGCTTTCTCCACTACAGAGTACTAGTATTTTATATGGATGGCTGCAGGTGTACAAGCTTAAGATTTTCTTTGGTCAAATATATTCAAGCGAAAAGAAAAATCTGTCTTTTATTACTAATAATTAAAAAAAAAGCTGTCGGCACTCTGTGCTATGAAATTCTTTGTTAATTGTATGTGCAAGTGTTAAAACGTTGTTAATTGTAAGTGCCAATGTTAAAACGGGTTGAATGATTAGTGGCGGCTAAATAGTTAAGATTCCTCGCTCGTAGTGTGAATAAACCATGTAAGGAAAATCTCTCTTAAAAGATCAGACTGAAAATTGAGAAAAGAAAGAGAGGAGAGAAAGAAAAGTAAAGAAATTAAAGATTAAATTTTATAAGAATATGCTGTAAAATCTAAATTTTACATCATCTAAACCCAACATTTCATATCATTATATCACATATTAAAGATAATAGCTAAATAGAACAACTCCCAATCACTTCTAATAATCATCTGAAAATCAAATACATTTAGGAATTTACTGAAATGTTATTAAGTTTGATAGGATATATTGAATTTTAAATAAAAAAAAGTTTTACACATCATCCTTAAGAAATTAGAACTCAAGAAATGAACATGCAATTAATATACATATATCACAATAAATATTTGTGTAGTACAAGTCATAGAAGTGCAGGACAAGTAGAATATATTGGACCTAAGCAAGTTAGACTCATATCAATAAACTTATATACATACTAACAAAAATCTAGAACTAAACTAATTAATTAACATGACCAAAGGAACCTAACTTAATTAAGGGTTCGACTGATAGCCTGGTTGTCGGAAACGGATCTACATTGAGACCAAGGGAGCCATGTCCCCTAGTCCCATCAACATTTAGTTATTTTATATATGTGTTATTTTTCAAAATAATTTATTTTGAAAGTTTGGCTTCCAAAAAAACTTGTCTTTTAAGGAACTTAAACAAAATAATTTTTAAAAAAAAATTGTAGTATCTGAGTAAGAAAACAATAAGATTACAAATAGATTATACAAGTTTTATAATAACCCCACTCAAATTCATTACTTATGTGAAAATAACACATGATATTTCTTTAGTGGTTCTAATACAATTTTTATTTAAGGCATGTGGCTAAAGAAATTCATTATAAATAAAATACTTATTTAATATGAGCAATAAAATGTTATTTAAGAAGTTAGGTTTTGTCAACCCAGTTCCAATAGTGCAGTTTTTGGGACTATGAGTTCAATATACTTAGTTTTATTGGCTTCTCCAATATTGTTTCTTCAATTGTTATTTATTTTTGTAGTATTTTGTTGATTATTGAGACAATAAAGAGTGCACAATCACATTAGATGTTAGTTGAAAAGAAAGTCAATTTTTTTAGAGATTGATAGAATGATATTTTTCTAAAATGAATCTTTAGTGGTGTATTGCTTAGCTTTGTCTTTGTACGTAAAATAATTGTTATATAGGCTTAGCATCTAGTGTATTCCAAAGTTTGTTAGAAATTTGAACGGTAATAAAAAAAATTCGAAATAAAATTTCAAAAGTTTAAGAAGTTAAAGGTTTCAATAAAGAAAAAATTTATCTTATAACACATGAATAAAACTAAAAATATATTACAGTCACATAAAAAAAAATTACAGATACCAAATAAATACTAGATTTAAATTCAATTTTTAATATAACACTTATCGATCTTTGAATTACTCAATATTGTATGATTTATTCAATTTTATACCAAAGATAGTATTCAAACAAATTTATGATATTATAAAATTAAAAAAATTAAAAAATTCCCTATAATTTTGGAGTTGAGATATCTCACAAAAAAATGAAAATTTTACTCACAATTTTAAGTAAATAGCAAACGCATAAATAACTACATAGGAGCATTGTGTGTGTGAATCTATTACAAAATCTTCAAGGTAATTTTGGGAAGGAATCTTTAGGCATTTAAACATAATTTTTCCTTTTTGTTAGAATTTATCAACATTTGGATATGATAAAGAAGAGCCGAAAATGGAATAAAAATTATTTATTCAAAGTTTTGTTTATATTTTGGCTAGGGCAAAATTTCAGGTTTGTATTGTGGATAATAAACCTTTCGAAGTCATATATGTTTTGTTGATGTTCTATTACTCCTTTCTATTTATATCACCCACGTATTCTGTTTATCACATGAATTTACATGTGATGTTAATAAATAAAGACCTGAATTTTGTTAACTAAAACTTTGTTAGAGAAAAACATTACATCGCTAGGTGTGAATATGGAAATTCTTTTTTTATTGCATTTTAGCTATACTTAAATATTTTCAAACTTTCCTATAAATTTTTTTCAAATTTCAATTTGTTGTTTCTTTGTTCTTTGGGATATCTTCCACAAATTTGACTGATACTATTGTGAATCTGAAATATACATATTCTATGTAACAGTAAAAGCACTGTCGGGCTAGTGCAAATTTGAATGATTTCATTTCGTAACAGTACTAATGGAAAAGATTTATTGGTTACTGATGTATGGTTCATATCATTTTCGAAATTTGACCACTATCCTTAATTATTTGGATTTTGCCTTTTCAGATTTTTGGTTTGACTCTCACTAGAGTTGGGTTTGTTACCAATAACAGTGTGCCACATAAAGATCTATTGAAATGCTTAATTTCATTGTAAATGTAAGATTCTCTTGATAATCAAATTATATTCCAGTTTTTGGGGTTATAATAATAATAACAAGTCATGATGATGAAAGTCTGTTGCTAAAATTCTACTAAAGAGTATACACTGCCAGATCATGATTTTGTTCGGAACTGCATCAATTCCAGGCTTGATTTGGGTCTTTCTGCATAGTGAAATGAAAGTTTATTTCTTATTAAAGAAGTAAAATGATATTCCCTATCCACTACAGCATCTATTCCTTGTCCACAATTGAAACACAAATTGTTTTGAATGAATTTTATCATTCTCACGAAAAGTAAAGTGCTGTATGTAACTCAACTGGTTGAAATTTTCTAGTATTTTTAATGGAGATATTCAAGATTCAAATTTTTCTAACTTTATTTGTAACTATTATATTATCAAAAAAAAAGAAAAAAGAAGAAGAAGTAAGATGATGTTGTATGTATTATATTTATATATTTAAGGGAACAAGATATAGGCTTGACAGGTAAAGATCATAAAAATTGTTTTAATTATTTATTATTTTACTTCATCATCTAGTCTATCACAATGTCGGCTTGAAACTTCTAGTTAGAGTTTCAACTTACCCAGAATGAACTTGTAGGTGCCTATCTTCTTCTTCTCGGACTTCTTGCTTCTCTAATATTGTTGGGCACCGGTCAGTTCCTCATTTCCTTCCAATTTCTCCTCCTCTTGAATCAATGTGGGTAAACTTAAAACTACAACTATCTTTGGCCTTTACCACCATTAGGTATTCCACCTCCCATTTAACCTACAACTCTAGCAATAATATTAGGCACACATTCCACATCACTTATGTTGAAAAATTTAGATTCTGATTGATAGAATTAACAAGTTTTAAGCCAAAGTTGTTAATTAGATTTATTATGAATAAATCTTGTTAAAACAAACAAAGATCAATATCATGTCAATATCATGCACAGTGGAATAGTAAATAAGACAAGATATAATGATTTAGGAAAACTAATGAAATAAACTAGTTTCACAATAAAAACCTAGGGGGAAACCTTCCGGAAAAGTAATTCACTATAGTAAAGAGAAGTTTTAAATCTAGTACAAAATATTTATCCCCAGACTCTACAATTCCTGTAGATGAACTTACAACAGAAACATTCTACCACTTCAGAAATCCAATATATGAACGTCACCATTTTTGCACAAATCCCAGTACATGACTAATTAATGATGCATAGATCTCAATACGTGACTAACTCTAGCAACTTAAAGAAGATGTTAGATGCAAAGTTCTTCACTTCATCAACAATGAAGATCGATAAGTACTTGGTTACAAAATTCTAAGGCACAAAAGATAGAGTAACTTCTTACAAAGATAATAAGACACTCAGTCACTTTTTCATATGTTCTCTATGTGCATATCTTTTATGATGGCCTTTAAAATAAATTTTATATATATCTAAGGTTGTGAGAAAAGAAACCCTATACAAATATTTTAGCATGAGCGAAAAATCAGATCTGGAAATTCTGATTTCATAAGTCTCGATAGATTCTCGATCTGTCGAGATTCTGTCTAGCTTCATTCATTAAATCTCGATAGATATGTTTTTGTCTAGCTTTTGTCCAGCTTTTGTCAAACTTCTATCCAGCTTTAATGAACAGCTTTTCTTTACTTGTTTCTTGGTCCAATCTTCATGACTTTAATACTTGACTTAAACAACATGTTTCTTGAAATCTTAAACCATCCTAGATCTACCCAATTACAAGTAAAGTGCGTTTAGTCAAAGGATTAGCCAATTTATAATAACATATATTCTAACAAGTTCCACATATACCCTAACAGATCAAATGTCCAATATTTGTTTCCTTCCTTAAATTCAAATTTTGCATGCTCCCTTCTCTTGTCTACCACAAAGTTGATTTGAATCTTTTAGTTAGGGTTTTAATTTATTTAGAAATGACTTTTTAGTGGTTATCTTCTTATTTTTGGTTTTCTTGATTGATACAAACTTATGGGTAGAACTTACTCTTGAAAACTGACTTACAAGGAGAAGGTGTCCAAGAGCTTATATATATATAGTTAATCTTACCCTTAAGCCACGAGGGATATTAGGATCATAACATTGATCCTCAAATTCTATTGGCTCCATTTTTTTCCCTTTATCTTTCTACTCCTCTTGCATTACTAGTAGATAGAATCCACCCACTGCAAGTGTCTTCCATGTCTGCCACAGTTGGGTATTTCACCTCCTGTTCCACTTCTAGCTCCAGCAATGGGCATGTTACACATGAGAGCTGAACATCCAATCCCTTTTCTATTCTACAATTCAATTTTTGTTCGCTCCATCCTTTAGTCTACCAAAATGTTGAATTGAAACTTCCCATAAGAGTTTTCAACTCATTCAGAAATGACTTGCAAACTCCTTTCTTCTTCATCTTCTTCTTGGTGTTTATGCTCTAGAATTTCTGTTGGCTATAGCTCCTCTTTTTCTTTCTCTTTCTTCTCCCCTTGCATTGGTAGTGGGTAGAACCCACAACTGTAAGTGTCATTGAACTCTACGATAGTTTAATATTCTACATCTAGTTACAGCATTGAGCACATTCCACATATGCAACTGAATGTCCAATCTTGTGTCCTTTTCTTGATTTAAAGATTTGTTCATTACATCCTCAAGCCAACCACATTCTTAGCTTGAAACTTCTAGTTAGGGTTTCAACTAGGGGTCTACCCTCCAACTCACCAAAACTGACTTGATTCAACCCAGCCCGCCAAGCTAGGTTGGTTTTTAGGAGTTGGTGGGTTAGGTTGGGTTGTGTTTTTTTTTTAATTTTTTTTTTTATAGTGGGTTGGGTTGAGTTTGGGTCATAAGATTTACAAATCTGCTTAACCCAACCCGACTCACCTATATTTAATATATATTTAAATTAAAATATATACTTAATATATATTTAAATTAAAAATATATATTTAAAAAATATATTATACAATTTTTTTTTATTTACTTTTTTGTCTCTCTTCCTAAATAAAACTCAAACCCTAAGTTTTCCATATTTCAATCTCCTTCTTATCTCACATGTTGGCTTGAACCTTGAAGCACTATTAAAATTTTAAAAAGTTTGTGGTGATGTAGTAGGAGTACCACAATGTTGGCTTGAAACTTTTAGTTTTGGTTTCATCTCACTTAGAAAAGACTTGTTAGTATCTATCTTCTTCATCTTGGTATTCCTACTCATATTGTTGGCTTTTGCTCATCTTTTTCTTCCCCTTTCTCCTCCTACTGCATCAACAATTGGTACAACCCACAACCAATATCGGTGCAAAGGATCCCTTATTCTATATCATTCCAAATGTTGGCCTAAATTAGGATTCTGGGAGAGACTTCACTATTCTAGAAAAAATCAGTGTTTTACACTAATTAAAACGAGTTTGTGGCAGACTATCTCATTGTCTCTTGTCCTTTTACAAATCTCTCACACTTTTGTTTAGGTCCATTTAGGTTATATTGCTCTTTGCCATTAATCTTCATCTCTACTCTCTTTTGTTACTCAAAGTCACCATAAGCCAACAATAATTGGATCTTGTTTCTTCCATTAGCAGTGTTAGAGATATATTAACCCATTAGTATAGGCCCAAGCCTAATTTTACTTTGTGTGTAAGCTAAGTTTCCTATTTGTACTAGAAGTCTATTAAATTAGGGTTTAGTCTACTATATATACTCATGTTATGGTTCAATATAATACAAGTTTTGTATTACACTCTTATATAATAAATATGTAGTTCTTAAGGATTTTCTATGTGAATGTAGACTCTAAGGCTAAACCACGTAACCCCCATGATCTTGTGTTCCTATTTTATGCTTCCCTCTTTTGTATCTATTCAAACATATTCAACATAGAATATATCATAGCTAATATTTAACATGGTATCAGAGTCACATTTTTATGGTAATGATTTTTTGTCATTACGATGTGTTTAAAAGTAATCATTGTCTTCCTTTATGTCTTTTTTTACTGCATTCATCTTCTTTGGCTTCTCATTACTGTTGTCAAAACTTTCCGGTATAGTCATGCCACCATTAGAAGTCGAATCAATATTGCAAGACTATCACCATCCTTCATTATCATAGAGCTAAACTTCATTCAATGGATGATCTTCTCAACCTTATCAAATCTCAAACTTTCATCAAGCTTCCATCTTGAGTTTGAGAGGGAAGCTTGATGAAAGTTTGAGAGTGGTGTTAGAGATATTAGCTCATTAGCATAGGCTTAAGACTAATTCTACTTTATGTGCAAACCAAATCTCTTACTTGTACTAAAAGTCTCTTAGTTTAGGGTTTAGTATTCTAGATCTACCCATGTTATGGTTTATTATAATATAAGTTTTGTACTATACTCTTATATAACATAGATGTAGCCCTTAAGGGTTTTTTCTGTGAACATAGATTGTAAGACCAAACTATGTAACCCTCGTATTCTTGTATTCTTATTTTATGCTTTCCTCTGCTGCATCTATTCAAGCATATTTAACATGAAATATATCATAACTAATATTTAACAAGCAAATTAGTGGAATGTGTGTTGATTTCTCAAATTAGTGGAATATGTTGATTTCTCAAAGGCAGGGATTTTTTTTAGAAGGTAGAAAATTTATAGGCATGTATAAATTAATATAGAAGTAGGGGTCCTCTCCAACTAAATGTTGGAAACCTACCTGCCAAGCATGCAACAATTTCAACCTTTGTGTACTTTGGGCAGAGAAAATGACAAATACATCTCAAATTCAGTACAAAATTAAAGTAAAAAAAGGTTCGGCCGTTCATCCTAAAAAAAAAAGTAAGAAAAGGTTGGGCATTTTCTATGATTAAAATATTGAATTTACTTTATTTTTGGGTTCATGCATGGGTAAGAAACATCGGATGGGGATACATCTAGAACTTGGTTTTCTTGGTGGGTTTTTTATTTTTATTTTTATTTTTATTTATAATTTTATTGTTTATTGCAGTTTGGATGGTATATAGTTGTTTGGTTACGGAGAGAATGTGGGTGAATGAAAATGTTATTAGGAACACAATCTCTCCTTATTCAATGGATTATGGAGTATTTGTATGGCTGTAGACTTATTTTATTGTTGCTCAGATTGTAAACCTATGAGGCGGAGCTAGGGGGTGCCAAGGGGAGCCACGCCCCCCCTAGCTTTTGAAATTTCCCATTAATTTTCTTTTACATTTGGTAATAAATCTAAAATTTACATAAAAATAATATATTCATGGGTCTTCCCTAAGAAAATTTTCTAACTCTGCCATGTCACTATCAATACATCAGATATAAGCATTCACAATTTTGTGAATGTCTCTTCGTCAATTTCAAACTAGGACCAAGATCTCTTGATAGCTCATCGGCACTATCCGATTCCCCCACTTCAATCACTTCCTGATGGGCTCATCTAAACTCATTAGATCGATATTGGTTCCTTTGCAATTAGGTTATAGTTGCCACAAATGGTTGCCTTATTACCCTTTTTATAATAATAATAATATTAATAATAATAATAATAAATCCTTGTGTTAGGAAGATGCATCAACCCTTTGTGCCAATGGATCCGTACCTTTTCGAACTGTGTAGTTGCCATTGTTTTAATTAGAAAATCATGGTCAAGAATCAAAAATACTCAAGTCAAAAGCACCACAGCCACCAAACTCAAAGAAGGCCCGACCACTTGCCTTTGTCACAAAATAATTTCGTTATTACTCTTAATTTTTAGTCGAATATGTCAAATCAAAGCAATGATGGAGACCCCCAAAATGCTTGGCCTAAATCCACTTGGCCTAAAGTTGCTGCGCCGTTGCCTCCTCAGACTAGGGAACTTTTTCTAGCCTGAAGTATATTAGGTATTTAAGATAATTTTTTTTTTATCTCTACAATATTTGATATTTTTACAATATTTTTATAATAAATTTTAAATAATAATTTTTTTATTTTAATTGAGAACTAATAAATTAATTTTATAATAATATTTTATTGTCTAAAATTATTGTGAAAATATATTAAACATAGCATTAGTCTTTAAATTAAATACAGTGATATATAATCAATCATTTATGTTTTATAATACTACAATAGAGAACAAAGGGAAATTGATTCTGTCGTGCTAGGCTGTAGTGCACGAGATTGAGCATTAACGCTCGTGGATCCTTAGTGGTTACTAGTTATTATTTTTATAAAAATGCAACACGAAGGTGCAATGGTCGTTGTGCGATAGCGACAATGGCGGAAAGACAGAGAATCTTCATGGTATCTTTGAATCCCAATCGTTTCAAGATCTTCTATAATCATTCACCACGACTAGTTTTAATTAGTTGCACGGTTAATGCACCTATACTACTTTTTGTCTACGACTGTCATAGTTAGCCAAAGCTATACGTCTTGTTAATTTCCATAAAACTTCAATGAATCTATCAAGTATTTCATTGAACGTTTAAGCGTAAATAGTAATATGGTCGGGAGGGAGACAATAAAGAGTGACCATAGCATTTCTACCACTAAGAGTTTAAGTCAACGTGTTCATGTCAGTCTCTCACAAGGAATTGACGATGTAATAAGAAGTCAGATGGCGTACGAAATCTTGGCTCATGGAACTTGGAAGAGAGTATGTCATAGCAATAGAAACCTTGGATTGAAAAGATTTAGTTTAGGTGAAAGTTATTGCAAGGTTTGAAGGAAAGCATCTTAGGTGATTGCTGTTGTCTTGGTACCTGAGAGAGAGAGAGAGAGACTTTGTTTTTTGGTAAAGACTAGCTGCCCTAGACTTCATATGATACCTAGGCAAAATATGCTTTTAAAATAACATCATTACATAATTGGAAGTAGAAGGTAGAAATTAATGACATGATTGAACAAATATAGTTGTACTCCAATTCACATCAAATAGGAAAAAATCACTTATACTTTTGACTTGTAGTTTTTTATTTTTTATTATTTGTTTAAGTTTTTAACTTTATGCACTTGCTGAAACTGCCCCTTAAACTAGGCTAAAAATAAGAAAGGGTAAACAAGCGATCATTACATGACATATCTAAAGTCTAACCAGAGAAATCATCATATGAATGAAGCGATCATTATCATTGTATGAACTAAGGTATATCGATTGCTTTCAGACACTAGTATATAGCAAGTTAAATGATTTCCTTATTGAAAGCGTTAACCAATGAAATCTTTGGGCTTCTCCAGCACTAATGCCATTTGTTTTCTAGTCAGTACGTTCCTTGAAAAAATATGTGAAAGAAATTAAATGTAAGGTTGAAATAGAAGGGCTGTTTTACACAAATATTTGATTTGTTTTTAAAATATAAGAAGTTATTTATGAATTAGAAAACCAAAATAGAAAAGACCAATGTATATTGACATACACATTCCGTTAAGCAAGAGCAAATTTAAGCAGAATAAATAGAAAAAATGATGATAATGGTGAAAGAAGATTAACAAAGAATTAAGAGAATTGGACAACTGAAGAAAAAATAATTTGAGTTTGAAATCCAACGTACTGAGAGTGTGATCTTATTTTATAGATAATGTTTTACGTGAAAGTTAAAAAGGCATTTTTAAATTATTAAATTTTACCCAAAAATATAGTAACTTTTTAAGGTGGGTTTCTAAAATTTTTTTTAAAAAATTTCAACACGGGTTTAAAAAAAATTCAGCCAATTAAAAAAAATAGAGGAAGAGAAAAGTTTAAACATGAAGTGGGTTAGTGGGAGATTAATCATATTTTGTCCGTAATGTTTTAGTAGGAGTTAAAGTTGTATTTTTACTTTGTTACTCTTTAGTTCTGTCTCTACTTAAACTTAAACTTAAACTTAGGAAAATAAGGGTATTTTGGAACAAAAAAATTCTGGTCCAAACAAGGAAGCCCCTTAAATAGTAATATAGATAATACAAAATTAAATTTAAGAAATAAATATTATAGAGTAGTATAAATATGATTTTTAAGGTGAAGTTTTCTCTTTGTTTTTCTTTTTTTATTGAATATTTGGTAGTTATTATTGAAAATGAGAAATTTAAAACCCTAACTGGAGAGCATTAGGTCTAATGTAAATGTGCTAATTTTATGGTAAATCATGGGGCCTGTCAAAGAGTAAGTGATTAGCCTGGTGGGTGCTTCTCAACTAAAACGTATATGATTGCTTCAGTAATAGTGATTTCACAAATAGTTACGCGCGTGGTATGCTTGGTGATTCTCCATAGCTATATATATGGGTGGCCCACCACCAGGTTGGGTCATGAAAAACAAAGTTCGGCTTAGGAAACTTTTTTTTTTTTTTTTTTTTTTGGAGAAATAAACTTGTATAAACAAAAAAGTAAAAAAATGAAGGTCGGTTAGAAAATTTTAATTCTCAATCTATTTCCCTTTAGTTGCTGAACTTGGATATATAAACTGGACGGTTTGGATGTTGACTTGGTCCCTAGTAGTTTCTAGAATTAATTTTCCACCATTAGTTTCATTTGCCACCTTTTTAATGATGCCCTATTTATGTATTCACATTCACGTCAATAAAGTTACAAACCCCACTCGTTCTAGGATGAATAAAAATCCGAAGTCATATATAATAATTTTGATTACATAAGTAGAGGGTAGATTATAAATGCAAACTTTTATTTATTTTCCTTGACACAACCAAGGCCATTAATACAGGAATGAGAAACAGACTGCACGTGCATGGAATGAGAAATTACATATATATGCATGAACATTAGTAGCCCTAGTTTTGAATGGAATGCCCAACACCAGGGCTGTGACCTGGAGCTGTGGGTCTGAAGTCATCGACGCCACGATTGGGAGGAGGCAGCTGAGATACACTGACGGCTGGTGGTGTAGGAGAAGACTCGCTAGTAATCTCTTCGTTTGATTTTTCATCACCATGCAACACATCGCCATGAATGATAGTTTCTGCTTCATAGATTTTAGTATGAGTTTGGAGGGTTTGGGATTCGTAACTGTTCTTCCGTACACGCAAATGCCTTCTCTCGATGGACTGAACTTGTTGGGAGAGAATGAAAACCAGGAAAAGAAAAGCAGAGATTAACTTGCTTTGGGCCATTTTGGTTGAGACTTGAGAGGGATTGAAGGAGTAGGAGAGGGAGTTTTAAATAAATCAGCTAAGCAAACAAGCAAAGAAGATTCCTTGAGCTTAAAACAGCTAGTCAAGTAACTTGCTTACTGTTTTAGAATCTGTTAAGTAAGCAAGAAATTTTCTTAGATCCTGACTCAACTAAGCATGTGTTGTGCATAAACCCTTCCATCTGAGGATGTATTTATAGAAATGCCAGAGTCCATGTTGGAATTCCATACCAGTGGGAGACAATTTTTAAGTCATAATTACTGAAAATTTCAAATCTTTCTTTCATATAGCTACATTGTATATTGCATACCCTAGGTTAGGATGCCCTGTCAAAAGTGTGCATGGCCCCATGCAAACCGTTCATTTGCATACTCATTTTAACAATACAAGTGTAGTATAGAGCTAGCAGAACATCCAAGGATAATTCTCATGGATACCAATATTAAAGGGTTTAATTTCCCTACTTTATAACTAATGTAATGATTGTTAAAAGCAGTTGAGCCGGTATTTGTATAGTCAAGTGTCACCCATCCTTTTTAAGGTGATTTGTTTAAAGGTCAAATTCTCTTATTTACACTGATAAAAAAATTTATTAAAAAAACGAAGAATTAAAAAAATGCAATATAACCTGGTGTGTGCAAAAATTGTTTTAAAGTCTTGCTCATTAATAAGATCAAAGTTTAGAATGGTAATATTAATTCAACTTATTTTCTACATATTTATACCATCATTTTTCACATAAAAAACACCTTAATTTATGCTCTTAGTATATTCCTTAACAAAGCCCATATATAATCACTAAAAATTTTGTGGATGGCAAGTTGGGTGTTAGCCCCCACTATTCTCGTTTTAAACAAAAAATGTGCGTGCTTCACTCAAGATGTTAAGAATTTTAGTGAGACAATGCCAGCTTTCCAGCCACATACATGCCTCCAAACTCTGATGAACCCCATTATATTTTTTTGTACTTTGCAGACTTTTAATTCCCAATCTAGCGGCTGGAATTTCTTTGGCTCTTCGGTCACATGAGTCGGCACATGGCTTAATAAAACTAATCCTACAAAGAGAGGAAGAGTCAATTTCGACCTTGGAATATTTAGTATTTACCCAAGATTATTGAATATTCGTCCAAAATGGTGTGGTAATTATAGCTCGATTTTCATGTAATACTAAAATCTTTTTTTTTTTACCTTATGTGTATATTTTTACTTGAGCTAGCCTTTACTCTTGTATATATAAAGTTTTACTTCACAAATCTTCAATATTCACCAGGATTTCTATGATATCTATCCCACCACCTATTTGTTAGGTTTTAGAAAGAGCCTCCTTTCCCAAGAGGGAAGCATGTGCAGACACAAAGTGCAGAACTCACACTAGTGGGACCCGGCTGATACACCACAGTCTAAAACAATTCCTATATATGTACTATACAAAAGCCAGCTTTTTTGAGAGACTATTTTTTTGTTTTCTTGTTTGAGAGACTTACAAAAGCCAGCTTAGTGAAATAAACTGTTGTAGGTGGCTAATGGCTTGAAAATTAACTTCATCTTTCCCCACTAGCCACTAGCCGACTTTTTATTTTATATATAAACGTTCTTCGATTTTGTTTTCTCTTCAAGTTGTAGCATTTTTTAATTAATAGAGTTTTTTTTTTGGTCTATTTAGAATTTGGATTTTGTGAAAGTCTTTTTTGTGTTATTGCTTTTTTTTAATAGTGAAATTTCACGTAGACACCTTCCATGGATGTTGAGTGTGATTTTTGATTTATTTGTCTATTTATTTCGTCTAAACTCATTATAATGAGTTACACTCACCATAGATTAATTAGTATTAAAGTTTCCGGTACCTAGCTAGGAATAAACATTAGGGTCTTAGCTAATGAAATTTAGAAATTGTTGGGTTTTGTGTAACTTAGTTGTATTTAATCCGGTTTTGTATTGTTTTTTAGAGAGAAAACTGTACTATTGCATATTGTATTTTTTTTTCCTTCTAAATAATGAAATTTCTACAACTCTGTAGACGTAAGCAAATTATCAAACTACGTAAATATTATCTTGTGTGATTTTTTTTGTGCATATGAGAAAACTGTGATTATTTTTGCATCTTACAAATATGAGATTTTCGTGTTTATTCTTTTCAAAAAGGTTCCTTGTCATGTGGTACTTTTGTTAATAAAATTTCAAGTAATGCCAGGGACACCATCTTTTTCACAATTTGTTACAAATTGGTATATTGTGATTGGAGTAACATTATTTTCATTATAGCTCATCACTAATTAATATTATTTTGATTATGTCATATCAAAAGATATCAACACTTGTGAGAAAAGTGGGTTCCAATTAGTTCAATTAGTAAAGTCTCTGAGAGTTAAATAAGAGATCTGAGATTCAATTTCTGTCTACATAAAAAACCGATCGGTGTCTTGGTCTAATAAATAGCTATCAACAAGAGTGAACGCCATAAATTGTAACTCTCTCTCTCTCTCAAAAAAAAAAAACCAATTGTAAAAAAAATAATCCAAAAAAAAAAAATGGCATACTCGTTCTAAAAGTTTTACCTTAAAATTATCTTTTTAAAAGGCTAAGCAGTGAATGAATAATTTAAAATTGCAAGACCAGCCAACTTTCTTAAAAGAGGAAGAAAACGTTAAACCTCAACTGTGCACTTAGGGTCCGTTCAGTTAGAGGAGTGGAAAAATAGGAGGATAAAAAATATTTAATTTTCCCTCTTGTGTGTTTGGCTAGAGGGGTGGAAAAGTGGGAGGGTAGAAAACTCTTTTGTTTGGTTGGAGAGAAAAATGGAAGAATAGAAAATGTAATTTTTATAAATTGACTATTATACTTTTGTTACATAATATGTAAGAAATAGATTTATTTGTACTAATTAAATAATATAAAATTTACCACATCGTATATATAAACTTATATTATTATTATTTTTATTGTTATAATGTAAAAATGATTGTCATATGGAAAAAAAAAAACCAAAAAATCAACAAGAAAAAAAATAGATTAATGAGGAGTATAATGAGGACAATAGATCAGGTCACATTGGAAAAAAAAAAAAAAAAGAATCTAAGAGGAAAAAAAGCAAAATAAGTTTGAGAGAATTTTTGTAAAAATGCTACACTAGCATTTTTCTCCCCAGATTTTCCTCCCAATTTGAGAGGAAAAAAAAAACTTGGGCGCAGGAAAGAAAACTTTCTCCTGGGTTTTCTCTTATTCTTATTTTCCTTCTCCAACTGAATAGTAGAAAATAGCATTTTCCACCCTATTTTTGTCTCTCTATTTTTCATCTTCCCTATTTTCGCCTGAAATGAACACACCCTTAAAGCAGAGAAACCAGAAAGATTTTCATAGTGGCTTGACCGCTTGACCGTATTTCAATTCCAACCTTTAATTTAAATTCTAAACAGCCAACTATATAAGTACTCCTGATGGTTGTGAGAAAGGAAAAGGAGTGCAGACTACAGATTCGTGAGAAACCAAACCTTGAGCATATGTCCAATTTTTGGGGATTCTTTAGTAATTATCTTCTATAGTTGTGCTTTTCTTTTTGGTTGTCCGTTGTCTTGTGCTGTATATATATGTAAGGAATATTTATCTTTAGGTCGGCCCAATGTTTTCTGATTTTTTGGATGGTTTAGTGCATCAACCAAATCTTGTAATATTGAGGTATAATTATAAACCATGCCTAACCCCAAATGCAATGAGAAGGAAAAACGTGGGGATACACATTAGGCTCTTGGAATATGTGAAAAGGGAGTGAAATAAATTTTAGAACGTAATACGATACAATAATCTTATCAGGACTAAGATACTTGTCCTGTAAGGATAGGTTGGCTTTATGACACGTCTAGGCCTAATAGGCTCAAATGTATATCTAACGTCTCCTCTCAAACTCAATGTAGTAAATCTAAAAGAGCTTGAGTTTGGACAGAAGTAAGACTCATCACCGACTCTAGAGCATTAGTCCAGTGACAAATTTTTCAAATGTTTGGCAGGTATATGTGTTTGCATATTAGAGACTATAGCTTAGGATAGGTTAAGGGGAGTTCAAGATGAAGAAGTGCTTAATTTCTTTCAAGACTTTTCTTTTGCCATGTTTTTCTACTCTTTTTAAAGTACTTAGCTGAGTGAATTTAGAATGCTGTCTCCTTTGGTTGCCTCCTGAGTGTAGTAGTTGTTCTATATATAAGGCCTTCTACGGAATTGTCCACAAGAGTGAGATAGCACTTAAGTTTTAAGAGAAATAAGAAACAAAGAGTAGGGTGTGGAGTGTAGCAAACTGTAATGCTTTAAGCATCAATAAAATTTATTTTTATTGATAACTCTTTTGTGTATTCTACTTGAGTGTAATGAGATTTATTACAAAGTATTTATGTTGGAAAATACTTTCCTTGCTGAGTGCTAAATTTGTTACTCTATCAAAACTTTTCAATAGCAAATCTCAACAAGAAGTACACAAAAATGATAAGGGGATAGAGAGAAAGAGAGAGACTTGGTGAGGATACCAATGAACTGATCTTTGGAAGAGAAAAAGTCAAGTTGGAGAAGTCCATGAAAAATATGATGATTAATGAAATGAAAATTAATCTCAATGTTCATTGTTTATTCATGGAAAACCTCATTGTGAGCAATCTTAATAGCATTTTTTATTATCACAATAAACCTATATTGTAAATAACTATTTTTTCCCCAATTTTTGGTCCATAAATGCATTTTTTTTTGTGGTAAGAAATTTGGTTTTATAACCACCCCAATAAAAAAACTAACCCCAGATCTAAAATGCAAAGGAAATTGAAAACAAATAAAAGGTTGTTCATAGTTTATGATTTTTAAAAAATGCATAAACTATAGAGAACAGTTTGGAAAGCCACACTTTAATGAACCCATGCTATAGTTTGAACTTCGAACAACACTAACAATAGAATGGAGAGATGGTAGGTCGATATCTTAAAATGGAGAGCATGGACATGCCAAGATCCATTGAGTTGCACGTGTGTTTGGCACAAGCTTTTAGTATTAGCTTTTGGCTTTTAGTTTTTATGTACAGTTTTTTAAAACCTCACTTTTTCAAAGTACAAGTATATATATTTTAACACACTTTCAGTAAAATTTTTTTAACAAAAAGCTAAATAAACTACTCCTCAAAAGCTAAAATATTTTTTTTTCCATATATACGAAAATGTGGGAAGTTGCCTCAACCTCTCATATTCTACTTTTTCTTTGAATTAGATTCATTAAGTTTTTGGATCTTGAAGTTAAACATGGCATCATCTGCACACTTGGTTGCTTTTCAAAGTTTTGTTTGAGATTTGATTTCATGAACTCCTTCATTAAGCCCTAGCACCTGTGTTGAGATGATACCTCGTTCTAAAATCAAGTACTCTACATTGCAATCCAACGTTGTTTTCTTCAATATTGACATTTTGACCTCAATTGGCTTCATTTTCTTCTCGCTATGTTCTCAATTATCCTCGAGTTTCATCTTCAACTCCCCTAGTTTCATTCTCAGCCTTCAGGTTCTCAATCTCCAAGAGGAGTCGACTCACTTTGAGGCTCTACTGAGTTCTCGTTCTTTATGGAGAAGATGGTGACAGTCTTTTATGAAGTTATGTACTAAATTTCACCAAACGTCTATTCTACTTCGGACAAAACTAGAGGATTAGTTCTTTTAGGCTCTGTTGAGTTCGAGTTCGAGTTCGAGTTCTTCTTGGACAAACTGTATATAATTGGTCATGTAAGGTAACATTAACTTTTAAACTATTTTAAATGAATGAGTTCTTTTATTTGTTTCTAAATTTCAAAAAATAATAGTATACTCGGTGTAACGTCTAAATTATTTAACAAAAATATTTTTCTAATTTTTTTTCATGATGATCTAAAATATATAAACAATAATAATTGTGATTAATATGATTTAAAATATATTTCACAATTTACAAATTTATTGGATGAAATGTTCACAAATCCACATTTATAACATTCTTCTTATACCCTACATGTTTGCAATATTTCAAAACGATTAGAAATAATCTATGGTTGTGTCATTTATTAAATGTTTAAATTCTACACTTCTATATTTCATAATTATATACAAAAGATTATTTTTTAAATCCAATAGTATATAACATATATGTGACACAAAATTCAGCATGAGAGGTAAGAACATCATGTATATAATATTCAACGGTGAAATTTTCAAAATATTAATTCAAGAAAAAGTTATTAGAGAATGTAATACTACTTAAAGTTATACTAAATGTAATTTGATCTTGTCCCTTATATAATTTATTTTATAAATATTTTTGAAATATTTAGCTTGGTCTCTTGAAAAAAAATTCTAGGTCTGGTCCTTGGACCCATGTCAAATTTCTTTTATAAAGCCCCAAATATAAAACAGATTTCATGAACTCCAAAACATAAAAGGTTAGAGCATTAGCAATGGGATGATATAAAAGTTGTATTTTACCATAAAAAAATCATACTTTATCTATTATACCAACTAACTTTACAATACACTCTACATCCCAGTTTTTATTTTTACATACAACTGATTAAAATTATATAACTACACAATAAAATAATATTAAATAAAAAATTTGTTTCTCACTTATCTCTTTTCCTCCGCTACTAGTTAAAACCACCACCATACACCACCACTCACCAAGAATTCCACCCCAAAAAAATCATATTCAACCAGCAAAAAAAATTTACTCACCCATCACCACTACAAGCCCACCACCAAACACATTTTGAAGCCACCCAAAGCTGCCACCCACAGCCCATCTAAAGCCACCAAAGCCGTCACCTACGGCCCCATGCCCATCAGCAACCCACAACTCGAAATCTAAGACAGACAAGCTCTATAGCCAGCCACCTACCCAAGGCCAATCTGGTCAAATTCTAATTCAAACAACCACCAAAAAGCCACCCACAACCCGAAATCCAACCACCCAAACTCTGACCCAAACGCTGACCAAATTCGACCCAAACACCAACCTAAACCCACCAAACAACAACCACAACTATCTATTTCTATTACAGTGAGCAATATATGATTTACAAGGAAGAAAAGTTGAGAGAGGAGATAGATTCGGAGAGTGAAAGGGGCTGAGGGTGAAGAAAGAGAGGGAAAAGATAGAGTGAACGTAAAGGAGAGAGAGAGAGAGAGAGAGAGAAATAAAATATATTACTTATGTTTGCAATCTGATGAACGATAGGTTGTAAATATAGAAACCTATTGTTCACAAATGCTTAAGAATTTTGCATTCCCATACCCAGGTGTAACTCTATTTTTGGGTCTTGGTTGCTAAAATAGCAATTGGAGAATTTTTACACCCAACAATGCTAGTGCTCTTATAGCTCCTGGCTATAGTCCAGTAAACACCCAGTTGAACTATGACAACATTTACCACAATATGTAACCGCCAAGCAATAACACTAGACTTATACAAACAACACAAACCAGAAGAGGCAGAGCTACTTGCACTTTTAAACAATTGCTGATCGTTCAAACTGATTAGTTCGCACGTACATGGTGTCTAGTGTGACAGACAAACATTTTCAGCCATTCCAAAATTAGTTAGTGGACTTTATTTAGTAGTCTGCATGGAGAAAGATCTCACAAGCTGTTACTGTAAGTGTCTTGTTAACATCTTCCCAGTTCTTAATGTTGTCCAACAATGGCCCTTTGTGTATTTTAATTTTCTGGCTTGTCAATACCATCTGTGGAAGCTTTAGAAACTCTTGAACATCTTTTCGTTTCAACAAGAAACATGGAGAATAAGGACCACCTAGAACTAGAAGTGGCATAATTACAGACATCTTTACGCTGAGCATGTAATTGAGAAATATTTATAGGTTTATGGTTTTGGTATTATATAGCATATTTTAGAAATTATCAGATGAATGGATTGTGTGGTTTCTAGTGAAATAGAATTCTCTTCGATTTTATGAAAAAGTCTTTACAGTGCGGTTTATGATAAGATCCTCATTGTACAGAATGGTGTGCCGATTGCTATTGAAGTATTCTAAAGCCTTGGCTATAGTCACTTCCATGTCCTCTTCATCAGAGCAGTAATCAGTACCGTGGAGTTTATTGAAGTCTTGTACTTTGAAGTTATATCAGCCTAAATTAACTAACCAGCTATGAGTTCAAGATCATGACACAGAGACAGAGAGAGCTCTTTGGGTGTATGTACATACACATAACTTGTGTGTTCCATTTAATACCTTCACATGCATGCATAAAGTACTAATTTTTTGTCTCACTTTTTGTGTTCCACTTCATATTTCACCAATTATGGTATAATATGTATTCACTTGACTTTTCTTATAAAATAATCAAAATTTAACATGAAAAAGAAAAATCATCCATATGATACACCATGATTGGTAGAATATATAATAGAATACAAAATGTGAGACAAATTATTTAAATTTTACTAACAATTATAAGAAACTTTAATTGCAACTAAATTAATCTTTTTGAAATATAACATAAATGTGACTAATTCTTTTTTTCTTAAATTATTACAACTACCACATCAACCCTTATGGTGGCATGACATCATCATGCTACGACATCTGTAGAACACCTACCACATTGTAGTGTCTCTTTAGGACTGAATCTAGCTTGACTTGATTCATCAACATGACTCATATACAATGCTCTGACCTGACCCGATTAAAAGATAGATATTAGGTTTATATTATTTTATATATTGGCCCAAGAGACTGGATTTTGTAATTAGTTCACATGCACTAACCCTAGTTAATGTAGTTTGTATGTATACCCTACTAGAATTCATAGAACAACATAGAGTGCTAATATCAAATATGCAACTGACAAGGGCTTTACCCATGAACATAGACCATCAAGCCAAATCACATAACCTTTTGTGTTCTCTCTTTCTTTCTCTCATTGCTTATGCTTACTACAATTCTCTCTATATTTTTCTGTTTCTCCTTTAATTTTAACAACAAGAAATTTCCCCTCTTCCACTATAGTCACCACGAAACTATGCATTCTCATATTATACTAGAAGAAGTTTGCTAGTAAAAATTCGATAATCACAAAATATTGCTATAGCCAGAATTGTAGAGAATGTTGGGAATTTCTACGAATTCCTAAACCTGTGAGATACAAAATTAGAGAAAACACACGCTAAAGAAAAACAATCATACGCACAAGACAGTATTTACGTAGTTCGACAATTTGTCTACGTCTACGGAGTTGCAAAGATTTCATTATTATCAGGGTAAATACAAATTGCGGTTACAGACCTCTTTTATCTCACCAAAACCGACTTCTCACGAACCCTAATCACAAAGACAATTTTTCTACTAAAAACCAGATTCACAATGGGCCAAAAAAAAATTTTCCTAGGGGCGTTGCCCCCAGATCCCCAAGAGGCTTGTCCATAAGCGCTCCGACTTGGGCCTGTCGACCCAAGTTTTCACTCCATAAACTAAGCCTCAAAAAATCTGCCATTAAAAACCACGCAACATTATTCCAATTAGGTCAAGTCATCAACCAAATCAAACATAAACTAGGCTCCACAAAGCCCAACAAAGAATCAATCTAATGATACATATAGATTCACATGTTCACCTACTCCATCTACACCTACTTAGTTCACTATGTTCAAGGGGAAGTTGGTTCAACAAATAACCTTGGGTATTCCACTACAAGTAGTAGGTTCATAAATCCAATCAGACAGTTAAGATGATTGAGAATTTTGAGATATATAGATATAATTGATCAAAACTGTTGGACTGAGAAATGAATTTATTTCCCAAAAGGTCATGGGAGCAGTAGATAAGGCTTCATAGTATACATATTTAACATTAGGGAACGAGAAATTGTTATAAATCAACAAGATAACTAACATGAGAAATCCTTTGGCTGTTATGATGTTTGGACCAATGGCTACAAATACTTGCACTTATCTATGATTTGTAACGACATAAGTGTGGAATGATGGCCGCTTATGGTTTCACATTCAACATAAATAATGAATAGCAGAAATCGGTGCTTACTACAAGAGAATCGTCTATTAGCCTTACTTCAAACACATTATTACCTGATATATTAAGCATCCACTTGAAGCCAACAGTCGCAGAGTACTGATTTTTGGAAGCACTAATGAACCAATCCAAATTGTAAACTTTATCTAGAGTCCGTATAATTGAAAAAATATTGTTTCTCCTATCCTCAACAGAGAATATTTCCCCATTAGAGCTTACATTAACATGACTATTCAATAGCATCACAAACCACCCACTTCCTGGCCTCTGCATTGAGTTGGATGTTTAGGAAAGATTCGTCAACCCTTCATGTCAATGGATCCGTCCCTTTCCCGAACTGTGTAGTTGCCATTGTTTAATTAGGAAATCATGGTCAAGAATCAAAAAAAGTCAAGTCAAACGCACCACAGCCCCAAACTCAAAGGAGGCCCGACCACTTCCCTTTGTCGCAAAATAGTATTATTTTTAGTCGAAAAAGTCAAATCAAAGCAAAGATGGTGACCCCCAAAATGCTTTGCCTTAACCCCACTCCATTTAGAATAGAATTGAAAATAGAAAATGTTGCTGCGCGCTTGGCTCCTCATACCAGGGAAGCTTTTTTCTCACTGAAGTACTAGACATTTAAAATACAGGGATAATCATTTTATGTTTTATAATACTATAATAGACTAAAAAGGCACAAAGAAAAATTGATTCTCTGTTGGGCTAGGCTGTAGTGCACGAGATTGAGCATTAACGTTTGTGGATCCTTAGTGGTTACTAGTTATTTTTATAAAATGCAGCAAAGAACGTGCAATGGTCGCTGTGCGTTAGTGACAATGGCGGAAAGAGAAAGAATCTTCGTGGTATCTTTGAATCTTAACGGCCCAACAGATCTTCTATAATCATTCACTGCGACTAGGTTTGTTGCACCTATACTACTTTTTGTGTCTACGAATGCCATAGCTAGCCAAAGTTGTACTTCTTGAAAATTAAGACAGAGTTTTCAAGTCACACAAGGAATTGACGATGTAAGAAGTCAGATGGCTTACGAACTATTAGCTCATGGAAGTGTTTATGTCATAGCAAGTGTTACTGGGTCCTGGATGAGAGAGTTAGATGCATGTATGAAACCTTAAATTTGCTTCATGTAATAGAAATTAAGGTTTTGCAAGGTGTGAAGTAAAGCATGTTTGGTAGTTATTAGGCAAACATAGTTCATACATTTTGACCTTATTTACAAGTTGATCCCTACTTTTTTATTTTACTCTTTTTAGTTCTTAAATGAAAAATAAAAATGTTCTATTTTGTTTTCTACTGTTTTTCACTTAACGAAAATATCTTACGTAGCAAATATAGTGCATTGTTTGACACAGTAAATATCGACGTGTCAATTAAAATAATATTAAAAAAATTAATTGACTAAAAAAAGTGCCACATAGGCAATTAATTATTTTAAGTAAAAAATTAATAACTTCTAATTTCTTAATTTTAATTTAAAATGAAAAAAAAAATCTCAGTTTTAAAGATTAGGAAAAAATCGCTTGCATAGCTTTTTCAATTTTTCTAAAACTTTCTTAGTTACCAAACACAACATTAGAACTCAAAGCTCATATTAACTTCAGTCAACAATTGGACCCAACTCATATTTTGATTATTTTCCAAGCTTTCTCTCTCTCTCTCTAAGAAATCTCTCAAGCTCTCTCTCTACGGGTTGAGTGAAGGTGACCTCTCTCTCTCTCTCTCTCTCTCTAAACCCATGGTCAAAAACCCAACCCTCTCTCTCTCCTAATCTCTCAGCTAAATACCAAATTCCCTGGTCAAACTCTCTCTCTGTGTGCTGAAAACCCGAAGTCCTTTCTCTCTCTCACAGATCAGTGAGTCTCTCTCTCAAATCAATGGGTGGGTCTCTCTTGTTCATCTCTCAATCTCTCAGCTCGGTGGTAGAGATTGCTGTGGAGATAGGTGGAAGATTTGTGGTGAAGATTTTTGGGTTTCTCGAATTTGTGGGTTAGCTTCTCGAATTTTTCTAAGTTTGATATTTGTGGGTTTGTTTTTAGGTTTCTCGAATTTGTGGGTTAGTTTCTCGAATATTTCTAGGTTTGATATTTATGGGTTTGTTTCTGGGTTTGATATTTGTATGGAGGGTTTGATTTTTCATGTGATGTTCTTCGTTTTTTGAATTTTTGAAGGTCATTGTATTTTGTAGATTTGTGCCCTTAGATTTTATGTGTTCCATATTGGGTCTGTTCTTGATTTTTTAATTTCCTCGACAAACAAACATATTATTTCAAGAAGAACATGAAGAACATGTTCTTCGTGAATAACATGTTCTTTATTTATTTATTATTTTCTTTAGATAGTTTTTTTTATTTTGAATCAAACGTATACATGGATGCTGATATGTCTTTTTTTAATTATTATTTTATGTTGACATGGAATTTTTTTATTGCCAAGTAATTTTTTTAAAATTATTTTATTGGCTACGTTGGCATTCCGTTTACCACGTAGAATATTTTTGTTAAGTGAGTAATGGTAGGAACCAAAATGAAATACGTTTTTCATTTAGGGATTAAAAATAGTAAAATAAAAAAGTAAGGACTAACTCGGAATAGGGTCAAAATGTAAGGATGATAGTATTTCCGCCTAGTTATTATTGTGTCTTGGTAAAGAGTAATATGAGAGAGAGAGAGTTCTCTGGTAGAGACTTGGTAGCTTCACTTGATTTCATATAAACTGGCCAGAGACCTTGGCAAAATTTACTTTTAAAATAACAGCATTCCATAATTGGAATTAGAAGATTTAACAAATATAGCTGTACACTAATTCAAATCAATTTGTAAGAAGAAAAAAATTCTTCTTATGCATTTGTTTTGAAGATTTTAAATTTATAAGCTTGTAACTATATATATATTATATATATATATATATATATATATTCACAATTGTTGAAACTGTACTCAAAATTAGACTAACAAATAAGAAAGGGCAAACAAGTAGTGGTCTTTACATGACATATATATCTAAAGTCTAGCCAAAGAAATCAGTGTATGAATGAAGAGTAATAATTATCATTTTAGACTACGGCCAGTCTACAGTAAGTTCAAGGCTTTCCTTACTAAAAAGGTTAAAATTTTAACAAATGGAATATTTGGGTTTCTTCTGGGACAATATTTTGGATATTCTTTATGAAAAATGATTCTTAATTTATAATTTAGAATAAATATCATAAATCTAAAAAAAAGTGTCCTTTCATTTAAAATTTTAATGATGCATCGTCATATACCATCTTAAATTTAATAAATAAAATTCTAACCGTGAAATTGATTCTTTTCATTTTACTTGAAATTTCCCGGTTAAAATGTTAGAGAGGATCTTATTATTCCAAGATGATATAAATGTACTTTTTAAGGTGGAAACTGTTAGGTAAATGTGCAAATTCTGTGATAGATCATGGCGACTGTGAAAGAGTAATTCCACAGAGCATGGTAGGTGCTTCTCCACTACAACGTACATGGTTGCTTCAGGAAGAGTGATTCCACAAGAAATTACGCATGTGGTACGCTTGGTGATTCTCCCTAGCTAAATGGGGTCACGTAGAACATAGTTTTGCTTAGCGAAAATTTATCAACTTAAAAAGTTATATGAATGTGGGTCGGTGAGTTCATAGTCATTTTTTTTTCTCTTAGTTGCTGAGCTTGAGTTCATAGGAATAAATTTTCCACCACTAGTTTCATTTGCCACGTTTTTTTAATGATGGGCTATTGTATTCACATTCACATCAATAAAGTTACAAACCCGCTCTTTCTAACATGAATGAAAATTCGAAGCCATATATACTAGTTTGATTCCATAAATAGAGGGAAAAGTTTTTTTTCTTTGCCAAGCAATTAGTGCAGAAATTTTTAACCCATCATCTTGCATATAAGACCAACATAAAATACTAGGCAACAAGGCCATTAATACATGTAAATGCAGACAATAAACACAATTACTGAGCGAGGAATGTGAACACATATATACGTGCATGGCCATGTAGGAAGGCTAGGAAATTGATAGCCCTAGTTTTGAATGGAGTGCCCAACACCAGGGCTGTGACCGGGAGTGGTGGGTCTGAAGTCATCGACTCCACGGTTTGGAGGAGGAGGTGGCTGAGATACGTTGACAGTTGGTACTGTAGGAAGAGACACGCTATTAATCTCTTCGTTTGATTTGTTATCTCCATCAAACCCACCGCCGTGTTTGATAGTTTCTGTCTCATAGATTTTAGTTTGAGTTTGGATGGTTATGGGTTCGATACTCTTCTTCCCTTCACGCAAATGCCTTCCCTCAATGGACTGGATTTGTTGGGAGAGAATGAAAACCAGGAAAAGAAAAGCTGAAATTAACTTGCTTACGGCCATTTTGGTTGAGACTTTGAGAGATATTCAAGGAGTAGGAGAGGGAGTTTTAGTAAAATCAGCTAAGCAAGCAAGCAAGCAAAGAAGTTTCCTTGAGTTTAAAGCTGCTAGCCAAGTAACTTGCTTAGTGTTTTAGAATCAGCTAAGTAAGCAAACAAATTTATTAGAGCTTGACTCAACTGAGCATGTGTTGCATAAACTCCTCCATCTGTGGGTGTATTTATAGGGCCATGAGAGTCCTAGCCAGTTGGCAATTCCATATCAGTGGGAGACTTTTTTTTTTGTTATAATAAATGAAATTTTTAATTCTTTCTGTCCTATTGCTAGATTGAATATGCATAGCTTAGGTTAGGATACCCTGTCAAAAGTTTTCACCGTCCCATGCAAACCGTTCATTTGCAATAGCATGCTCATCTTAACAATGCCAAGTGTAGTACAGCGCTTTCAGCCATAAAGTACAAGTATAATACAGAGTAGTACTAAATGCAAGAAGAAAAAATAGGTAAGGCTTCTCTCTAGTGAAAATTTCCATTAAATACGTCTGGATTTAGATATGTGTTCAAGAGTGAATACGTGTTCACCATCCAATGTGTCTAGTTGAAACTTCTATTGGACACAAGTCACACCCGAATAAATATAAAAATGTGTGTAATATTATTTAAAATATAAAAATATGAGTTTGACTATACTTATACTCTAAAGCAATTTGAGCCAATGTTTTTATCAATAAGTGGCGCCCATCTTTTTTATGTTGTTTGGTTTCTAAGGTCAAATTTCTCTATTAATATATATATATATATATATTATATATATAATATATATATATATATATATAAAAGAGAAAACTATTTTAAAAAATCTACAATATAACCTAGTGTGTGCAAAAATTGTTTTGAAGTCTTGTTTGATAATAAGATCAAAGTTATGCATGGTAATATTATTTTGATTTATTTTCTACTTTTTTATACCATCATTTTTCACATAGAATACCTTAATTTATGCTATTGGGCATTCATTAAGAAAACAAATGTAAAACCACTAAAAATTATATGGAGGGAAAGTTGGGTGTTAGTCCCCACTATTCTGTTTTTCAACCAAAAAGAATGTTCATTTTTCAAGTAAAAGTTAAGATTTTTAGTGAGACTCAGCTTTCCAGCCACATGCCTCCGAACTCTGATGAACCCCATTATTTTTGAACTTTGCAGTCTTTTAACTCCCAATCTATTTTTAGTGAGACTCAGCTTTCCAGCCACATGCCTCCGAACTCTGATGAACCCCATTCTTTTTTAACTTTGCAGTCTTTTAACTCCCAATATTTTTATTTATCTCTTCGACCGTCTGACTTTACAGTCGGCACATGGGCCAATAAAACTAACCCTTCAAAGAGTGAAAGAGTCACTTTCGACCTTAGAATATTTGCTTAAGATTATTGAATTCGTCCAAAACGGTTTCGTGTAATACTTTTTCTTTGTTTTTGTCACGCGGCAAATCCCAGTTTCTTTGGATGGTTTTTTTTTTTTTTTTTTTTCCATGCTTTCGACTCTTTTGGATTTGTGCACCATATAGTTTAAAATGAGCTTTTTTTACTACTTTTGTATATAGTTCTACTCATCACTGGCGGCTCTACTTGTATGTGAGAGTGGTCCTAGTCAGGACCACCCTCACTTGTCAAAAAAAAATTTATACATGCAAAAAAAAAATTTATATAAATAATTATTTTAAATTAATATGTTCAGTGACACTTGACTTGAAAAAATGTATATATATACATATATATATATATATATACACTTTAAAAATATATATTATATACTAAATTAACCTATTTTGACTACCTTTATAAAAATTTTGAGCACATTTTCTTGAGAATCATAAAAATTTGAGTTTAATAAATATAAAAGTAATGTTACATCCACAATATTTCCATAATAATTTCACAATAAATCATATATGGTAAGTTGTTACTAATTCTAATTCGGATTTAATATTAACATGTTTTACCCACCAATAACAAGCTAACAACTTGTAGCATAAAATTTGTTATGAAATTGTTGTAGTCATTTTATTATTCTCATATCAGCATTTTCAATTTACACTTTATCTTTTATTAGTTCTTTCTTAAAATTCTCTTTGTTAGTACAAAAAAAATAATAATATTTCATGTATTTGCGTGTTTTTTTATGACATTAATATATTTAAATTGTCTCTTTAGTAAATTTTGTATAAAAATTTCTTAATAACCGCTCTAAAAAACATTTCTAGAGCAGCCTCGGTTTTTACTTCACAAATCTTCAATTCAGCTCCATTTCTATGATCTATCCCGCTTCTTAACTGCAGAAAGAGCCGACCTCCACTAGAGGGAAGCATGTGCAGACACAAAGAACTCACACTAGTGGACCCAGACCCAGCTGATACATGACAGTCCAAACCCTAAGAAGCTTAGTAAAAAAAACTGTTATAGCAAGGTGGCTTGAAAATTAGCCTAGTGCCCTGAATCTTTCCCCACTAGCCGACTTTGTTGGTTTATTTATAAATAAACGTTCTTAGCTTTTGTTTTCTCTTCAAGTTGTAGCATTTGTTAATCTATTGAGGTTTACCATAAAACCATCATTGTAACAGGCTATGCTCAAATTTAAAATTGCCAACCAGTCGACTTTCTTAAAAGAAGAAGAAAAAGTTCAACCTCAACTGTACCCTTATTAGAGCAGAGAAACCAGAATGTTTTTCATAGTGGCTTGACCGTATTCAATTCCAAACTCTAATTTAAATTGTTATAACCAGCCAACTATATAACTCCTGGTGGTTGTGAGAAAGGAAATGGAGTGCAGATTCGAGAGAATCCCAACCCCTGTGGCATATATATATATGTTCAATTTTTTAAGGGATTTTTTATTAATTATTTTCTATGATTGTCCTATTCTTTTTGTCCTCAATTGTCCTTTTTTTCTTTTTTTTTTTCATTCTTTCTCCTTGTATATATAACTATAATTTTTATATATATAATGACTAAAGACTATTCTACTCCTTAGTCCTTACACATAAGACACCCTAAAAATCTCATGAATTAATGATGTAATCTCATGAATTAATAGTGTAATACATAAAAATTTTGGGACCTTAAAGTTTATGTTGAAAAAATTTACTTGTAACTATATATAACATAGTTGAAAAGTGTCATATTAAACATTTATGATAAAGTTCTTTTTTTTTTTTTTAATAACAGAGTGATTAATTACAAGAAGGTTAAATATAATTTCGGTGTCTGTACCAAGAAATAGATGCATTTTATCTCTCCAGGCTGAAGCCAAACCCAATATGTGTCCGTGACTATCTATCTTGAGGCCGGCTTTTGGATTGGTTCAGTTCATCTACCGAATCTTGTAAAATTGAGCTATTATAAACTATACCTAACACCAAACGAAATGAAAAGTAAAATAGTGGAGATATGTGAATTCCACTCTTGGGATATGTGAAGAAAAAGGGGGCGAAATAAATTGAATGTTTGCATGTAAAATCGTAGAATAAAACAAATTTATAAGGAGTGAAACATAAACCTATTACAATCCTAGTAGGGCCAGAATATATACTTGACCTGCAAAAATAGGTTTGGGATTTACAACACGTTTAGGGTAAATGGGTTCTAATGTACGAGTATATCTAATATTGAACAGGAAATTAATACGTTAAATCCAAGTCGAGTTAGTAGACATAAAAAATCAGGAGAGAGAATAGAGAAATCTAAATAGTACTCTGATTATGACAATAAATTGATGTGGCATTAAGAATAGAGACACCCTTGTGGTTGGTAAATAGTTTTTGTTCCAATGTTTTGTTACTAAAAACAGTTTCTATTTTTTAGGTAAGTTTGTTTGAAACTCAAACAAATAAAAACAAAAATTATTTCTAAATCTCAAAATGTAAAGGAAATTAAAAATAATTAAAGAATTGTTTTCAATTTCTAGTTTTTTAAAGTCAATAAAACTATGTAGAAAACAGTTTTTTAAGGCACATTTTAATGAACTCGTGCTCTAGTTCAAACCACACTAACAATAAAACATGAGTTTTGTGATTTTTTTTCATCTCGCTTTCTCTTGAACAAGAGGGCATTATCTAATTTAATTTTCTCAGCAAACTCGAAGATCCATGATTACTAATATTCGAGATTGAAGGTCTAGATTTTAGAATGGAGAGTGCATACTCTATGAACTCCTTTAAGTTACCCTTGGAGTGCCTTCACCTCTCATTTTCAATTTCCTTTTTCTTTGAATTCGTTTTGTTAAGCTTATGGTTCTTGGAAGTTCGGATCAACATTGCTCACACACTTAATTGGCTTTTTCAAGTTCTTTTTGGATTGGATTTCACGAACACCTTCATTAAGCCTTGGAACCTTAGTGAAGACGATAGCTCATTCAAGAATCAAGTCCTCTCTGATGCGATTTGAAGTTTTCCTCAAGTCTGAGATTCGGCCAACATTGGCTTCATTTTATTCTCTCTCTATTCCCTCTCGTCCTCGAGTTTCGTCTTCTCTCCTCCAAATCTGTTCTCAATCTCCAAGGCATCGACGCACTTTGAGGCTCTATCAACTTTTATTTATTTATTTAGTAAATTTTCAACATATAACATCCGATTTTGATTATTGTGTGTTTTATCATCAAACCAAGACACCAATCAATTTTTGATATAAACGAAGATTGAACCCTAAATTTTATTCAATCATTAAAGGCTTTACTAGTTAAACTAGTTAAAACCCACAACTTTTGCTTTCTTGGTAGAGATTGATGGTGACAAACTCTTTTATGAAATTATGAAATAAATTTTACAAATGAATTTTTCTTCTTCCAAATAAGAAATTTTCATTTTTTTAGCTATTAAACCAAGCAATTTATAGTAGTTAGAAAATGTTTCTTTTTCTCATTTACCAAATGTGTTCTAAGTCCTCTTTTTTTTTTTTTTTTTTTTTTTTTTTGAGATACCCAATGGCGAAGAAGGGGGCAGGGGGGCTTGGCCCCCTTGGCTTTTATTTTTTATTTTTTTTTTTGGATAATCAGGTAGATAATTTTATTTAATCAGATCTGGGGAAATTTTGTATATATATATATATATATAACTTGGTCCCTGAAAAAAATATCTATCTCCGCCATTAATTCCTTTTATAAAGCCCCAAACATAAAACAGATTTTATGAAGACCATAACATAAATGGTTAGAACTTAGAACACCCAAATAAACTATGACAACATTTACCGCACCATGTAACTATCAAGTAATGACACTACACAACAAACAACACAAACCAGAAAACGCAGAGCTACGTGCACTTTTTAAACAATTGCTGATCATTTCATACTGATTAGTTCACATGTACATGGTGTCTATATGACCAAAAAGAAAATGATGAAAAGGAGTAGCCTCATCAACGGAGTGTTGATTAAGACTTTGAAAGAAACAAGCATCAAAACTCCATGGTGGAGTTACAGTCAAAACTTTCTGCATGGAGAAAACTCTCGTAAGCTGTTGCTGTAAGCTTCTTGTTATCTTCCCAGTTCTTAAAGTGGTCTGACAATGGCCCTTCGTGTATTTTAATTTGCCGGCTTGTCAATACCATCTGTGGAAGATTTGGAAATTAACTCTTGGAGATCTTTTAGTTTCTGCAAGAAACATGGAGAATAAGGACCACCTGGAACTAGAAGAGGCATAATTACAGACATCCTTACAATGAGCATGAAATAAACAAATATCTATAGGACTTTATGGTTTTAGTATCATATAGCATCTTTTAGAACTTATGAGATGAATGGATTATGTGTTTTGCCTTATGAAGTAGAATTCTCTTAGATCTTATCAACAAGTCCTTACAGTGAGGTTAATGATAAGATCCTCATGGTACAGAATGATGTGCCGAGTGCTATTGAAGTATTCTAATGCCTCGGCTATTGTCACCTGCATGTCCTCCAGAGAAGCAATCAGCGCTGTGGAGTTTATTGAAGGCTTGTACTTTTTCTTTTTCTTTTTCTTTTTTTTTTTTTTTTTTGAGTAGGAGAAGGCCTGTACTTTGAGAGTATATCAGCCTACATTAATTAAAAATCTTTCAAGATTATCCATGAGAAAGAGAGAGTGAGATCTCTTCGGGTGTATGCACGTGACTTGTGAGTTCATTCAATAGCTTAGCTTATCAATCATAGGAATTGGAAAGCACTGAAACCATCTGATGGAATAAATTTCTTAGGAAGAGAGAGATTGCAGAAACACCCTTGCAATTGAAGTACTCAGCTATTTCTTTATGGTGCTCCATCAACCCCTGCATGAGCCATGGCAAGAAATGTTGGCTCCTTCACTATAGTCACCATGAAACTATGCATTCATATATTATACTAGAAGAAGCATGGTCGTAAAACTTCAATATTCACAAAACTACCTTAGCCAGAATTGCAGAAACTCTGAAGATACAAATATAAAACAGATTTACATGTTCAACTACTACATCTACTGCAACTCTGTTCACCATGTTCCAGAGGAAGTAGGTTCATAAAATTTCCTAGGGTATTCCACTATGAAGTTAACATATGAGTGAAGGACAACACTGCTCAATAGCTTCCAAGAACACTGTATATCCTCAATTTATCAAGTAGTTTTTGGAGTAAAACAACTTCCGCCTCACCTACATCTGTTGTCCATGGATAATGAAGTTGAAGATGTACTGGCAGCAATACTCAAAGAAAATTATTCCAGACCATATCAATAAAGCAATCAGCAAAATCTTCTGTCACTCAGGTAAGAATGCTATCATATGTAATTAACAAATCGTAAGTCCAAAGGCCTTCTAGCCTATTGGCTTGCTGCTCCCTTTGTTGGGTAATATACGGGGTTCAATCCCTCCTGTTTGCCCATAGTTCAAAAGAAGAGAACATAAGTCCATGTAATGTATACTGATAATTTGCTCTAAACCATGTGCTGATAACTCAATTTTGGAGGATGATAATCACTGTTCCTAAGTGAACATGGAATGGCTCATTGGCAAAAACATACTATTAAAGCAAGGACAGTAAAGGAACTCCAATGTTCTCATTACGTTTTTTCATACCGTCATAAATGTTCAATGTTACTAGATTTTAAAGCAACTCAGCATCTAAGTCTTGCCAACACCAGAGTTTCCAACTGTTCTCCAAAAAATTTCATACATGCATACATATTTCTCAAAAATCTTAAAAAGTGCATATTAGAGGACCTAGCTATCAGCAAGATTTTTTGAGCTTAAGGATGGAAGAATGATTCTGCCACCTTCTAACTAAATCTCTTACTACCCAATGCTCCATTATAATCCAACCTAGAGACCCTAACTTTCCAACATAGCCTTCTGAGTTCTCTGTTCTTGAGCTAGGAAAAAAATCAAACTAGAAGCTGCACCCTACAACTTGCACTTGCATCTCAAAGGTCATAGCAGTGATGTTTGGTCCAAACATCTCACAGCAGCAGCTCAATTGATCGGTCTTCTATTGATCTTGTTGTTTGTTGAGGTTTAAGTGACCTCGATAGATCAGCTGCTATCAATTAATCAGTTGAGGCAGCAGTTGCATCTCTGAATTGAGCAGGCATTGAGCTTGTTTTGATTAGTGCAAAGTTCTTCGCAGCAACATGCTTCAACGATGAACCAGAAGTAGCTCGGTACAATACCCTAGGAGCACAAAGTCATGGCAATTTCTTATTAATGTGTCTGTATTGTGTATGATGACGACTCTGAGAAATGGTATTTAAGTCATCCTGGAACCCTAGTGCACGAATTCCAAAGCTGCCACATCATCTGAGAATAGGAATTCTGTTTATACGAAGCACAATTGATCGGTCTTCTATCGAGCTTGTTGTCGAGGTTTAAGTGATCTCGATAGATCGGCTGCTATCAAGCAATCAGTTGAGACAGCAGTTGCAGCACTGAATTGAGCAGGCTTTGAGCTTGTTTTGAATGTGTCTTCAAAAGATACCACTTGCATATGTTCTAGACACACTAAACTAAGACTCAAATACATTAAAGATGCGTTTTGACTCAGATTTGCCAACACATACAAAATATGACCATAACATTCTGAAACTATGTAAATCAACAAGTTAATCTGATATGAGAAACTCTGCTGCTGTAATGATGTTTGGACCAATGGCTGTAAATGAATACTTGCAATTATCTATGATTTGTAATGACTTAAGTGTGGAATGATGGCTGCTTACGGTTTCACCTTCAAAATAAATAGTGAATAGCAGAAATGTTTGCTTTCTACAAGAGAATCATCGATCTATTAGCTAGCCTGAGTTCAAACACATTATTTCCCCATTACAGCTTACATTAAAATGACTAATTAATAGGGTCTCAAACCATCCTGCTCTCTGCATTGATACAATGGCAAAGAATTGTACAGGATTATGTTCACACTCAGCTCTGGTAATGTACAAACAAGCAGAAATTAGCAAGTTTGGATGAAACCAAACCCCCCCCCCCCCCCCCCTCCCTCCCCCAAAAAAAAAAAAAAGAGAAAAGAAAAAGAAGAAAGCAAAGAATGAATTGGATGAGTAGGATGTTTAGAAATTTAGTTTTGGTGTGGATGCTTAACTGTTTGAGACAGATTGAGTAGATATAAACGCCACAGACCATTGCAAACAGTAAGATCACCATCCTTAATAATAATAACAATAGAGATTTCTTTGGAGGCTTTATTATGAGAGTATCCTGTGACCAAAAAGAATGGTTGCCTTCTTACCCTTTTTTATTTCTTTAAAAACTAGTTTTAGTGCCACCGGCAATGCCCGTGATTTCTTATTTATTAAGCTTCTAATTTATAAGACAACAATACAATAGACAATTTAACATGAAACTAACATAGAAATTTTCTACACAAATTTAAATAATACTCATCTTAACATAAGATATAATAACATAAATGTAATCACTAAGAGCAACAAAAACATAGTCGCATTATTGACTTAAAGTAACCAAATTAAGAGTACTCAAAGAGAGGACACAGAAGATCGACACATTGTAGACCACAGCAGCCAAATTAAGAGTAAGAAACAAACACCGAAATATGCAACATACATATACATCAATGAAAATAAAATATTGTTTCACAAATAAAAGGAGAAAATGGGGGATATAAACAAGAAACAAATGCCTAGATTTAAGTATAAGATAAAGAAAAACAAATTGAACAAGCAATCTTATAAAGTATTCTAAGGAATTCAGGGGAGTACAAGCCTCTCATGTTCGGAGGGCAAGGAAATCATCAAGCACGCATCTTAGCTCAGTATGCTAGGAATTTTGTTGATTTTGTAACTTGGATAGAGGAAAATTCTATTATTATTGAGTCAGTTTTGGCTTAAGATGCAATGTTTTTATCTTCTTAAGTTAAGATATTATTATTAAAAATTTAAATTTAAATTTAAATTTAAAAGTTACACATACAGCCAATATATGCACAATTCATTGAGTAAGCGGTCTTTAATTTCGACCAATGTAATACTTGTCTAATTTTCTAGCCAATTAGTCTAACATATACTAACATTAAAAAAAAAAAATTCACATTCTCTAATTCCTAAGCAACTTCATCAACTAGACAACTAAATGCCATTTTTATCTATTTCTCAACCAAAAAAAAAAAACTATTTCGTCTATTCTAATCCAACCAAAAAATTGCACATGAAAAAAAAAAAAAAAAAAAAAAAAAAAAAAAAAAACCCTTGAATGCCAAAACGGTGGGTGTGCAAAATATTGCATTAGTCGAAATGGGATGTGAATGGGTTTGAGGAAGCTGAGTGAGCGCTGTCCAGTCTCCAATGCTCCGTTCCTCTCTGATTTTACGGTGTAATTTCTCTACTACCCCTACTCTCTCTGTGCGATTTTTGACAGCTGAGTTGTTAGCACCCGGGTTTTCGCTGGCAATCTTCTCCCTATTCTTCCTCACTGTCTATCAGTTCTTCTCTCTTCCCCTCTCTCTCTCTCTCTCTATTCTCTACTTTTCTTTCTTTGACTCAGCGGGAGTAGACGAGTAGTTGCACAGAACAGAACCCATTAGTTTTGTTTGTCATGTACATGAGATAAGTTTAAATTATAAAAATTTAAAATTAAAAAAAAAATTCTTGAAAAAATACATGTTTTTATTTTTGGCAATAATTTCTTTACTATTTATTTGTTTTTTTGAGTGTTATAATGTTTAAAAATAATATAAAATAACTGTGTATTTAAAAAAAAAAAAAAAAAAAAAAAAAAAAAAAAAAAAAAAAGAGATAAAGTAACATAGAACAATGTTTAAAAATGACATAAAAATAGTATCCTAAGTTTTAGACTAAACAGAAAAAATAAAGAAAAAAACCTAAAAATTTAGGAAAAGTAAATTGTTCTTTTAACCAATTTGTGTTTTTTAATTTAAAATTATGTAACTAAATGATAAAAGTATTTTAACGAATTTAAAAATTTGTGTGAGTATATTTTAATACGCAAAAAGGTGAAAACCAATGCGGGAATCCTATTATTAATAGTATAAATATCAATTTTTCTTAATATTTTTAATTGCTCCACTTTTTTAAAATACAACAATTATCTTCCACTCTCTTCATTATCCTTGAGATACTTAATAAAAAATTAAATGTAAAATAAGTAATGTCAATGTAAATTTATACAATTATTGCAATAATTATGTATTTTTACACAATTTTATATTAATTGACGTAAGTAAATTTTGAATTTAATTAACTAAAATGTATTACTATTTCTATTATACACGCAAGAGTTATCTTATTTTTATGGGTTCTAGTTAGCTCTACTAGTAAAATTTCTGATAGTTAAAGAATAAATCTAAAATTCAATTCCCACCTATACCAAAAAATCAATTGATGTCTGTGGGAGCCTTTCTGCGTTGATGGGCCTGGGCTTGTCTACTACTTCAAGGCCTATGAGTTGATGGGTAAAGGAGTCAGGACTGGCCTCTTATGAGTTACATCGCTGGCCAGTTTGTGCGCAAGCCGGGCATACCTAATGTTGAGACAACTTGACGATGATACAACAGGCTAGACACTACAAATTTGGTCGAGATGGTATATCTGTCTTGCACTACAAAGGACGCTACAGCAAAATGACCCCTATAATAAAATATGCTAAATGAAAGAGTTACAATAGAATAGCAAAAGATGACTAATACCGCAAACAAGTTAACTAATACAGCAGATAAAATAAAAGGGGTTACTACAGAGTAACCAATAGAAACTAGCTAATACTGCAAATAAAATAACTAATACAACAAAAAGAGTAAAAAATGTCACAACAAGACGGTCTTTAACATGAAACACCAAAGAGAAAAGAATAACAACGAATGTGTTAAAGAAGCTAAAGATTGCTCAGCAGGAATGGGTCCAAGAAGGGAACTGAACCTTAATACAAATAACCTCATTACAACCTCCTGCCATTGAAGTTAACTATGCTAGAGAAAGGACCCAAATGGTTTTAGATTCTGATTTCACAGAGCTTCAGAGAGTGAGAATGTTGTAAGGGAGAAAAAATATGGTCTACTGATGCATGCTCTTATTTCTGCCATGTGTTCTCTCTTCCTACTCTCTCTTTTGTTTTTTACCACTTAGTTTTCTTTTTTGTTATTTGGTTCTCAATTTCTCTCTTATTTCTTTTTCTCCCATGTTCTTCCCCCTCCTTTCTTTTTAGGCTACCTCTCATCCATTTTTATACCTCTTAATTCCATGGGATTTCTCCTTTTTGTCCCAAGGGCTTCACCAACCGTTTATGGTTTCTTGTAGGCATCTTTCCAGGCTCGCCCACTAACCCATTGGTTGTCCGGCCACTACCTCTACTCAAAGTGTGCTTACTACACCATTCCCCATTCCTAGAAAAAATTCCTTATTTTGTTTCTCCCTTCTCTCCCATTTCTACCTTACCTTCAATGGATAAGAACTGGAAGCTCTCACTACACTTACTCTTATGGAATGCATCAAATGACCCTGACCATGCTTACCTCTTTTGGACGAATGCTATCCCAACAAGGCATTTCACCAAAAAAAGCCTCAGCATGAACCTCAAAAGAGAACTTTTTTCTTCCCATTGCCAAACCACACCCTTTGAATCCCTTGACTAAAGGCCCAACTCTCCTACATTGGCTAGGTACAAGTAGGTGGCACCCTAGCCTTTATGTGCATTCTACTACCCTTTGGTTTTTTTTTTCTTTTATTCTTAAGCTGTATGTTCCTGTTGTCCTTGCATTGTCTTGTTCTGCTATGGGTATTGGGTTTGTGTCTATCTTCCATGGCATAAAGGATGTGTGAGCTGGGTGTTTTTGCCTCCCTTCGTTCCCCCATGGGCTGGGCATTGCTTGGGTAGAAGCTCCTGCCCATCTAGCCCATTAGACTTCTACTTTCTACTATTCCTCTTCCTGCCATGTCTATGGGCCTGCTGGTTGTCATTCCTGTCACGTTAACCTATTAAGTTTACTACTTCTATCATTGGGCTTCCACAACCCATTCACATTGCTTTTACCTCTTATTAATCTCATGGGTATGCTGGCTACCCTTCTTTCCACGTTGACCCATTGGGTTCATTACCTCTTTCCTTGGACTTCCCCGACTTATTTACATTGTCTTTACCTCTTATTGATCCCATGAGATTGTTGGCTGCCATTCCTGCCACGTTGACCCATTGGGTTTATTATCTCTTTCTTGAGCTTCCCCATCCCATTTATATTGTCTTTACCTCTTATTAATCCCATTGGCATGTTGGCTACCCTTCCAGCCATGTTGGCCCATTGGATTTATTACCTCTTTCCTTGCACTTCCCCAACCCATTTACATTGTCTTTACCTCTTATTAATCTCATGAGCTTGTTGGTTGTCATTCCTGCCACGTTAGTCTATTGAGTTTATTACCTCTTATGAATCTCATTTTCTTTCTTTTTCCTAATTGTTGGACTTCTTCTTCCATTGGGCCTTTTGTCAAAAATAGGCATTGATATCTTAGTCTAATGATAAAGAGTTATATCAGAAGCAGACTTCATAAGTTAAAACTCTTCCCCCCCTCCCCCCTCAAAAAAAAAAAAAGTTATCTTATTATTCTTTTGCCTACCTATATCTTTAATGGGACTTTTTCCATTTTGATTCCCAAGCTACCAAGCGTACCACAGCCACCAAACTCAAAGGATGCCCAACCACTTTCCTTTGTCAAAAAAAAAAAAAAACTAAATAAATAAATTGTTTTTACTACTCATTTTTAGGACAATTTAGTTATTACAAACATTTTTTAACTAAAATTGTGACTCGAAGTAGGATTTCAATTAAATAGGGCAGTCATTACACACATTAAAAAAAAAAAAAAAAACTAAACTAAACTAAACTAAAACCATGACTCTAAGTGGGATTTTAATTAAAAATGTTTTAAATTGAAATTGAAGTTATGATTTTAATTAAAATCTATGTGTGTTTGCTGTGTATGTGTTAGCATGTGTAAGATTTATTATCCTAATTATTAGTCGAATAAGTCAAATTAAAGACTCCGTAATGCTTTGCCTTAACCCACTTTAATCCTCCTATTAAGAATAGAACTAAAAATAGAAAATCTTGCAGAAAGTTGCTGCGTGGTTTGGCCCCTCAAACTAGAGATATTTAAAATGCAGTGATAATCATTAATTTATGTATTATAATACTACAATAGAGAACAAAGTGAAATTGATTCTATGTTGTGCACTTGTGCTAGGCTGTAGTGCACGAGATTGAGCATTAACGTTCGTGGATATAACTAGTTTAATAAAATGCAGAATCTTCATGGTATCTTTGAATCTTAACGGCCCAAGACATAATTCTATAATGATTCACTACGCCTAGGTTAATTTGTTGCACCTATTCTACTTCTTGTGTCCACAACTGTCATAGCTATACGTACGTTTCTGTAAAGCCAGAGGAGTTCAAGGCAGAGTCTAAACGACCTGTAGCAGAGCTATGAACTATATGTAGTAAAAGTTTAGTTAAGTTCATTACTACAAAGAGTTCAAGTGTCAGCATCCTATGCTCTTGTCCACGTGTCAGCATCAGAGCTATGTCTGTTAGAGTGGTTAGGAAGTTCCACATTATACGGAAATGATTATTACCTATATATTGGGGTCTGTAATCCATATTGATGATTGAATATCAAGAACTGAAATTTCTCCATAAACTCTCTCTTTCTCTTCTTAGTTTTCTCTGTGCTTTTCTTCTTTCTTGCATTGTTCTTGATTTCTCTTCATGGTATCAGAGCTCCATTAATGGCTTATGCCCCAAGCTCTAGTTCTTCAACAACCCCTTCCACTACAACCACTTCCATCACTCCTATAGTGAATCCTTCGTTGTTACTCTTATCAAATATGGTGAGTATGATGACAGTCAAGCTTGATTTTACCAACTATATGGTATGGAAGCATCATACTCCATGATTGGTTTTGTGAATGAGTCGTGTGAAGCTCCTGAACCATTTTTGAAAGATAGTGTTGGATATTTCACAAGGGAGCCAACTCTACTCTATCTACCTCAATTCTAGCCATCACTGTGGGTTAGAAATCTACTAAGGGAGTCTAGCAAGTGCTTGAAAAGAGGTTTGCTTTTGTGTCTCGATCTCATGTCTTAAGTCTAAGGAATGAATTGCTAAGCATTACGAAGGGTTCTGAAAGCATTGATACTTTCTTTCAAAGATTTAAGGAAGCTAGGGATAAACTAAGTTCTATTGCTATTTTCATTGATGAAGAACAACTTATACATTTAGTTTCAGAAGCTTTGCCTCGTGAATATGATGCTTTTTGCTCTGCAATAAGAACTTGTAATGATGTGTTTACATTAGAAGATTTAAATACCTTACTGAATGTTGAAGAGAGAGCCATTAAGAATAAATCTGAGTCTAGAAATACAACTATGGCTATAATGCTTCAGAGTGGGTTTAATCAGAATAACAATAGAGGGAGAGGTAGAAATGGTAATTAAAGAGGTCGTGGTAGAGGATTCAACAATTTTGGTCCTTATTTTGGGTTTAATAATGGTCAATCTTCTAATAATCCTAAGTGTGCATTTAGACGCCGCTTATTTTACTAAAAACTGAAAACTTATTGTTGAAAACACTGTAACAAAATATTTTTTATTACTCCAAATTACTATTTATGCGTTTTTATCACTTGGCTGATCCATGAATAGTGGCATGGGACCAGTAAAAAAAAAACACACGCTACACAAACGCAGCCATAGCCGCTACACAAATGCACCCTAATTTTGGTTTTAATGCTAGTCATTTCCCTAGGAATGCCTCTAATTCTCCTTAATTTCCTGGACTTCAATCCAAGACTGGTTCTAGTACTCCTACAAGTCAAGTTTTAGGGTAGAATTTTCCCAATTTAAGGCCTACATGTCAGATTTGTGGCAAGAATGGTCACATTGCCTTGGATTGCTATCATTGCATGAATTTTGCCTATCAAGGTAGACATGCTCCAACCAAGTTAGCTTCTATGGTACTATGGTAGCTAGTTCAATGGCAGCTATTGCAAATTCTGCTTCAACCTCTACTTCTAATTGGCTCACTAATACAGGGTGTTCTGATCATGTGACCCCTGATCTATCTCAACTTTCCTTGCTTTCTTAAGCTACTATAGGTCATGAGACTGTTATTGTTGGTAATGAGCAAGAGCTACCTGTCACTCATGTTGGAAACGGTAAGCTTGTTACTCCTTCTCATCATTTTCGTTTGGATAATATTCTTAGGGTTCATACTTTAGCTTCAAACTTGTTGTCTGTCCCTAAACTTTGTTTACAAAACAATGCCTTTTGTTATTTTGATGCTAATCAGTTCTTAATTGTGGATTTACCTACGAGGAGGGTTCTTTATCAAGGCCTGAGTAAGGATGGTGTCTACCCAATCCCACTTTCTTCTACACTCTCAACAGATCCTGGTTTTCCTTTATCCCTTGCTTTCAACTCTTTAGTTAAGCATGCTGTCTCCAGTCAGGCAATGTTGTGGCATCAAAGACTTGGTCACCCTTGTTCCAAGCTTCTTCAGTCTGCCTTAACTTCTTTTCCTAGTAATGTTTCAATTTCTATAAATGATGACATTTGTTCTTAATGTAAATATTGCAAAAGTGCTAAAATGCACAAACTTCCTTTTTCAAAGCATGAAATGTCCAATACTTCTCCTTTACAACTTGTTCACAGTGACGTTTAGGGTCCTGCCCCTGTGACTTCTATACTTGGCTATAGATTCTATGTCATTTTTGTTGATGATTTCACTAGATTTACCTGGTTATTTCTTCTTAAACATAAATCTGAAGTGTTTATAGTCTTTCTACACTTTAAAGCTCCTGTTGAAACTCAGTTTGGGTCTAAAATAAAAACTCTTAAGTCTGATAGTGGTAGTGAATACACTAGTAATCACTTTAAGTATTTTTGTTTGGACAATGGTCTACACTTAAAAGCTCTTGTTGAAACTCAATTTGGGTCTAAAATAAAAACTCTTAGGTCTAATAGTGGTAGTGAATACACTAGTAATCACTTTAAGTCTTTTTGTTTGGACAATGCCATTCAACATCAGCTATCTTGTCCTTATACACCTCAGCAGAATGGTGTAGCTGAGAGGAAACATAGACAAATTGTTGAAAGTGGTCTTTTTTTGCTTCATCAATCTAAGCTTCCATCTTCCTATTGGTGTTATGATTTTACTACTGCCACATTTGATCAATAGGTTCCACTCTTCTATCCTTTAGTTTAAATCTTCTTGGGAAAAGCTGTTTCACTCTCCACCTTCTCTATAGTCCTTGAAAACATTTGGCTATGCTTGCTTTCCATTTCTTAGGCCTTATTTTGATCATAAACTTCAACCTAGGTCTACTCAATGTATCTTCCTAAGGTACCCACCTTTAACTAAAGGATATATCTGTCTTGACCCTCAGACACAAAAAGTTTATATCACTTCTCGTGTCATTTTTCATGAATCTAACTTTCTAGGCTTACCTGCTTCTTTACCCACTTCTTCCAACAATTATGGTCCTACTAGTCCTTCATTTGATCTTTGGTTATCCACTATTTTACCTAGTTTTTCCTCTGATCCTTTATTTGTTGTCTTTCCTCCTTTCCATACATCTGTTGTTGTGCCTGATATGTCTTCTTATTCTCTTTCTGATGTGTCTCATCCTATCTCTTCCTCCAGTCCCATTTCTGATGTGTCTGCTCTTGCTAACCCTATGCCTCAATCCTCTATTCCTCTTAATCAGTTTGTGTCTACTTCTAATCCTAATACACATCCCATGCTTACCAGATCCAAACATGGTATTTTCAAGCCTAAAGCTTACACAGTTGTGAGGGATTATTCTCAAGTAGAACAACCTACTTTCACTGTTGTTTCTTTGCATCCACAATGGATTGTAGCTATGGACTCTGAGTATGCTTTTTTGTTAAAACAGAAAACTTGGTTTGTAGTTCCTTTTTCAACTGGTAAAAATGTCGTTTCTTGTAAATGGGTCTATAAGATTAAGAAAGGTAGTGATGGAGCCATTGCTAGTTACAAGGCCAGACTTGTGGCCAAACGGTTCTTGCAGCAATATGGGTTGGACTATGAGGAGACATTTAGTCCTATGGTGAAACCAGTTACTGTGAGGATTATTTTGGCTTTGGCTGTGCAGCACAATTGGTCCTTGAAGCAATTAGATGTTTCTAATGCTTTTCTTCATAAGGTGCTTTGTGAAGAGGTTTTTATGTCTCAACCTCCTGGATATGTTAATCCTGCTCATCCTTCTCATGTCTGCCTTCTTCATAAGGCCATTTATGGACTGAAACAGGCCCCTAGAGCCTGGTTTGAAAGCTTCACCACTCAACTGTTTCACATTGGATTTCATGCTTCTTCTGCTGACAGTAATCTCTTTATCTTGCATCATGATTCCATTGTGGCTTACCTTCTTCTTTATGTTGATGATATCATTGTTACTAGGAATGATGCTTCATTCATTGATCAGCTTATCACCAGTCTTAGTGTTGTTTTTGATTTGAAGGATCTTGGTCCACTTAGATTCTTCCTTGGACTTCAGATTGAATACACTTCTCAGGTTCTATTTATGCATCAATCTAAGTATGCTATAGATTTGCTTACCAAGTTTAATATGTTGGATTGCAAGCCTTGTCTCACTCCTTGTTCACCCACTGTGCATGTGAACTCTCAGACTAGTCTCATCCTTACTGATCCTACTTCCTACAGGAGCATGGTTGGTGCATTGCAGTATTTGACTTTCACTAGGCTTGATCTCTCTTATTCTGTTCAGCAAGCATGTCAGTTCATGAGTCAACCTACCCAACATCATGTGATGGCAACTAAAAGGATTCTTAGGTATCTTAAGGGTACTTTGCACCTTGGCTTTAATTTCCATCCAGGTTCTTTGACCCTCTCAACTTATTGTGATGTTGACTGGGCTAGAGAACCACTTGACAGAAAATCCATCACAAACATGGTGGTCTTTTTGGGCAACTCCCCTATCACATGGTCAGCTAAGAAACAATTGACAGTGGCTAGATCATTTACTGAGGCTGAATATAGGGCTTTGGCTACTATTGTTGCAGAATTGTCTTGGATTAGGCAGATTCTTAAGGATGTAGGTGTTTATTTGTCTATACGTCCTATGTTGTGGTGTGATAATGTGTTTGTACTGGCATTAGCTTCCAGCCCTGTCTTCCATGCTCGTACCAAGCATATTGAGGTGGATTACCATTATATCCCAGAGAAGGTTATGGCTAAGGAGTTGTAGGTTCATTTTATTTCTACTCATGATCAGTTGGCTGACATATTTACTAAAGCTCTTTCTTCCCCTAAATTTCAAGCTCTTGTTTCCAACTTGATGGGAGTTCCTCCCCTTAGTTTGAGGGGGGGATGTAAAGCTAGAGGAGTCCAAGGTAGAGTCTAAACGACCTGTAGCAAAGCTATGAACTACATGTAGTATAAGTTTAGTTAAGTTTGTTACTGCTAAGAGTCCAAGTGTCAGCATCCTATGCTCTTGTCCACATGTCAGCATTAGAGTTATATCTGTTAGAGTGATTAAGAAGTTCCACATTATACGGAAGTGGTTATTACCTATATATTGGGGTCTGTAATCCATATTGATGATTGAATATCAAGAACCGAAATTTCTCCACAAACTCTCTTTCTCTTCTTAGTTTTCTTTGTGCTTTTCTTCTTTCTTGCATTATTCTTGATTTCTCTTCAGTTTCCACATATGGTTGGGAGAGAGACAAAATCTCTGATCGCATTTTTTTGTTGGAAATTATTTTATATAATTGTGAATAAATTTTAGCAAGTACAATCACACAAGAACACAAAAATTTATGTGAAAAAATCTTTCTTTTTAAAGGAAAAAAATCATAGGACAAACTCTAAATAATTTCATTATATTAAATAGAAATTACAACACTTAAAGATACAACTTAAGCAACAACAAAAAAAATCTCATTTTCTTTTTACTCATTGCTCTCTTCCTTATTGTGTAATTTCACAATTTTCTCTTGATCTCTATATTTTTCTCTTCTCTTTTAGAAACTCTCACGCAGATCTTCAAGACTTTACCGGTCCTCACGCTCAAAACTTCTCTTCACTCTTCCAGCAAATAGCCGAATGGCCTTACTTTATATTTCTTTATCCTTTTATTCTTTACTTCCTTTCAAAGTCTTGTCATCAATTCACAAGACAAATAATCACATCTTTATAAATACGGCTTGACTTTTTTACATAAAAGTACGACTTCCTTTCTTCCTTTTTGGCAAGCTTCTCCGAGAAGCTCCTTTAAATTTGCTGACTTCTTAGCAGCATGCTTTTCCAACAAGCTGCTAAGCCAAAGTGTGGGTTGGAAACATGTGGTGCAATGCACCCAACATTTCTTCCATTAAGATTATTTAGACATCTTTATTACTATTAATTTTTAGCCGAATAAGTCAAATCAAAGCAAAGATAGAGACAAAAAATTAAAATATTTGTCATTAACTTAAGTAGTCTCTTTGCCATCATGAGATTAGGGTTTCTTTCCCTCTTCTTTAGGCAGTAGATGTTCTTGTCCCTTCTGTGAAGGTGATTTATGTTTCTTGTTCATTTGTGCACCCTGTTTCTCTCTATCTGCTCGAGCCTCCAAAGGGGTATCTCGGGTCTAGTGGGTTTTCTGTTTTGTGGGGTTGGGGAAACACTTTTGTCTTTTTACTTTGTCATCTAATCTCTGTTCCTTCCTTCTCACCGATCCTCTTTTCAAGCAATTGCTCCCTTATGGAAAACTTAACTAAAGATTGGAGCAAGTTCTCACTTTCTGAGAAGGAAAATACTGGCTTTGCCCTTCCAAGTACCCAAAAGCCCAAAACTCTTGTTGTAGTGGCAAAGTTTCTCACCGCCCATTTTCTAGTAATGGAAGCTGTAGTGCGCACCTTCAAGCAGTTATGGAGGTCACCAAAAGGTTTCAAGTTTCGCAATATTGGCAACCATATAGTTCTATTTGAGTTTGATAATGTCCAAGAGGTGGAAAGGATCCTTCAAAACCAACCTTGGACTTTCGACAAACACCTTGTGGTTCTGAAAAGATTTGAGGAAGGTTCACGGGTAAAAAATCTAATTTTTGACAAAGCTTGGTTCTTGGTTCAAGTGCATGATATCCTCTCAACTTTATGTCGAGAAAGGTAGCAGAAAGTTTGCGTGACATTGAAGGGGAGGTCCGCAGGTCCCCTAAGTTCACAGAGGATGATGGTGGGAATTTCTTTCAGGTCCGAGTGAACATTGATTTATCTCTCCCTCTGTGTAGGGGGAGGATAATTACACTTGAGAACGGTGAAAAATCTTGGGTTCGCTTTCAGTATGAGAGGCTTCCTAACATGTGTTACTGGTGTGACTGCCTAGACCACGATGATAAACAATGCAAACTGTGGATTCGAAGTAAGGGAACTCTGTCAATTGATAAACAACAATATGGTTCGTTTCTAAGAGCTGCGCCATATCAGAGAGGGAGTAGGAATGTGTTTTATGTCCCTGGGTGGTTTGAAAAGGAGTCCTCAAAGGAGGAAAATGGGGAGGCAGGGACATCAGGTATAGGGGAGGATGACAGGTCAAAGGGGAGCTCGGAAGGGCTACAACCTGATTTGGTAACAGATGTGGGAGGTAATGTTACTAATTCCATTTCTATTTCACATTTAGAGTCAGTCACTACATTAGGCAAAGCTGAGACTGTGAGGGAAATGAGGGTTGGAAACAACTCTTCCCCAGTGTTGCCTTCTACAAATTCCTCAGGATTGACTCCTATTGATTCTGTTTTCCTTTCCAAACTAGCTGAGATTGATGAAGGTATTAGGAAATTTGATACAACGAATAGTGTGAAGGAGGATGTTTCCATAAATAAGGCAGCACCCCCTTTGGAATACAGCTGCCCCCAAAGCCCTATGGGCATCCAAAATTTAGTGTTCCCCTTTGAGCCAACTACGTTAAATCACAAGGAGAATCTAGATCCTCGGGTTCTTTATGACATTACCAATACCTTACCTTCCTCTACCCATTCACCTCTCCAAGGTAAATGGACAAGGCTTGTGAGACTGTAGGTACAAGCCCTTCCCAATCTGAGGAGGTACTTATTTTTGGGTTAGGTAAAAGAATTAGGATGACAGTAAAGTTCTCTCGAAGTTACTAGGAAAGAGGCACCAGGTTTCAAAGGGAGAGGTTCCTCAAAAAAAGATATTGGCGGATGCTGGTCACCAACTCCGTTAGAGGCAATGAATCTCCTAGTGTGGAACTGTCTTAGGCTTGGGAACCTACGTATAGAGAAAGAGCTTGTAAGTATAATACGAGCAAAAGATCTCTCTATCGTGTTTATAGCCGAGACATGGGCAAATGAAGTAAGGCTAGACCATACACTTAGTTACATTAACTTTGATCAGAAGTGGTTGGTTCCAAGAACTTCCAAAGGGGGTGGTCTGGTTCTGTTTGGAAAAATTTAGTAAATTTGAAGGTAGTTAACTCCCACAGATACTACATTGATGTTGTTATTAATAAAAATGGTAGAGGCGAGTGGAGGTTTATAGGATTTTATGGGGAACCTGATACGTCAAAAAGGAATGAAGCATGGGCAAAACTCAGAAGTCTGAATAGGAATCAGAATAACCCTTGGTTGTGTGTCGGTGATTACAATGAAATTACTAGACAAGAAGAAAAAATGGGTGGAGCTTTAAGAAATTTTAACCAGATGCAGCTCTTCAGAGACGTTATTGATAAGTGTGGGCTTATGGATTTGGGATTTGTAGGTGCAAAGTACACGTGGAGCAAACATTTTGAGTATGGTTAGTCTATATGGGAATGTCTAGATAGGGGTTTGGCAACAAACAATTGGTTCTTAATGTTCCCAGGTACAAAAATTCACCACCTTCACTGCTACTCCTTTGATCACCTACCATTATTTATTAACCTATCTAGCTTGGAGATTCCGGGGAAAAGGAAGTGTTTAGATTCGAAGAAATGTGTCTCTCTGATGATAGGTGTGGGGAAACTATTGAAGCTGCTTGGACAAGTACTGAAAGTCCGAACCCTAGTAGTTAAATTCTAAAGAAGGTAGCGAAGTGTAAACAGGACTTAACTTGGTGGAATCATAATTGCTTTGGAAATGTGTGAAGGACATTGGTGGATAAGAAGAAGTTATTAGTTGCTGCTGAATTGGAAGCGATGAGATCTGGGAATAACTCTCAGGTGCGTCTATTAAAAGTCGAAATTAATGTCTTGATGGATAGAGAATCAAGATTGTGGAGTCAAAGATCTAGAGTTTTGTGGTTGAGTAAAGGAGATAGCAACACAAAAATTTTTCACAATAAAGCCACCAAGAGACTCTGGAAAAATTCAATCCTTGGTATTAGAGACCCTACTAGAAGGTGGTTGAATCAAACAAAGGATATTGGCCAGGCCTTTATTAATTACTACACTGAGCTCTTCTCTTCCTCATGTCCGGCTAGCTATTCTGGAGTTCTAGACAAAATTCCATAGGTTGTAACAGAAGAAATGAATGCTGATCTGATGGGAGTTTTTCATGACTGGGAAATTGTGGAAGCTATGAAACAAATGGCGCCATTAAAAGCCCCTGGCCCAAACGGGATGCCTCCGTTGTTCTATCAACATTTTTGGCTTTGGTGGATAAGGATGTAACCAGCTCTGTCCTCATATGGTTGAACTCAAGTATTTTACCCTATTAACCATACCTTCATTACTCTTATGCCTAAGGTTGATAGTCCTGAGTTGGTTATTGAATTCTGGCCTATATGTTTGTGCAATGTTTTGTACAAAATCTTTTTAAAAGTCCTAGCAAATAGACTGAAGAAGTTTCTGCCTAACCTTATTACTGAGCACCAGTCAGCTTTTGCAAAAGACCAACTTATTACAGATAACATTTTAGTGGCTTTTGAAACATTACATTGCATGAAAAATCTTACCTATGGTAAAACAGGCTTTATGGCCCTCAAGTTAGATATAAGTAAGGCCTATGATAGAGTCGAACGGACTTACTTAGAAACTCTCATGTTGAAAATGGGTTTTTGTGCAAAATGGATTACTTTGATTATGGCTTGTGTGAGATCTGTAATGTACTCGATTTTGGTTAATGGTGAACCCCAAGGCCTTATTACCCCATCTAGAGGGATTAGGCAAGGAGACCCCCTCTCCCCCTTCCTCTTCCTCTTATGCACGGAAGGGCTGCATAGTTTGATTGAAGATGCAGCTAGAATAGGAGATATCAGGGGCTTCTCCCTTTGCAAAAGAGGCCCAAGACTAACACACCTTTTTTTTTTTGTGTGCAGATGATAGCTTGTTATTTTGTAGAGCCAATTTTGTGGAATGCAACAATATTCTAAAGCTCCTAGGGGTGTATGAACAATCATCAGGCCAAAAGATCAACAAGGAAAAGACTGCACTTTTCTTTAGTAAATCTACCCCACAAGCTATAAAAGATATGATCAAAGGACTTTTAGGAGTTCAAGAAATCAGGTTCTATGAGAAATACTTAGGGCTTCCATCTCTGGTGGGAAGAGGTAAGAAGGTTAGTTTCAATTACATTAAGGAGCGGATTTGGAGGAAGTTACAAGGTTGGGAAGGCAAGCTTTTGTCACAAGTAGGGTGGGAAGTACTAATCAAGACTGTAATCCAAGCCATCCCGACCTTTGCTATGAGGTGTTTTAAGCTCCCTTTAGGTCTTTGTCATGAGATTGAAGCTATGGTCAAGAAGTTTTGGTGGGGTCAACGAGGAGATAGAAGAAAAGTCCATTGGATGCGTTGGGATGATCTCACAAAATCAAAGCTGGTTGGTGGTTTGGGCTTCAAAGATCTAATTCATTTCAATGATGCACTCTTGGTGAAGCAAGCTTGGAGATTGATGAATAATAGGGAGTCACTTTTCTATAAGGTGTTCAAGGATAAATTTTTTCCCCGTTGCTCAATTTTAAATGCCCAAGATTCAGCCTCGGGTTCTTATGCTTAGAAAATCATTCTTAGAGGAAGGGATGTCATCTTAGAGGGAGTGTGTTGGAGGTTTGGGAACGGTAAATCCATTAAGATTTGGCAGCACCATTGGTTGCCAATTAAACATCCAACTAGAATTACATCCCCGGTGTTGGAGTCTTTGGAAGAAACTCTTGTTGACTGCTTGATTAACTCAGAAACTAGAAGTTGGAATGAATGGATGATTGATGGTATTTTTATTCCTCAAGAGGCTGAGCTTATTAAAAAGATCCCTTTGTCTCGGTTTGAAGCCTTTGTCTCCAAATGGGCAGTATTCATGCAAAATGGGATATCGGTTTCTGAGAGAAGAGATGGACTTCCATCAATTGGAAGAACCCCCAGATTATGAAAAAGGTTTGTAGAAGGCATTTTGGTCCCTTGAAGCTCTAAATAAAGTGAAACACCTGATTTGGAGGGCTTGCAAAAATTCCCTCCCTACCAAAGGGAATTTAGTCCAGCGAAAAATTATTACTGACCCTGCCTGTAAGAGATGTTCAGGGGGTAGGGAAGATATCCTGCATGCGGTTTGGAGTTATGCTGAGCTTGATGAGGTTAAGGGAGAGTCGAAGTTGTGGGGGTTTCGGGCTCTTACTTCTTTCCAAAGCTTTGGTGAGCTAATGGCTTGAATTATAAAGAATGATAGAGCACCAAAACTGTTTGCAATGTCTGTTTGGTCCATTTGGTCTCAACGGAACCTATTAAGGTCCCAGCAGCCTTGCTGTTACACAGCCAGCTGGCTCAGTTTGCAAAGGACAGGCTCCACGAGTTCAAAACAATCCAACCAGCAGCCCATCCTCGTCTGAGACAGCAGTAGTCCTCTTGGTCTCCCCCTACCCAGAGTGGTTTCAAGATTAACTATGATGGAGCTCTTTTTTCTGACAGAAACAATTCGGGTATCGGTGTAGTTATTCGAAATGGTGACGGCCTTGTGATTGCATCAATGGTCCAACCTCTGAACCAAGCATTCAAAGTAGTAGAGATTGAGGCCCTAGCTGCTGCACGAGCTCTAGAGATTGCTGCTGACATTGGCCTTGATAAAGTTACATTGGAAGGTGACTCAATGGTAGTGACACAAGCTCTGAAATCAAAAGAAGTGGGGCTGGCTGCTTATGGCTTGTTGATCAGGGATGCTTGTACTCTAGCAGGTAAGTTCTCAGATGTGTCCTACCCTCACATAAAGAGAGAGGGCAACAAAGTGGCACATGGTTTGGCTAGGTTAGCTAAATATTTAGTAGACTGTGTAATTTGGATGGAAGAAGTTCCTCCAACCATCTATCATCTTGTACAGGCTGATTTGGCCCCCCTGGTTCAATGAAGTTTAGTGTCTTCTTTATCAAAAAAAAAAAAAAAAAAAAAAAGCAAAGATGGAGACCCCAAAAATGCTTTTCCTAAACCCCACTCCAATCCTCGCTCAATTTAGAATATAATTCAAAATAGGAAATCTTGGCATCTTGCAGAAAGTTGCTTTGAGGTTGGCTCCTCAAACCAGGGAAGCTTTTCTACTAGATATTTAAATATTGTGAGGCCCTTCATTTTGTGTGGTCACCGGCGTTCTCATAGCTTCGGAGTAAGTATCCTCAACTGAGAGCACAGTTTCTAACTTGGTGAGTATCATCCACAAGGAATCGGCTAACTTAGATGTGTTTGCGATGGTTGCATGGTCTGTGTGGTTTCAAAGAAATAAAATAAGGTGTAATGAATCGAGTTCCCCCATTCATAAAGTTTATGAATCCACTACTGTATTGCTGTTGGAGTTCTAGTAGAAAATCCCTGCTCATGGCCTTAAGCCGAAGCCCGCTCCAATCAAATGGAAGCCCCCAGCCTGCAGTGAGATGAAGGTTAATTTTGATTGCGCAGTATTTGCAGATTCTAATGAAGCAGGGGTCAATGTTGTCATCTGCAATGAAAATGGGGAGGTCATGGTGGCATTTTCCGAGAAACTTCCCTTCCTTCCATGGTGGAAATCCTGGAGATGCTGGCAACAGTGGTAGAGTCAAAATTTTGTGTTTAGGGGAGCCGAACATTACATAAGATTAATAATTTTTTTTTTTCTAACTATACTATATGCATGTGTGTGTGTATCTATACTACGTACAATAGTTGAATAAGATGATTATAGATTGCTAAAAGACTAGTTGAATAAGATGATTATAGATTGCTAAAAGACTTATAAAAAGAAAAACAATTGTCAAGAATCTTGAAACTTAACTTGCATCTCATGGCGTTTCTAACCAATACATTTAAAAGTTTAAATCTTCCAATTTTTTGTTATAATTATCCAATTTGTCAAAAATAACAAAAATTTATTGAATAAGTACAAAACCATATAATAATAATTACCACCTATACACCCCCAAAAAAAAAAAAAAAACACTCACTTAAACATACCATCATATATTATATTTATATATATTATTAATTTAATAACAAATGACAAGTTGTAGAAAAATCATACATGAAAGTATTGAGATTCATAAAAGTATTGCACTATTGCAAATAGTAATGCTTTTGCTTTTGAAGACAAACCATACACGTGTAAGATGATAGGCCAAAAACGTATTGATCTCTTGTGATAAATCAATTGATTAATTAGCCAAGTTTATTAATTAATCAAATTAACATGCAAATGCGTGGTAGTACAAACAAATCACCAATAAACTAAAGTGCAGCGGATAAATAAATTGACATAGTAATTTGTTTATGAATGGGGAAAACCAACACGGCAAAAACCCCACCGGGTGATTTTAAGATCACCACTCCCGAGAATCTACTATTATCAAAACAAGCGGTTACAAGTAAAGGAATCCTAGTACCTTATACCAACCTACAGTTGAACCCTTACCCCAATACCTAGTTAGACTTGTTCTGTAGTGAAAATCTCTCCCTGTATTGCACGACCCAGTACGTGACTAACCAATTGCGCGGATCCCAGTACGCGACTTCAATCACCAACTAGAGAATGATTGTTGGCTGCAAAGTTCTTCAGTTCATCACACGATGAAGATCAAGAAGTTTCTTGGTTACAAAATCCTACAGTGCACAAACACAGCAGTTTTTTCACAAGAAAGATGAACTAGGGCAAACTAGGTCTCAGGTTACAATTTGCTCTTGTGCAATTGTGTTCTCGATTGTGTAACCTAATACGGCCCTTAAAATAATCCTTATATATGTTTAGGTTTATTGAAAAGAAAGCTTAAAATAATCCTTGTTCTGTAGTGAAAATCTCTCCCTGTATTGCACGACCCAGTACGTGACTAACCAATTGCGCGGATCCCAGTACGCGACTTCAATCACCAACTAGAGAATGATTGTTGGCTGCAAAGTTCTTCAGTTCATCACACGATGAAGATCAAGAAGTTTCTTGGTTACAAAATCCTACAGTGCACAAACACAGCAGCTTTTTCACAAGAAAGATGAACTAGGGCAAACTAGGTCTCAGGTTACAATTTGCTCTTGTGCAATTGTGTTCTCGATTGTGTAACCTAATACGGCCCTTAAAATAATCCTTATATATGTTTAGGTTTATTGAAAAGAAAGCTCAAATATACAATCACGGATTGGATGAAAAACAAACTCGAAAATCTGAGTTTCATAAATCTCGACAGATACCCTATCTATCGAGCTGCTGTCGAGCCACAGGTTAGAACAGCTCTTCAAGTCTCGATAGATGCTAGCTGTCGAGTTTTAATGAACAGCACTTTTCACACTTGAATCTTAGACAAACTTACATAGCTCAATATTTGGACTTGAAACAAGGTTCCTTAAAGTATTAAATACATCCTAGATCTATCCAAATACAAGTAAAGTGCGTTGTATCAAATGATTAGCCAATTACATAACATATTGACATATGTTCCTAACATTAAATCACATATGTCCTAACACAGTAGATGGACCAAATATTAATCTCAAATTTGTCAAAAAAATCTTGTCTAGATTTGAAGTCTTTAAGTTTAAATGTCTGGCATAATAGCTAGGACTTAAGACCATGGGACAAAGTACTAAAGAAAAAAAAAATAAAAAATAAAACAACAAATTAGATCAAGAAATCACACAAATAGAGAGAGAGAGAGAGAGAGAGAGAGGAGAGGAGAGAGGAGAGAGAGAGAGAGAGAGAGAGAGAGAGAGAGAGAGAGAGAGAGAGAGAGAGAGAGAGAGAGAGAGAGAGAGAAGAAGAAGAAGAAGAAGAAGAATCAAAGACTCACATGTGGTGGATGACGCTAGGGTTATCTATCTAGTATGATCTGTTTAGATGCAGATCTACTAGAGATGTAGAGAGAGAGAGAGAGAGAAGAAGAAGAAGAAGAAGAAGAAGAAGAATCAAAGACTCACATGTGGTGGATGACGCTACGGTTTATCTATCTAGTATGATCTGTTTAGATGCAGATCTACTAGAGATGTTCAACTGTGTGGCCGATGATTTTTCTAGAATGAAGAAGAGATCTTCCTGCCATCAAATCCAAAAGTGCAAAGCCTAAAGGCTATTCAATGAAAATGGAGCAAAACTAAGAATCTTTTTTTAAAAAAAAATAGGTAAATATTTTCACAACAAAAGCTCAGTGGTAAATTATTATTAGTTCTCATTTGGTCTATTATTAACATTATTTCTTTTACCTACTTGATATCTCGGTTTTATTGTGAAATCGTTGTAAAAATATTATACTTTTAACTTTTCTTTTAATATAAAAATCATATTCGAAAATTTGGTGGTGGGGGGGGGGGGGGGAGGTTGGGCAGTTCCAGTATTTTCTTAGAGAAATTTAAATTGATAGGGATAATTATCATATTAATATATACTAATTAATATTTTTGAAAACTTTTGGGGGGACCAAGGCCTCCTCCGGTCTCTAAATGTGGCTCCGCCACTAGGTGGCAGTAAGAAGGGCTGCTTTGTTCACTGTGGAACTTGCATTTCACCATGTTACTTTTTAAGGTGATGCTGAAGGTGTGATAAAAGCTTTGTCTATGGGGGATTCTGCACTTGCATCAGCTGGTTTTCTTGTAAAAGACGTCATGTCTATAGCTGGTTCTTTAAGAACCTTTTCTTTCTCCCATACTAGGAGGCAAGGTAACAATATTGCCCATGCCTAGCCTTAGCAAGAAGAGCTAGATTTTCTTTTCCATTGCAAATTTGGATAGAAGATGTTCCACCAAATATCTTATATTATGTTGTTGATGATTTTCTAGATTAATGAATAAGCCCACTGAGTGTTGATTCTCAAAAAAAAAAAAAAAAAAATACTGTGATAAATAATTTATGTTTTATACAATTAGAGAAAAAAAGGAAAATTGATTCTCTGTTGTGCTAGCTAGGCTGTAGTGATAAATACCGTTAGTTTAATAAAAATGCAACAAGAACGTGCAATTGTTGTGCGATACCGACAATATATGGTGGAAACACATAGAATCTTCATGGTATCTTTGAATCCCAAACGGTTCAAGATCTTCAATAACCATTCACTACTACTAGGTTTGTTGCACCTGTACTACTTTTTTGTGCAACACACCGCCATGTTTGATAGTTTTTGTTTCATAGATTTTATAGTCAATTCGTTTCCTTTAGTAACTTTAGTCGCTGAGCTTGGGTAAACCGGTTTGAATGTGAGTTAGTCACTTTTAAGGATTTAATTTTCCACCGTATGTTTCAGTTGCCAACTTTTTTTTTGGTGATCTCCTATTGTATTCACATCAATACAAAGATACAAATCCCATTTCCACTGGTTTATAAGATGAATATATTTTCGAACCCATAATAATTTGATTCCATAATTAGAGGGTAGACTATAAATACAAACGTTTTATTTCACTTTCTTTTTTTTTTTCTTAACAGCAATTAGTACATCTTGCATTCACGATTAATTGATCATAAACTACTAGGCAACAAGGCCATTAATATATGAGATTAAATTCTATAAGGATGGGGCGTAAAACTCATGTTTTACGCCATCCAATAAGTGATTGATACATCAACATTTTACTTAAAATTCAATACATCCTACCACACCTAATAACATCTTAATAAATTCCCAAATTGGTTGGATTTATATATGGGAATTAGAATTGATTAAGTGTAATTGTATTTATTCTTAAATATGTGATAGGATGATGTGGTATGTTGGGATTGGAGGGGTAAAAGATGGGTTTTACACCACATCCTTACAGAATTTAATCTCTTAATTCATATAATTAAATACATAATAAACACATTTGCTGCGCGAGCAATGAGGACATATATATATATATATATATATATATATATATATATATATGTATGAGAGAATATGTTTAGACCCCTTTAACAAATGTTTAACCTAATATATTAATCAAGTGATTACTTGGATTAATTATTCAGATCTAAATTAAATACAAATAAATCATATCATGAAAAGATGCGAAAAAGTAAATAACACCATAATATAATTACCTAGGAAAACTAATGAAACTAAAAGTTTCAAGGTAAAAACTTAGAGAAGATTTGACCTAACTATTCTCAAAGTAAACCAAATCCACTATAAGATAATCGAAGTTTTTACAAAAAAATTTAACCCTGACTCTAATGCTACCTCTATTAGTAATTTGCTAACATGATCACATGCAAGTTCCAAATCTACGGACTTCTTCTCTTCTTAGATTTACACCAACACAAGCATCCTTGCCTGTGATTTTGAGATCCCACTCAAAAGTTTAGCAACACAAACTGTCTAGTTTGTGACTTCAAGATCACCCTTAAAGGTTTAAATCATCAGCAATTGCTGATCTTGTTGCAGCAATTTCAGATCTACCGGATTCAATGATATGAGAATGATTCCTGGTAGTAACTTTGATTGAGGAAGGTACAATACTTTTTAGATCTCATAAGAACACCCCCAAAGTCTCTCAAAAACTCTAAAAATGTAGTTAGGTTTTCCTTATATACTAAAAGTGTTTCACTTGAAACCCAAAACATTTTAGCATAGTTTGGGCTGAAATAGAATTCTGCAGAAATTTCATGTCTATGATTTTTGATCGGTCGAATCTAATTTTTTATTGGTCAGATTTCACTGAATTTGAATTCTTTGATTTTCTACAACTTGTATGTTCTTGTGTTTTGACTTGTAACACCTTGAGCATTGTTTAATCAACCATATAGATTTAGGAATCTATATCTAGACAAGTTTGTACTCATGATTTGTCAATTGTTCTAAACTTTTAGGACCTAACATATATATATATATATATAATATATATATATATATATATATTTATTTATTTACTTATTTATTTGTGCATGGACATGCAAGAAAGCTGGGAAATTAATACCCTAGTTTTGAATGGAATGCTGAACACCACCAGAGCTCTAACCAATTGTTGTGGGATGTTTGAAGTCATCAACACCACGATTTGAAGGAGGAGGAGGCTGAGATACACTCACAGTTGGTGGTGCAGGAGGAGACTCGCTGGTTAACTCTTCGTTTGATTTGTCATCACCAAGCAACACACCATCATGTTTGATAGTTTCTGTTTCATAGATTTTAGTTTGAGTTTGGAGGGTTCGGGATTTATTGCTCTTCTTCCCTTCACGCAAATGCCTTCCCTCAATGGGCTGAATTTGCTGGGAGAAAATGAACACCAAGAAAAGAAAAGCTGAGATTGACTTGCTTTGGGCCATTTTTGTTGAGAGAGACTTGGGGAGTAGGAGAGGGAGTTTTAATTAAATCAACTCTGAAAGCAAGCAAAGAAATTTTCTTAGAGCTTGTCTCAACTAAGATTGTGTTGATTAAACCCTTCCATTTGTGGGTGTATTTATAGAGCTGTGAGAGTCATTGTTGGCATTTGGCAATACCATTAGTAGCAGAGCAGATCTAGAACAGCAAATGAAAATTCTCATGGATACCAATATTTTAGGGTTTCACTACTTTATTATAAATAAAGTAATGTTTATTAACAGTCTGTTTGGATATCGCTTATTACTGAAAATTGAAAACATTGTAGCAAAATAATTTTTAAATGTGTGAATAGTGCCATGAGACCTAATTTTAAAGAAAAAGTTGTTGAAGAGGTTTGTTGGTCCTGTAAATAGTGCACAGACCTACTAAAAACGCTGAACGCTGAAAACTAAAAATGTGCACTCAAGCAGTTGAGCGCGTCTAGTGACGCGCATGCTTTTGATGTTGTTTGGTTTTTAAGGTCAAATTTCTCTTATTTTCATCAAAAAATATTATTTTAAAAAATCTACAATATAACCTGGTGTGTGCAAAAATTGTATTGACGGCTTGTTTAATAGTATGATCAAAGTCATGCATGGAAATATTATTTTAACTTATTTTCTACATTTTTATACCATCATTTTTCACATAGAATACCTTAATTTATGCTACTTCTTGGGCATTCATTAATTAAGAAAACACATACAAAACTAATAAAAATTATGTGGAGGGCAAGTTGTTGTTAGTCCCCACTATTCTGGTTTTTAACCCAAAAAAAAAAAAGGTTCATGATACACGCAAAACGTTAGGATTTTTAGTGAAACAAGGTCAGCTTTCAAGCTATGTTCAAACCTAGGAAGCATTGTGCGAATTTGGGTTCAAGTGCAGGTGTAGGTAAGGTGCGTCAACTCCGTAATATTTGGAAAAAAAAGGGGTGTGAGTTGATGTGGCAAGATACGTTTATTAATAAATTATTAAATATATTTTTATTTATGTTTTCAATATATTGCTAAGCATATTTTTTCATATAATGGTAAACATATACCAATTTAAGAGCAATAGTAGATGGAAAGAGTATGAGGGAGAGGTGTAGGTTAGAGAGAGAGAGAGAGAGAGAGAGAGAGTTTGAGATGAGTTTAGGGTTTTTTCTTTAAACTAGGATGTCAAAACAGTGTGTTTTAACCAATGTTATGAATACCGTTTTGAAACCTATTTTGGTTTGGCTATTGGAATGGAATTTTTTGACACCAGCCTATTTTAGTTTACCGTTTTAAGGTATACCGGCCGATTAATATATATATACTTTTAAAGAAAACTCTCAAATAAAGTTTTTTTTATGAACACTCTCAAATAAAGTTAATATATTGTTATTACCAGACATTTATGGTCTGTTTGATAACGTTATTCTAGTAACGTTGTTTATATTTTTTGGAAACACATGTGGGTGAAAAAGTGTGTGGAAATACTTGTAATGTTATTTTAAAATTGAAAACTTGTTAGGACATATGTGAATTTTGTTAGGATATATGTGAATCTTGTTAGGAACATATATCATTCTTTGACAAAACGCACTTTACTTGTAATTGGGTAGATCTAAGATGTGTTTAATATTTCAAGCAACAAGGTTTCAAGTTCAAGTGTTAAAGTTATGCAAGTCTGTCCAAAAAATAAGTGAAGAAGTGCTGATTCATTAAAGCTCAACAGCTGTTCAACGGATACTATCTATCGAGAATTACAAAATTCAGATTTTCAGATCTGATTTTCGGCTCATGCTGACATGTATGTGTAGGGTTTCTTTTCTCTCTGAAAGAAGTTACCGCGTCTTTGTGCCTTAGGGTTTTGTAATCAAGTGCTTCTTGATCTTCATTGTTGATGAAGTGAAGAACTTTACAGCCAACATTCCTCTTCCTCAAATTGGTGAGTGAGTCATGTACTGGAAATCGTACTAGAAGTTAGTCACGTACAAAGATCCGTGCATCAAAGGGTGACATTCATATATTGAAGAGTTCAGAGATTCTGAAGCGGTAGAAGGTTTCTGCTATGAGTTCATCTACGGAAATTATAAAGTCTAGAGACAAAAGTTTTGTACTAGATCTGAAACTTCTCTTTACTATAGTGAATTGCTTTTCAAGAAGGTTTCCCCCCCAAATTTTTTACTGTGAAATTAGTTCATTTCATTAGTTTTCCTGGATCATTATATCTTTTCTTATTTACTTTTTCGCTATGCATGATTTTGACATGATATTGATGTTTGTTTGTTTTAACAAATTTTATTCATAAAGAATTTAATTAACAACTTGGGTTTAAAACTTGTTAATTCTATCAACTGGGGTCTAAATTTCCTATCAAGTGGTATTAGAGTGGGCATACTCTGATTGGATTAATTTCCTTAGTGTGATCCTTAACCCTCATTGTCATGGAAACTCTTGATTGCTTTGATTTGCATAAACTTGTATTGAATGATGATGATGATATTCAAGATGTCTATTGCAAGCTTTATAATTTTTGTATGAAATCTTTTGAATGTTTCACAAAAGTAAAAGCTAAATTTAAAAAGGTTAAACTTGAAAAAGATGATTTGATTGCAAAATTGGATGAAGCCAATAATTTGAATGAGAATTTTAAAAATCAAATTTCATCTCAAGTGGACAAATTAAGAGTTTGGAAGAGCAACTAGTTGAATCTAAAAATGAAGTTGAAAAATTAACTAGTGTCAAACTTGTTGTTGAACTTAACTCAAAAGAAAAATATTTTTATATTCCTACATTTAAAAAGAATAATGAAAAGTTGAAGGCTAACGTTGCTAGGATAAATAATGGTAAAAATTTTGATGTTAACGCTAAAATTTCTAAACCTATGTCTAAAACTCCTCCTAAGATGAAAGAAAAATTTGAATTTGTCCACATTTGTCATCATTGTCATATTGTTGGTCATATTATTCTAAATTGTCCTAAGTTGAGACATCTGTCAATCACTAAGGTTAGACCTCCTTCTAGGAAGCCAATAGCTCTAAAACTGCTCATGTTTGTCACCATTGTGGTGTTTCTAGATACATTCGTCCTAATTGCTTTAAGTTGTATCCTCAAAAAAAAGTGTCCAAATGGTCACAAGTTTCCTCTCAAGAACTTATACCTTTGTTTGGAGAGTTATTAAAAACTTTGAGTTTTTTAACTCAATTTCAGGGGAATTTTAATTCTTCTATGTCCTTTGGTAGACATCCTAGCACACGTGCCTTTGTGCCTTTTCCTTTTCATTTTCATGGCCAAAGACTCATGCTATGTGGGTGAGAAAGGAGCCTAAAACTTAATTGTCTTTTCTATTTTTCCTCTACCTTAATTCTTTCTATCTAAAATAATACTCTCTTTGCTTGATTTCTTATTTTCTTTTGAAATCATGCTTTCATGCATCTACATCTTTCGTTTATGCTTTCATGACTGTTTGTCTATTTTGGTTTGGTTGTTTAGTCTTTATTTTGTTTGTTTTTCAAAATAAAAAGAAAAAAATCATAAAAATACAAAAATAATGTGTTTTGTGTACATTGGTACTTGTGTACCTTGAATGACCAATAAAACAAAATTTTCTAAATTTGTATCTTTTGTAACTTAGATGAGCATCTCTATGCACAACTAAGCAAGTGAGCTTTGTGGTTCGTATTTGTGATGAGTATGATTAAATAATTTCTTATACTTAACACTCGTATCACTCTTTTTGACGAGAATGACTAGAAAATTCTAAGAGAAAGGTACAAATAACCATCTTTCCACTGTTGCCCGTCAATCATGAAATGACATCTATATGTTTTGATATAGCAAAAGTATAATGTCAATAATATTTGTATGCTTTGGCATAGCATAAGTGCAATGTCTAAAGCTTAACTTAATTGGATATTTCTTTTCTCCCTCTTATGTGTCCATATATGATATGCTTAATAAAGAAAATATGTAAAAAAAAATAAAGCAAAAATAATCAAAATGCTTTAAATATGATTGCAAGCGTGTATTTTAGGAGATATGAGAGTTATAGAATGTACCTCGAAGATGATAGTCCTCATCAAACAGTTATAATCATGTGTGAGTTTAATTGATTTGCTCATATTTCAAATCGTCATAACATGTAGACGCTTATACAATCTTGCGATGTTATTCACATACAACACACAATATTCTTTGCTACTTTTGATACATGTGCAAGTACAATGTGATTTGACCATCACAAGAAATATTTGTGTTCATATATGCTCACTAAACTGTATTCACTTGTTTTGAAATATAAAATTGGTTAGACTTGTTTAGTATATGTGTGTTTTAGTCCTATATGCATATTTTTCTTGTTGAGAGATATTTTTGAGAGTTTAAAATGTTGTTTGGATCTTTGGTTGAGTAGCATACTTGATTGCATTCATTTCTATGTTTTTCTCTTTTTTGAAAAACTGTTTTTAAGTAATCTCAAAAATTTCTCGATACCTCTCGATAGCTAGCCATCCATCGAGACCATGGTTTTAAAAACCGGTACAGTGAAAGAACCGGTCGAGGGGCTAATTATCGATTTTTAGGTCAGACCGGGGTCCAACCGATGGTTGAACCGGTGACGTCATAAATAATTTAATTTATTATTTATTTAAAGTATATAAATAATTAATAATTTTTTAATATATTAAAACTAACCAACCAATAATAATAAGTATATTTCCTTTAAAAAAAATACAAATATATAACATATGTTTTAAAGAATATATACTTTAACTATTAATTTATTAAAGAAAATTTAAATTTAAAAAAAAAAAAAAAACACAAAGTCAGGTGACTAGACAAGTCACTGACTTATTACTCTTACCAATCCACTTTCCCACTCCAACTCCTAGCCACACGTTTACTTTTTTTTTTTTTTCCCTAATGCAAGTCTCCGCTCCCCACTTTGCTTACCATCAAGAGACCTTATTTTTCCAGTCTTCAGTGATTATGTCCTCCGTAGAATCCACATCTCCCTATCTGTTAGGAAGTTAGATCTATTCCACTTTGCATTTGTTTCAAATATTTCTTCACAGTTACAAGGAAAGTGAGTATATATTACTCTTTTTGATTCTAAAAAAAAAAGGAAGTTAGATCTAATGTTTATCTCTGCAATACCTCTTCAGTTCCTCTCATTCCTCTCTTTCTCACTGAAGATCTGTAGACTGTAGATACTATTCCAAGATGCTAATTTCAACGCCAAGCATGAATATTTAGTCATTTTCTATCTTTCAAGCATAGCCAATCTTAAGAAAAAATACTTTATTGCGAAAATCTGTCATCACCATTAGCAGATATGAGAAAAAAAGAAGATTTTTACTGCAAAAAAAGCTCCATTGCGGATCTGTTTCAGCAATTTTGCAAAACCGGTTCAATCACACCGGTTTCCGGTTTTCCGGTTGAACCGGACGGTTTTTGAATATTTCCGGTTTTTAAGTCTTTTTCGGTTATTTATCATAACCGGACCGGATTATGGCCAATTTCTGGTTGAACCGGTCGGACCGGCCGGTCCAGTCCGGTTTTTAAAACTATGATCGAGACCCTCTTTGTTCTTGTCTTGACAGAAATTTATGCAATCTCGAACCATCGAGATTTCTGGACTTTGTCTTGATAGCTTCTCTACAGATTCTCAATCCATCGAGAAAGTTTATGTCTTCTCGATAGATGCTCGATAGCTGTTCAATCCATCGAGGTTGGCTTTTGCTCGATAGCTGCTTGACAACTCTCAATCCATCAAGATCCTCTTGCATGCATTGTTTTTCACATGTTTTGCATCTTTCTTTTATCTTGTCATCCATAGCATCTTGTTTTATTACATTCATACTTTTTTATGGATTCTTTTTGCCCCCTTGATCATCTTTATATTTCTCGGATGAAACTTTTTAGCTTCTTATACCATTTGTCAATCATGACAAAAAGGGGAGAGAAATTGTGGAAAACATGTGTTTTCTTTTTAATATTCTACATGTTAGGAGGAAAAATACATATCTTTGTAAGGGGGAGTGTTTACTTCCTTCTTCTTGTACACTGGCCTTGTGACCGTATTTATATATATTGTGCTTATCCTTTATATATATATATATATGTATGTATGTATGTATGTATGTGTGTGTGTGTGTATGTGTGTGTGTGTATGTATGTGTGTGTATGTATGTATGTTTGTATATGATGTATGTCTTCTTCATCTACTTCTACATGCGTTATTTCTTTTCTATTTTTATACATATGTTTTTTATTGTATGCAATATTTTATTTCTGTTTTACATTAAGTTGCCGTAATGAGTTTTGTTTAAAGTGTTTCAAAAATAGAGGTTGTCAAAGTCTTCTTGCCATGAACTCTCTTCTTGCAAAACTTTTCAAGAGTTTGTATTAGGGTAGATTTTATTGTATTCAACAAGTGAGTATGAGTTGAGTGATTTACGACTTCTCTCATATGTTCATTTGTTTGTTGTGGTTTTGTCACGGATTGTCAAATGTAATTGTTAGGACATATGTGAATTTTGTTAGGAACATATGTCATTTAGAATTGGCTAATCCTTTGACAAAACGCACTTTACTTATAATTGGGTAGATCTAGGATGTGTTTAATACTTGAAGGAATAAGGTTTCAAGTTCAAGTGTTAAAACCATACAAGTCTATTTAAGAAACAAGTGAAGAATTGTTGATTCATTAAAACTCAACAACTACTCGACAGATACTATCTATCGAGATTTGACAACTGCTCGACAAATACTACCTATCAAGAATTACAAAATTCAGATTTCTAAATCTAATTTTTGGCCTATGCTGATATGTATGTGTAGGGTTTCTTTTCTCACAACCCTAGACATATAAAAGACTTATTTTAAAAGTCGTCACATATGATAATATAAGGAGAACACATGCAAAAAGTGACCGATGTCTTATTCTCTCTGAATGAAGTTACTGCGTCTTTGCGCCTTAGGGTTTTGTAACTAAGTGCTTTTGATCTTCACTATTGATGAAGTGAAGGACTTTGCAGCCAACATTCTTCTTCCTCAAGTTGGTGAATGAGTCACGCATTGAGATTCATGCAAAGGAATTAGTCATGTACTGAGATCCGTGCATTAAATGGTGGTGTTCATATATTGAAGAGTTCAGAGGTTTTGAAGCAGTAGAAAGTTTCTGCTGTGATTTTATCTATGAAGATTGTAGAGTCTAGGGACAAAAGTTTTGTCCTAGATCTGAAACTTCTCTTTACTATAGTGAATTTCTTTTCAAGAAGGTTTCCCCCTAGGTTTTTTATTAGTGAAACTAGTTTGTTTAATTAGTTTTCCTAAGTCATCATATTTTGTTTTATTTACTTTTTTACTGTGCATGAATTTGACATGATATTAATATTTGTTTGTTTGTTTTAATAAGTTTTATTCATAATAAATCTAATTAATAACTTGGGTTTAAACTTGTTAATTCTATCAATTGAGGTCTAAAATTCCTGACAAAACTGTTGCTTGAAATGTAATACCAAACAGCCCCCTTGTTGTTGGTATTTTTGTAAATAAAACTAACATGTATGGATAGTTGTAAAGAAGGAAACTTCCTAAAAGTGACTTTACCTATTTCCCAAGCCCACTCGTGAAAGTAGTAAAACACTACACCACAGTCAACTTATTTACTTTATCATCTTGCATTCATTCTCGCCTACTCTTCATTTCTCTTTGTTTTTCACTCTCAAGTCTCATCTGGTAAGTTTATGCTTTTCCTTCTTCATCTTCTCTAATACTTTCTTCATCATTTTTTTTCTCTCATTCTTCGTTGGCTAGTTCAGTTATTTTTTATTTTACTCAAATAAGGTTAATATGTTGTTATTACCCAGCATTTATTATTGGTTTTTTTTTTTTTTTTTTGTAAATAAAACTAACATGTATGGATAGTTGTAAAGAAGGAAACTTCCCAAAAGTCACGTTACCCATTTCCTACCCACCCATGAAAGCAGTAAAGCACTACACCACAATCAACTTATTTACTTTATCATCTCACATTCATTCTCACCTACTCTTCTAGTCTGTTTGGATTGGGGGAGAAGGAGAGAGAGTAGAGTAGAGTAGATTTAGCACAAAATTAGCTTATTTTTGCCAACTTTACTCTACTCCCCTTCACTCCCCCTCTTTCCCCCCTCCATCCAAACAGGCCATTCGTTTCTCTTTGTTTCTCACTCTTAAGTCTCATCTAGTATTGGTAAGTCTATGCTTTTCCCTCTTCATCTTCTCTTATACTTTTTTTTCTCTTTCATACTGTGTTGGTTGGTTCAGTTCTTTCTATTTCACTATGTTTGGGCTCACTTCTTCTTCTTCTTCTTCTTCTTCTTCTTCTTCTTCTTCTCTCTCTCTCTCTCTCTCTCTCATAATATTAGTACAAAATACAAAAAAATTTCCTTTTTTTTTAACACTTATTTTGGCCCATGTCGGTCCGATTTAGGGACTGTTTTGGCCCATTTCAAACCGAATCAGAAAAAAAAAATCATCACAGTTGCACGATGCATACATGAGTGTCGAACTCGGTGTGCCAACCCAATTGGCGCACCCGTGCTTTCCAAGTGCAGACACCCGTACATAGGAATTACTTTGGACTGTCCTGTATCGATACATGATAGTCCAAAGTAATTCCTATGTACCATACGAAAGCCAAACCCTAAGAAGTTTAGGATCCGTTTGAATAGAATTTATTGCTAAAAACTGAAAACACTGTAACAAAATAATTTTTAAATGTGTTAATAGTACTGTGAGACCCATTCTTAACAAAAAATTGCTGAAAAAGTATGTGAACAGTGAGCGCACAGTACACACACAGTGTGCGCATTGCAGTTTTGTCCCCCCGCAAAAAAAAAAAAAAAAAAAAAAAAAGCAAAACGCAAGAACGCAGAAAAAAGTAATTCGCATACAAACGCATTCTTAGTAAAATAAACTGTTATAGGTGGCCTGAATATTAACGTCGTGCCGTACATAAATCTTTCCTCACTAGTTGACAATTTGTTAGTTTATAAATAAACGTTCTTAGCTTTTGTTTTCTCTTCAAGTCGTAGCATTTGTAATAAGTTCATGTACACCTATTCCCACTTAACGAAATTTGTGCATATATACTATTAAAATTCATGGTACAATATAGAGTGTTAATTAATATCAAATATGTAGTTGTCAAGGGCTTTAGCCATGAACATAGACCATCAAGCCAAATCAAATAACCTTCTATGTTCTATCTTTCTTTTTCTCATTGCTTGTGTTTACTACAATTCTCTCTCTCTCTCTCTCTCCTCTCTCTCTCTCTCTCTCTCTCTCTCTCTCTCTCTCTATATATATATATATATATATATATATATAATATATATATATATATATATATATATATTTTTTTTTTTTTTTTTTTTTTTTTTTTTTTAATTTTAACTACAAGAAATTTCCGCTCTTCCACAATAGTCACCATGAAACTATGCATTCTTATATTATACTAGAAGAAGTTTGCTAGAAAAAAATTCGATAATCACAAAATAATACTATAGCTAGAATTGTAGAGAATCAACCTGATGATACATAGAGATTCACATGTTCATCTACTCCATCTACAACTACTTAGTTCACCATGTTCAAGGGGAAGTTGGTTCAAAAAATAACCTTGGGTATTCCACTACGAGAAACTGTCATAAATCAACAAGATAACTGACATGAGAAATCCTGCGGCTGTTATGATGTTTGGACCAATGGCTACGAATACTTGCACTTATCTATGATTTGTAACGACTTAAGTGTGGAATGATGGCCGCTTATGGTTTCACATTCAACACAAATAATTAATAGCAAAAATCGGTGCTTACTAAAAGAGAATCGTCTATTAGCCTGAATTCAAACACATTATTACCTGATATATTAAGCGTCCACTTGAAGCCAACGGCCGCAGAGTATTGATTTTCGGAAGCACTACTGAACCAATCCAAATTGTAAACTTTATCTAGAGTCTGTATAATTGAAGAAATATTGTTTATCCTATCCTCAACAGAGAACATAATTAACATGACTATTCAATAGGCTCACAAACCACCCACTTCCTGGCCTCTGCATTGATACAATGGCAAATAATTGTACATGATTACGTTCACACGCAACCTTGTTTAACCACCCGAAAAAAAAAAAAAAAAAAAAGGGTAAAGAATGAACCTGTCAGTTAACTGCTAAAAGTTTCAGATTTTGGGTAATGAAGAAATATATTATCATGGCAAGGCCTTTCAATGAGTTGGATGTCTAGGAAAGATTCATCAACCCTTCATGTCAATGGATCCGTACCTTTTTCGAACTGTGTAGTTGCCATTGGTTAATCAGGAAATCATGGTCAAGAATTTAAAAAAAAAAAAAGGTCAAGTCAAACGCACCACAGCCCCAAACTCAGAGGCCCGACCACTTCCCTTTGTCACAAAATAGTATTAATTTTTAGTCGAATAAGTCAAATCAAACCAATGATGGTGACCCCCAAAATGCTTTGCCTTAACCTCACTCCATTTAGAATAGAATTGAAAATAGAAAATGTTGCAGAAAGTTGCTGCGTGGTTGGTGCCTCATACCAGGGAAGCTTTTGAGGTTTTTCTCACTGAAGTACTAGACATTTAAAATACAGGGATAATCATTTTATGTTTTATAATACTACAATAGACTCAAAAGGAGCAAAGGAAAATTGATTCTCTGTTGGGCTAGGCTGTAGTGCACGAGATTGAGCAGTAACGTTTGTGGAGCCTTAGTGGTTACTAGTTATTTTTATACGAAGAACGTGCAATGGTCGTTGTGCGATAGTGACAATGGCGGAAAAAGGAAAAAGAAAGAATCTTCGTGGTATATTTGAATCTTAACGACCCAAGAGATCTTCTATAATCATTCACTACGACTAGGTTTGTTGCACCTACACTACTTTTTGTGTCTACGACTGTCATAGCTAAGCAAAGCTATACGTCTTGTTTTCATAACACTTCGATGTATCTATCAAGTATTCAAGCCACGCAAGGAATTGACGATGTAAGAAGTCAGATGGCTTACGAACTATTAGCTCATGGAAGAGATTATGTCATAGCGAGTGTCACTGGGTCCAGGTTGAGAGATCTCTCAACCTTTTTTTTTTTTTTTTTTTTTTGATGGGGAGAGATCTCTCAACCTACAGTTAGATGCATGTATGAAACCTTAAATTTGCTTCATGCAATAGAAAGGTTTTATGCGGTATGAAGGGAAGCATGTTTGGTAGTTATTGTTGTGTCTTGTTAACGAATAATATGAGAGAGAGAGAGAGAGAGAGAGAGCGCCTTTGTTCTCTGGTAGAGACGAATCAAAATCATTGTATTACTTTTTCTGTCTCACTCCCTGCTCTAAGAATAAATTTATGCCACTTGTCTGATGATTCCTAATTTTATACCATTTTATTTGACTTACCTAAAATAATTTTTTAATAAAAAATAAACCAACACATATTCATCCCCACCGTGACCACCAACATCCGCCCAACCCTACTGCCATGAGTTCGTCGCCATCAACTCCAATCATGGCCAAACACAATATCACTGCTGAATTTCCATTATCCCTAGACCACAGCTACCACCTCTATCATCTCCTTGTTTTCTTGCCATTAACGTTCCTCAAGAGCACAACCTGAACACAACTTTAAGAAGGTTTCGATTCGTTAAATATAACATGGTGGTAGTGATTCTAGACCCTTATTCTTCCTAATTTGATTTGAATATTTGAAATTTCCAACTATATTTTAATCTTTATCAAGAAATATATTATTTGGAAACCTTTTTAATTTGGAGGAGTTGAGTAGCGGGAGAGAAGAATAGGTAACTATGGTGTTGGTGTGTTGCTTGTGGTGTCGCTGGATGACGATGGTGGTGGTGGGCGTCCAAATCGACTTTAGATCTACCTTAACTTGGTGGCTATGACTGGAGTTGCTGACTCCAACAAACTCATGTCAGTGGCGTTGGGCTGAGGTTGGTGGTTAGGACATGCGTGGGATTTTTTTTTTTTTCTTTTTAAAATTTATTTAGGCAAGTCAAATAAAATAACAAAAACTTAGGAATTAGTGGACAAGTAGCATATATGAAATGAGATAAGAAGAATGAGAGAGTCGATTTTGATTCGGTAGAGACTAGGTAGCTGCACTTGACTTCATATAAACTGGCCGGAGACCTTGGCAATTTTTTTTTTTTTTTTTTAAATAACAGCATTCCATAATTTGAATAGAAATTAATGACATGATTTAACAAATATATATGCACACTAAGTCACATCAATTTTTTTTTTTTTATACAAGATAGAATTTTTACTCTAATTTAATCTAAGTATATATGTGTGTGAAACTCTCTCCTAGAGACTTGAACCCCAACCCTTGCCCCTTACACCCTACCAACATTTATATTAGTAGAGTGACCACCACACCAAAGATGTGCGGTAGTTCACATCAATCTGTTAAAAGAAAAATCTTATGTTTTTTCTTTGAAGTTATTAATTTTATAAGCTTGTAACTATACATATACTAAGTTCAAGGCTTTCCTTATTAAAAAAGTTAAAATTTTAACAAATGGAATCTTTGGGTTTCTTCTGGGACAAGATTTTGGATATTCTTCATGGAAAATGATTCTCAGTTTATAATTCAAAATAAATTATTATAAATTTAAAAATGTATGTATGATGTCATTTAAAATTTTAATAGTGTAACACATTACACACTCTTAGATTTAATAAATAAAATTCTAGCAGTGAAAAAATTGACTCTTTCAATTTTACTAGAAATTTCATGGTTAAAATATTAGAGAGGATCTTATTCATATGGGATATGGAAGCCTTAAAAAATAAAACACGTCACATTCTAGAAAACAAGAAATAAAATATGTTTGTTTTTAAAAATAACCTCAAATCCACAAGTGTTTCTTGTCCTTCAATCCACAAGGAGAAAATAATCTAGAATCCACCGAAAAATTGGAAGACAAAAAATTAGAATTTTATTGATTGAATAATTGTTAAAAAAAATATTTACAGACTTAGAGACCTATTTAAGAAATCCATAAAACTTAACAAATAAGAAAATAATTTTAAAAATTACTCCTAATTAATACTTAACCATAAATGCCATAAACTTAAAATAATGAAAATTACATAAAAATACCAAATATAACAAATTACAAAAAATTAATTTGATGATTCTATTCTACGTCACTTATTCTTCCAAGATGATATAAATGTGATTTTCAAGGTAAATGTGCAAATTCTGTGATAGATCATGGCGACCGATGAAGAGTAATTAATTAGATAGCATGGTAGGTTCTTCTCAACTACAATGTACATGGTTGCTTCAGGAAGAGTGATTCCATAGAATTACGAACGTGGTACGCTTGGTGATTCTCCCTAGCTAAATAGGGTCATGTAGAACATAGTTTTGCTTAGGGAAAATTTGCCAACTTAAAAATTCATATGAATGTAGGCAGGTGAGCTCATAGTCAATTTGTTTCCTTTAGTTTCTGAGCTTGGGTAAACCGGTTTGGATGTGAGTTAGTAACTAATAGTTTTTAAGGAATTAAATTCCCACCATTAGTTTCTTTTGCCACCTTTTTTAGTGGTGCCCTATTTTATTTACATCAATAAAGTTACAAACCCCACTCGTTCTAAGATGAATAAAAATCCGAAGCAATATATAATAATTTAATTACATAAGCAGAGAGTAGATTATAAATACAAACGTCTTTTTTTTTTTTTCTTCACTAGCAATTAGTAGGGAAAAGTGTAACCCTACATCTTGCATTCACGACTAATTGAACATAAACTTCTAGGACTAGGATAGAAGGCCATTACTACATAAAACTACAAAACACATTTACTGGGCAAGCAATGAGAACATATATATATATGCATGGACATGCAGGAAGGCTAGAAAACTAATAGCCCTAGTTTTGATTGGAATGCCCAACACCAATGCTGTGACCTGGAGTGGTGGGTCTGAAGTCATCGACGACACGGTTTGGAGGAGGAGGTGGCTGAGATACACTGACAGTTGGTAGTGTAGGAGGAGACACGCCGTGTTTGATAGTTTCTGTTTCATAGATTTTAGTTTGAGTTTGGATGGTTTTGGATTCGATACTCTTCTTCCCTTCACGCAAATTCCTTCCCTCGATGGACTGAATTTGATGGGACAGAATGAAAACCAGGAAAAAAAAGCATAGATTAACTTGCTTTGGGCCATTTTGGTTGAGAATTGATGAGAGAGATTGAAGGAGTAGGAGAGGGAGTTTTGATTAAATCAGCTAAGCAAGCAAGCAAACAAAGAAGTTGCCTTGAGTTTAAAACAGCCAGCCAAGTAACTTGCTTAGTGTTTTAGAATCAGCTAAGCAATAAGCAAGCAGGAACGGAATCAGAATTCAAACTTAGGGGGCTAAAGTTCTTTATTCAAGAATTTTAAAAAGTTAGAATATTAATACTAGAAGTTGACAACGATGCATTATTAGCATTATTTTTTTTGTATTTTTTATTTTTTAAATTAATAATAGATATTTATAATCAAGAGTACTTCTGTAAGTCAATTGGTACGTTTTGATATTTTCAAGGTCTGACTGAGGTTAGACCAATTCTTTATTCTATCCACATTATAATTTTTTTTTTAAATCTATTTATTCTTTTCACATAATTCTATACCTAATAACTTCATAATGCTATATATAAAAGATTCTTTAAAAAAAATTACAAAAACTATAGTTAAAAGTTCAAATCTATCTCTAGTATTACATTAATAAAACAACTAAAATAATGGTTAATCAACATCATGCACTAATATTAAGCAAAAAAAAAGGGTGAGACAATTATTGGTGTCTTGGTTAAGGAATTTTTTATTTATAATTACTTGGTTAAGGTTGAGGTAGCATAAAGATGTGAGATCTTTTCCTTTAAAAAATTTCCATTTTGAAATAGTAAAAAAAAAAAAAAAAAAAGATATGTTAAACAATTACATGATAATGAACGATAACTTTGAGTCTTCAACTATGTAAATAATAAAGTTTTTCCCATCACTACAATAACTTAGCTAAGGTACAAAATTTATTACCAATAGACCAATCACACACGTGCTCTAGTGGCAATTTAGGTAAGGCACAAAACAGTAGATTATTGTTTCACCTATGTATTACATTTATGCATGCATGCTAAGTGTGCCCCAAAGTTATAAAATATTAAAAATTAATAAAATTCTATCATTCAAAAATAAATAAAAATTTTCCATGGATTGGGTTAAAGAGTAGCAACTCTTTAAAAAAAATAAATTTTTTCATAGGTTGAGTTAAAGACACCAACTGATCCAAGTTGTTGATAACACTAATTGGTGTATGGATGGAGTGATTAGCAGTACAGGAGTTGTCTCTGTGACTATGGGGTGGAGTCATTTGAGAATGACAAATAACTCTCAAGTTAGAGATAAAAATTGGGTAAAGATTATTAGGATTTTGTGATTTGTTTTGCTAGGATTTATAATTGATTTGTTATATTATTTTTTTCTTAAATTGTCTAAAGATTTTTTTTCTATTATTTGAATATGTGAATTGTTTTGTAGATTTTCCTTATTGTCCAAATTTGTAAATTGTCCAAATGTTTAGCTCAATATTTTTATTGATATTCTTGGGACAACCAAACAAGGGATGATTCAATAATTTATTTCATTTTTGGTTTAATGGGTCAGTTTGTAAACTGTTTGGGAGAGGGGGGCCAAGTATATTAATTTTAGAGCCAAAAGTAAATTTTTTATGCTAAGATATATACAAAAGAATTTTTTTTTTCAAAGGCTAAGATATATACTATAAATTTTCAACTAAGCATGTGTTGCGTAAACCCTTCCATATGTGGGTGTATTTATAGAGCCGTGAGGGTCCTAGTTGGCAATTCCATACCAGTGGGAGACGTTTTTGGTTATAATTAATGAAATTATTAATCCTCTCTCTTGTTACTAGATTGTATATTGCATAGCTTAGTTTAATTAGGATACCCTCTCAAAAGTTTTCATGGCGCCATGCAAACCATTCATTTGCATACTCATTTTAAGAGCATTCTTATTAAGCATGCTATATGATAAAATATGCTTTTTTTTTTTTAGCATTTATGACCCAAAAACATGCTCCATCAAAAATGGTATATGTCAAAAATTTTGCAATACTACTATAGTGCAGTCTTATTTTTTAGACCGCACTGTAGCACTATGCTATAATTTTTGATTAATTTCTTTCTCTCTCTCTCTTCCATGTTGGTCTTCCTCCAAGTCTCTTCTCTCTCCTCTCACTTCTCCTCTGTCACTCTCTCTCGAGCTCTCTGTCCCTCTCTCCTTCTGGTGTCTCTCTCTCAAGCAAGCCCTCCATAGCTCGCCAAAACATGCAGCCACCATTATTCTCCAAACCCACATACTCTCTCCTCATCATCATCATCGTCGTTATCTCCATCCCCACTGTCCGATCCGATTACCCTCCGATCTCTGCGCTATCTCCATACCCACATGCCGCCGCTGATCTCGTGCTCTCCGTCCACTCCTTTACTTTTCACTATCTCTCTCGTGCTCTCCATCCACTCATTCTTACTCTTTCTTTCATTTTCTCTCCGCCTCTCTGTTTCCCTTTCTCTCTGCATCTCGAGTTCGTGGGTCTTGGGTATGGCCGGGTTGCGATGCTGGGTGTGGTTAGGTTGCGGTGGTGTTTCACGGAACGTGGGTCTCTACAGTGGTTCATGGTGGGTCTCTGCGGTGATTCGGTGAGTGGGTTTTGATTGATTTTGGTGGGTTCTTGATTGCGGTGGCTAGGTTGTGGGTTGATTGAGGTCGTTTTGGGTGCTGGGTGTGGGTTGATTGGGGTGGTTTTTTGCTGTTGTTTGTGGTTGTAGCGATGGTGGGTGGATGTGGTGGTTGTGATGTAGGTGGGTGGATATGGTGGCTGACAGCGCTGGGTTGTGAAAGAGAGACACAGAGGAGAGAGAGACAGAGAAAGAGAGAGGATGAATAAAAAAGAATAAAAATGATAAGGAAAAAATATTTAAATGAAGTGTTAAAAAAATTAGATGTTTTGATGGAAGGAAGATTGTAAAGTGGTATGTTATATGTTATTAAATTGGGTTTTGAGAGGGTAAATGCTAAATTTTTTAGAATGTTTGATAAGCATGCTCTAACAATATTAAGATAATTCTCATCAAGAGTATTATAAACGCTAAAATGATATTTTTAGCATTTATAACCACAAAAACTTGCTCTATTAAAGATGTCATATGCTAAAAAATTTGACATCTTGTTATAGTGAGATCTCATTTTTTAGAGTGCACTGTAGCAAGATATTATAATTTTTAAATATTTTTTCTGCTGTGGGAGAGAGAGACAAAGGGAGAGGGAGAGAGACATAGAGGAAGAATAAAAAATAATAAAGAAAAAATATTTAAATGAAATGATAAAAAAAGTAAAAGTTTTGATGTTAAGGATATTGTAAAATGATATGTTAAATGTTATAAAGTTATATTTTTAAATGTTAAATGCTAAATTTTTTAAAAGTTTTGATAAAAATGCTCTAAGTGTAACACAAAGTAGTGTAGTATAGGAGAATTCTCATGTATACCAATATTAACAATTATAATGTTTACGGTACTTGTTAAGGTTTCTCTAATGTGAATTACACTTAATAAAAAAAATTAAATAAAAAAAAGTACATAAAAATAGTTCCATAGTTTATTTTAATAATTTTTTTCTCTTTATAAAGTTGGCTCCACAATTTTAAAAACTAAAAAAAAAAAGACATAAATTTGCACCCAAAAAAAAAAACAAAAATTTGTTTATTAAATCAGTCGGCCAGTGTACACTTTTTATCGTCAAGGCCTTTCAATGAGTCGTTGGATGTTTAGGAAAGATTCATCAACTCTTCACGTCAATGGATCCGTACCTTTTTCGAACTGTGTAATTGCAGTTGTTTAATTAGGAAATCATGGTCAAGAACAAAAAAAAAAAAGTCAAATCAAACGCACCACAGCCACCAAACTCAAAGGAGGCCCGACCACTTTCCTTTGTCACAAAATAATCTGTTATTACTGCTAATTTTTTTTCGAATAAGTCAAATCAAAGCAATGATGGTGACTCCCAAAGTGCTTTGCCTTAACCCCACTCCATTTAGAATAGAATTGAAAATAGAAAATGCTGCAGAAAGTTGCTGCGTGGTTGGCTCCTGGTACCAGGGAAGCTTTTTTCGCACTGCAGTTAACATTTAAAATACAGTGATAATCATTTTATGTTTTATAGTACTACAGACTCATAGGAATAAAGGGAAATTGATTCTCTGTTGGGCTAGGCTGTAGTGCACGAGATTGAGCATTAGCGTTCGTGGACCCTTAGTGGTTACTAGCTATTTTTATAAAATGCAACAAAGAACGTGCAATGGTTGTTGTGCGATAGTGTGATAATGGCGGAAAAAGAAGGAATCTTCGTGGTATATTTGAATCTTGACGACCCAAGAGATCTTCTATAATCATTCACTACGACTAGGTTTGTTGCACCCATACTACTTTTTGTGTCCACGACTGTCATAGATAGCCAAAGCTATACGCCTTGTTTCCATAACAGCTCGATGTATCTATCAAGTACCTCATTGAAAAATTAAGCATAAATGCTATATTGTTAATACGGTCGTGCAGGAGACACAAAATCTCTGACCATTAGCATTTCTTCCATTAAGACAAAGTATTCAAGTCACACACGGAATTGACGATGTAAGAAGTAAGAAGTCAGATGGCTTACGAACTATTGGCTCATAGAAGAGACAATGTCATAGCGAGTGTGAGAAACTTCACTGGGTCCAGGTTGAGAGAGTTAGATGCATGTATGAAACCTTAAATTTGCTTCATGCAATAGAAAGGTTTTGCAAGGTGTGAAGGAAAGCATGTTTGGTAGTTATCACAGTGTCTTGGTAAAGAAGATATATGAGAGAGAGAGAGAGAGAGAGAGAGAGAGAGAGATTTCTCTGGTAGTGATTATCTAGCTGCACTTGACTTTATATAAACCCGGAGACCTTGGCAAATTTTGCTTTTAAAATAACAGCATTCCATGATTTGAATTAGAAGGTAGAAATTAATGACAAATATACATGCACACTAATTCAAACCAATTTATATATATAACTGCTGAAACTGCACTCTAAATAAGACTAACAAATAAGAAAGGGCAAACAAGTAGTGGTCTTTACATGACATATATATCTAAAGTCTAACCAAAGAAAGTAGTATATGAATGAAGAGTGACCATTATCATTTTATGAAGGTATGTCGCAGGACTACGGCCAGTCTACAGTAAGTTCAAGGCTCTCCTTATTAAAAACGTTAAAATTTTAAAAAATGGAATCCTTGGATTTCTTCTAGGACAAGATTTTGTATATTCTTCACGAAAAATATTCTCAGTTAATAAGTCAGAATAAATATTTAAATCTAGAAATATATATATATATATATATATATATATATATATATCAAGTCATTAAAATTGTAATGATGTAGCACTATATATACACACTCTGACTTTCAAAAAATATATACACTCTTAAATTTAATAAATAAAATTCTAGAGGTGAAATTGAGTCTTTACCTTTTACTTAAAATTTTACCGATGAATATTAGAGAGGATCTTAATGGCTATTTGGTATGATAGTTTAAATAATACTTTTCAATTTTTAAACAACATTACACTTATTTTCACACATTTTTTTACTTATACATATTTTAAAAAAAATACAAACAATATTATTAAAACAACATTACCAAACGGCCCTTTATTCTTAAAAAAAAAGTGACATTTAAGGTGGAAACTGTTAGGTAAATGTGCAAATTCTGTGATAGATCATGGCGGCTGTCAAAGAGTAATTGATTAGCTAGCATGGTAGGTGCCCTCAAACTACAACGTACATGGTTGCCTTAAGAAGAGTGATTCCACAAAGAATCACACACGAGGTACGCTTGGTGATTCTCCCTAGCTATATGGGGTCATGTCGAACATAGTTGGAAAATTTATCAACTTAAAAAGTCATATGAATGTGGGTCGGTTAGTTTATAGTCAATTTGTTTTTAAGTTATATTTATGTGGGTCGGTGAGTTTATAGTCAATTTGTTTCCTTTAGTTGCTGAGTTTGGGTAAACCGGTTTGGATGTGAGTTAGTCGCGAGTAGTTTCTAGGGAATTAATTTACCACATTTTTTAATGGTGCCCTATTCTGTTCACATCAATAAAGTAACAAACCCCACTCATTCTAAGATGAATAAAAATCCGAAGCAATATATAATAATTTGATTACATAAATAGAGAGTAGATTATAAATACAAACGTCTTACTACTTTTTTTTACTAGCAATTAGTAGGGAAAAGTTTAACCCGTAGTACATCTTGCGTTCACGACTAATTGAACATAAACTACTAGGATACAAGGCCATTAACACACAAATACAGATAATAAACAAATTTACTGTGCGAGCAATGAGAACACACACACACCTACATATATATATATATATATGCATGGACATGCAGGAAGGCTAGGAAATCGATAGCCCTAGTTTTGAATGGAATGCCCAACACCGGGGCTGTGACCTGGAGTGGTGGGTCTGAAGTCGTCGACGCCACGGTTTGGAGGAGGAGCTGGCTGAGATACATTGACAGTTGGCGGAGACACACTAGTAATCTCTTCGTTTGATTTGTCATCACCATGCAACACACTGCCGTGTTTGATAGTTTCTGTTTCACCGATTTTAGTTTGAGCTTGGATGGTTTTGGATTCGATACTCTTCTCCCCTTCAAGCAAATGCCTTCCCTCGATGGACTGAATTTGTTGGGAGAGAATGAAAACTAGGAAAAGAGAAGCAGAGATTAACTTGCTTTGGGCCATTTTGGTCGAAACTTGAGAGAGGAGAAGGATAGAGAGTTTTAATCAAATCAGCTAAGCAAGCAAGCAAACAAGTTTCCTTGAGTTCAAAACAGCTAGCCAAGTAACTTGCTTAGTGTTTTAGAATCAGCTAAGTAAGCTAGCAAATTTCTTAGAGCTTGACTCAACTAAGCATGTGTTGCATAAACTCTTCCATCTGTGGGTGTATTTATAGAGCCGTGAGGGTCCTAGTTGGCATTTCCATATCAGTGGGAGAAGTTTTTTTAGTTATAACTAATGAAATTTTCATTTCTTTCTCTCCTATTGCTTGATTGTATATTGCACAGCTTAGGTTAGGATACGCTGTCAAAAGTTTGCATGGCCCCATGCAAACCTTTCATTGATGTGCACACTCATTTTAACAATAGCAAGTGTAGTACAGAGCGTTCGGCAAAAAAAAAAAAAAGTGTATTACAGAGCAGCACTACATGAAGGAGAATTCTCATGGATATCATTATTACAGGGTTTTACTACTCTATAAATAAAGTAATGATTATTAAAGCAATTGAGCCAGTGTTTTTATAGTCAAGTGACGCCCATCCTTTTTATGTTGTTTGGTTTTTAAGGTCAATTTCTCTTATTTATATCAAAAATATATATTTAAAAAAATATACAATATAACCTGCTGTGAGCAAAAAATTGTTTTGAAGGCTTGTTTAATAATAAGATCAAAGTTATGCATGGTAATATTATTTTAACTTATTTTCTACATTTTTGTACCATCATTTTTCAAATAGAATACCTTAATTTATACTCTTGGGCATTTATTAAAAAATACATATAAAACCACTAAAAATTATGTAGAGGGCAAGTTGGGTGTTAGTCCCCACTATTCTGGTTTTCAACCAAAAAGAAATGTTCATGTTTCAAGCAAAACGTTAAGATTTTTAGTGAGACAACAAGGTCGGCTTTCCATCCATGCCTCCGAACTCTGATGAACCCCATTATTTTTGTACTTTGCAGCCTTTTGACTCCCAATCTAGCTGCTGGAAGTATACTATAAAAATATTTATTTGGCTCTCCCTCTTCGATCGTATGACTTTTCAGTTTTCAGTCTGCACATGGGCATTAACCCTTCAAAGAGTGGAAGAGTCACTTTCGACCTTAGAATATTTGCCCAAGATTATTGAATTCGTCTCCAGTATCATGTGATACTTTCTCTTTGCTTTTGTCACGCCTCAAATCCCAATTTCTTTGGATGGTCTTTTTTCTCATGCTTAGACTCTTTTGGATTTGGGGCGCGATATAGTTTAAAATGAGCTCTCTTACTACTCTTGTTTATAAAAACTTTTACTTCACAAATCTTCAGCTCGATTTCTATGATCTATCCCACCTCTTATTTGTAGAAAGAACCGACCTTCACTAGAGGGAAGCATGTGCAGACACAAAGTGCAGAACTCATCACACTAGCGGACCCAACTGAACTGATGCATGACAGTCCAAAAGTAGTTCCTATGTACCATACAAAAGCCAAACCCTAAGAAGCTTACTAAAATAAACTATTATAGGTGGCCTGAATATTAACTTAGACCCCGCGTGAATCTTTCCCCTCTAGCCGTCTTTGTTAGTTTATTTATAAATAAACGTTCATAGCTTTTGTTTTGTTTTCTCTTCTAAGATCCGTCTGCACAGCCGCCTCTAGCATATAAGTGAGAGAGGCGTTCCTAAGGCCCGGGTAAAAAAAGACATCCTAATTTTAACTAATAGAGTTATTTCTTTTATTCTAATATTATTAATTAAGCTCAAATATTAATTAATAAATAAATAATAGATAGTATATTTTTACTAAAAAGAAATATTACGTTCACAATATTTTTCACAATAATTTCTAAGTAGAAAGATGTTACTGGCTGTTATTATTGGTTAAAAAAATAATTTCAATGATAGGTTCAAATTCGAACTAGTAACAACTTAATACCTAGAATTTGTTCTGAAAATGTTATGAATTTAGCACTTCTTAAAAAAAAAAGAGCAATACACAAAAAATTTCACAAGATTTTTCACAACAAATAAGTTGGCAAATTTTTACTAATTCTCATCTAGGTCGACCACTAACGTCACTTTTTTTACTTACCATTATTAATTTACCACATCAACAAGTATGAAATGTTTTGTCAATTTTTTTTGCATCTACAGACATTCTTAAAAAAAATATTCTAAGTGGTTCATATTAATTAGTAATTTTACATCTAACAAGATAATAGAGTTTAAGAAATATTTAGATTATTTTTTAAAAAATTCGTTTTTAAATATATAAAATGCCTCAATTCATTTTTCACCTTAGGCCCCTTAATGTATCAAGCCACCCCGTCCGTTTGAGATCTACTTATTTTGTTGAAATTGAAAAAATTTGCTGAAAATATTGTAAATAAAGATAAAAATTAGCTCAAATAGTACATTGAGACCCATAAATAGTATCAAAAAGTGCAGTGAGTCTAGTAAATATTAGCAAAAATAAACTGAATGATAAAATTAGTTGGCAAAAATAATCTTTGCAAAACGAACACCAAGTTATATAGCACTTGTTCATTAATTGAGGTTAGGATGAATTTAGAGTTTTACCATAAAATTATCATTGTAAAAGGCTATGCTCTAAATGAATAAATTTTAAAATTTTCATACCAGTCAACTTTCTTAAAAAAGGAAGAAAAAGTTAAACCTCAACCATACCCTTAGATCAGAGAAACCAGAATGCTTTTCATAGTGGCTTGACCATATTCAATTCTAAATAGGGATGGCAAAGGGGCGAGGCGGGGCTGAAGGATGGGATCTTTGTACCTGCTCCGCATGATTTTGTCTTGCCTCATTCCTCCCCCGCCCCGCCCCGCATGACGGGAAAAACTCTCACCCCATCCCCACCCCCTAAGGCCCCGTGAAGCCCTGTCCTACTCCGTAAAACTTTACTTTTTGTTAATTTGCCTTAAAATTAGTACAATTTTTTTTTTAATGAAACCTATTTCATTAATAAAAATATATTTGAAATTACAACTAAATTTATCCCATCAAATCAAATCAATTTTTAGAAAAAATTGAATAATATATCCAAGCATTTAACAAGACAATCACAAAACAAAAACAAAAACAAAAAAAAAATCTCATAGTATAACATATAACAAAATAAATTTAGAAAACCATATTAGATAGTATAAAGTAAGCTAATATTAAAATGTTATTTAAATAATAGGGATTTAGGGTATGAAAAATTTACAATTATAACATCTAGCAACGTGGGCGGGTAGGGGCGGAGCGGGGCAGGGTGGGTTTAAAAAGTCTAAACTCATCTCCACCCCGCCCCATGGTGAGAAGCTAAAATCTTGCCTTATTCTCGCCCCATCACCTTTATGGGGTTGGAAAAACCAGCGTAGGGTAAAACGGGGAGGGGCAAGTTAAGCAGGGCAAAGCAGAGCAGAGCAGAGCAAAATTGTCATCCCTAATTCTAAACTTTAAATTAAACTATATTCTAAGTTCTAACCAACCAACTATATAACCCCCAATGGATGGTTGTGAGAAAGAAAAAGGAGTGGAGATTCAAGAGAATCTCAACCCTTTGTCATATGTTCAATTTTTAAAGGGATTTATTTATTAATTATTTTCTATGATTGTTCTTTTCTTTTCATTCCTCCTCTATATATATAACAGTTAATTTTTATATAATGAATCTCAACCTTAATTTAGTTAGACTATTCTACTTTTTACCCATGAGATACTTTAAAAGTTAAAAATCTCATAAATTAATAATGTAATATATTGAATTTTGGACCTTTGTATTTATGATACATCTTTCATATCAATTGAATTCATCATCTGGGTACCCCCGAAAGGATTTAATTCTTTCCCTATACTTGATTGATGAGTTGGTGAAAAAATTACTTGTGAGTAACTATATATAACAGAGTTGATAAGTGTCATATTATGATAAAGAGATGGTTTTTTTTAATACCAAATTGAGTGATTTATTACAAGGTTAAAATATAATTCGGAGTGATCAGTACCAAGAAATAGATGCATTCCAAATGATCAAGAGAATCATTTTCTACATATTACGTCACATATTGATCTCATAAAATCAAAAGTATGCGTACACATGAATTTAATATTCAAAAAATAAAATAAATAGAAATCATATATGTTCCCTAAACATTGATTTTATGAAGCCAGCATGTCATGTCATGTGTGTGTGTGTGTTTTTTTTCTATCTCTAAAAAATCAGAAAAATATTAATGGCAAGATAAAAATATAATAATAATAATCTTGTAGCTTGGATATATAACACAAGCCAGACTATTAAAACAAACCAAAAAAAAACTTCCAATTAATGTAATTAGATTTGACCCTTCTCACTTTTCTTTTTGGAGGGTAACGTAAGAATTCAGAGATTTTCAAGCTACTTAACTATTATTTTAGGTATATGTAGTCTCTTGTTTCACACACATCAAATAATTAAAAAATAAATTAAAAAAAAAAAAACCTTGAAGATGGCCTGAAGATGCTATTTAAGAATTTTAAACCTAAACTACATAATGGCACGAGGCTTTAAAATTTTGAAGTTCTAAATTGAACTGATAATTCATCGATGAAATCAAAACCTAACACATAGTTTAAGGATCAAAATTATATTTGACCATGTGGTGATTCTCAACAACAACAAAAAAAAAAAAAAAAAGAGTTAAATTGTGTTCTATATATAACATGTTAATCAAAGACCTCTCACGGCTCGCATGGCACTAAACTAATATTTGGGCCATAACCCACATACTTCACTCACAGTAGGTGAGTCATATAAGTTGGACCCATCGGGATGGTATCTTGCTTTGAATATTAAGCATATCTGTATATGCCCAATCCTTGAGTTCGGCCCAATGTTTTCTGAGATTTTAGATGGTTCAGTTCATTTTCCTAACTGTACTTTAAATTGAGCTACTATACCTAACCCCAAATGAAATGAAAAGAAAAAAAAAAAGTGGGGATATATAAATATTACTCTGGGGATATGTGAAAAAAAGGGAGCGAAATAAGTTGCATTTTTAATGTGAAAGTGTACAATAAAACAAATTTATAGGGAGTAAAATCTAATCCTATTAGGACTAGAATACTTTACCTGCAAAAATAGGTTTATACTTTACAACACGTTTAGGCCTAATTGGTTCTAATCTATATTTAACATTACCCTGAAAATCAATATATTAAGTCTAAGTCGGGCTAGTAGATATAAACAATAAGGAGAGAGAGACATGATAAAAATATCAAAGACCTAATTCTCAAAAGAGATAGAGCAAAGATGGAGAAGTCCATAAAGAAGATGATGATAAATAAAATGTTGATCAATCTTAATATGTTTTATCCGTTCATAGAAGATTTCGTTATAAAGGATCTAAATGATACTTTGATCATCACAATAAATTGATGTGACATTAAGAGTATAGACATCTCGTCATTGGTAATTAACTGTTTCTTTTTCTTTTTCTTTTTCTTTCCAATTTTTTGTTCTTAAAAACAATTCCCTATTCTTTATGTAAGAAAATTTGTTTGGTAACTCAAACAATAAAAATAAAAAAATTATTTCTAAATCTCAAAATTATATTCAGTTTTTGGTTTTTAAAAACTAATAAAACTAAAGAAGAAAACAGTCTAGAAAAGACACACTTTTAATGAACTCATGCTCTCGTTCAAACCACATTGACAACAAAACATAATTTAGTTTTTTTTTTTTTTTTCCCTTCTCTTTCTCTTAAACAAGAAGGCATAATCTATTTTTACTTTCTCATCAAACTCGAAAATCCATGATTACTAGCATTTGAGATTGGAGGTCTAGATCTTAGGATGGAGAGTGTAGACTTTGTGAGTTCCTCTAAGTTACTCTTAGAATGCCTTCACCTCTCATTTTCAATTTCCTCTTTCTTTGAATTTGCTTTGTTAAGTTTCTGGTTCTTGAAGTTCGAATCAACATCGTTCACACACTTGATTGGCTTTTTCAAGTTCTTTTGAGATTGGATTTCACAAACACCTTCATTAGGCCTTGGAACCTTTGTCAAGACCATAGCTCGTTCTAGAAACAAATCCTCTTTGTTGTAATTCAATGTCTTGTTCAAGTCTAAGATTTTGACTAGCATTGGCTACATATTCTTCTCGCTTTATTTCCTCTCATTCTCAAGTTTCATCTTCAACTCCTCCAATTCCATTCTCAACCCTCAGTTCTCAATCTCCTAGTTTCATGTTCAATTCCTCAAATCCCATTCTCAACCTTCGGTTCTCAATCTCCACGGCCTCGACGCACTTCAAGACTCTATGTTCTTGGTGGAGATGATGGTGACAAACTCTTTTATGAAATTATGAAATAAATTTCACAAAAATTATTTTGCTTCTAGGATAGAAAGCTACATTTTTTTTCTTGAGATATCATTTTTTTTTTTTTAATTTATTGCCTATTAAAAAGACATCATGTTTCTAACTTTAAAAACAAAAGGAAAATATTTCTTATTTTTATTCTAAAAAAAAATTGAAAATAAAAAAACTGTATCATTACCAAAGATATATTTTGCCTTATTATGTCCATGAATCTGACCTAGAGTTTTGTAACTCAACTGTTAACACCTCTTAGAGTTTCTAAGGAAGATAATTTTATTTTTTAAAATTCTTTCTCTCCATTGTAACTATTAAATTTTTTTTTTTATGTCAATCAGGTAGATAATTTTAATTAACCAGATCTGGGGATTTTTTATTATTGTTATTTAACTCAGTCCCTGAAATAAAAAATCTATCTCCGCCATTATTTGGACCAAAGTCAAATGCTTTTTATAAAGCCCGAAAGTTAATATGAACTCCAAAACATAAACAGTTAGAGCTCCTGTCCATAGTTCAGTAAGCAACCAGTTAAACCAAGACAACATTTACCGCACCATGTAAGTATGTAACTATCAAGCAATGACACTAGTTACTGGACTACAAAGTACAAACAACACAAACCAGAAAACGCAGAGCTACTTGCACTTTATAAACAGTTGCTGATCAGTCAGACTGATTAGTTCACATGTACATGGCGTCTGTACGACCAACAAGAAACTGATGAAAAGGAATATACTCGTCAACGGAGTGTTGATTTAGACTTTGAAAGAAACAAGCATCAAAACTCACTGGTTGGTGTTACGGCCGAAAAATTTTCGACTCAGGGTCCAAAGGCATAATGTGGAAACGTAGCTCTGTGGTAGGGTGCATCAGCTGGCTGTTTTTTTGCAGTTCAAGCCGCACACACATGCAACAGGAGTGCATCAGGAAACACCAGTGGGCATCAGAACAAGCAAGACATTTGAGATATCACAGCAAGTGTTCAAAGCATCAGATATGAAGGTTTTGAAGAGGGATGAGGGTGGGAAACTGAATCAAATAGTTCCACATGTGAAGAAAACCAAGAAATGTACAGATACATCTAAACGACAAAGTACCTTGTAGCATAGTTAGCACTGGTTTGTAATCGGGTCTGTAAAACCACTGTAGTTTTTTTTTGGATCTAAGTAGTAAATAGTTAGTGGCTCACGTGTGTTTGTCAGTAAGTTGCTACGTTGTGCTCACATGGCAAGTAGTTAGTTATAGACTCTATATATGTGTACTCATTCAATCACAAATTTAGTTTTTCATACAGGGCTGGTATCCTGTCAGCTTATGTTATAAGTATTAGTTAAGTTGGTATATACACCATTCCAAAAGTTAGCGGACTTTGTCCAATATTCTGCATGGAGAAAACTCTCATAAGTTGTTGCTGTAGCCTGTAAGCGTCTTGTAAACATCTTCCCAGTTGTCCGACAATGGCCATTTGTGTATTTTAATTTGCCAGCTTGTCAATACCATCTGTGGAAGCTTTAAGAATCTTGAACATCTTTTAGTTTCTGCAAGAAACATGGAGAATATGGACCACCTAGAACAAGAAGAGGCATAATTAAAGACATCTGTACACTGAGAATGTAACAAACAAATATTTATAGGATTATGGTTTTGGTATTATATAGCATCTTTTAGAAATTATGAGATGAATGGATGAAAAATTTTTATAGAAGTAGATTCTCTTAGTTCATATTAACAAGTCCTTACAGTTGCGGGGTCATTATAAGCTCTCCATTTTCAAAATGAGTGCCAGTGCTATGCAGTATTCTAAAAGCCTTGGCCGTGTCGTGTCCAGTCCCCCCAGATCAGTAAATAGTGGTGTGGAGGGATGAAGTTTTGTCTTTGAAAGTATAAGCCATAATTGTTAAAAAAGCTATGAGTTCAAGATCATCCATAACTTTGATCCTTGATAATACCTTGCAAGCACCCAAGCAAGAAATGCTAATGAATGCACCTGTGTCTGATCAAAATGAAGAAGTGAGTGATAGCATATTGCCGATCGAAAACAATAAAGAGGAGGAATGCATTCAAGAACCCATGTATGATTGACTAGTGAAAGAAGGAATAGATGCTAATATAAAAGGAGGTGAAGTTAGAGCCTCAAGAGGGTGCTTAGGGTTCTTACGAATCAATAGCTTTCAAGATTGTGTTCTTAATGATGGGAAGACCATGAATGTTTGTCATCCCTTACTTGCGGGTGGAAGACCATGTCAACATGATAGGCAAATCATCCATGGTAGAAGGTGTAGCACACACATTATGTACAAGATGGTACAGCCCTACTATTTGCAACTAAAGAAGGGCAAAGTAAACCCCAAGACTATGGTCAAAATGAAGGTTGGTTCACTTTTGTGGGAATTCGTTGTACCAAAGCAGTAGCCTTTGACATGCAGCGACAGCAGAAAACTCATTACACAAGGCAATTGTATCATCCTAGAAGGCTAGAACTTCATACAATTCTAGTGGCAAATAAGAGCACTGGAGGTCAAGTGCTTCTTAAGAGGGAGAGTCCTGATGCAGGGCATTTCAAGTAGTTGCATCCCAATCCTCTTGTAACTAATTAGTTAGTTAGATGGTTGCTTAAGCATTGACCAACAAGATTTAGACACTTGTCAAGAATCTAGAAGGCTGTCAATGCCAAACAACTAGTATAAGTACCAGATTGTAGCTACTTTGAGATCAGTTTTTGAATATATTTACACAGATTAGGCTAGTGCTATTTTCAAGAGATGAATTTCTCTTAAGAAGATTTTGTCACACCTTGTTCCTTGATCTAGGCAACTCTCATTTCCCTTAATCAATTCTAAGCCTAAACAGCAGCCCCCTTAAAATCCCTGCATCTCACAAAATATTACCATAGCCAGAATTGTAGAGACACTAATGATACAAATATAAAACAAATTCACATGTTCAATTACTCCATCTACTGCTATTTAGTACACTATGTTCAAGGAGAGGTAGGTTCATAAAATGTCCTACGGTATTCCAGTATGAAGTTACCATATGAGTGAAGGATAACGCTACTCAATAGCTTCCAAGAACACTGCATATCCTTAATTAATCAAGTAGCTTTTGGAGTAAAACAACTTCCACTACATGTACATCTGCTATCCATGGATAATGAAGTTGAAAATGTACTGGCAGCAATACTCAAAGAAAATTGTTCCAGACCATATCAATAAAGCAATCAGCAAAATCTACTGTCACTCAGGTAAGAATGCTATTATATGTAATTAACACATGGTAAGTCCAATGACCTTCTGGCCTATTGACATGCTGCCCCCCTTTGTGGGGGTAATATACGGGGTTCAATCCCTCCTGTTTGACCTTAGTTCAAAAGAAGAGAAAATAAGTCCATGTAATGTATATTGATAATTTGTTGTAAACCATGTGCTGATAACTCAATTTTGGAGGATGATGATCACTGTTCCTAATTGAACATGGATTGGCAAAAACATACTATTAAAGCAAGGAAGTAAAGATACTCCAATGTTCTCATTACATTTCTTCATACTTTATAAATGCTCAATGTTACTACATGTTCAAAGCAACGCAGCATCTAACTCTTGTAGACGCCAGAGTTTCCAACCATGTTCCTTAAAATTTCATATATGCCTACATGTTTCTCAAAATCTTTAAAAAGTGCATATTAGAGGACCTAGCTATCAGTAAGATTTTCTGAGCTGAAGGATGGAAGAACCATTTCGCCACCTTCTAAATAAATCTCTTACTACCCAATGCTCCATTATAATCCAACCTAGAGACCCTAACTCTCCCAACAATGCCTTCTGAGTTCTATACTCTTGAGCTAGGGAAAAACTAGAAGCTGCTCCCTGCAACTTGCACTAGCATCTCAAAGAACAAATTTAGAAAGCTTGTGAATACATGACAGCCACAAGAATTCTACATCATAATACTAAAAGAAATTTCTCCAATCCAATGGTAATTAGCGCAATCGAGATTCATTGATTTGCATGCATAACCTTCATAAAATATTTAAAAATCATGACCAAAAGAATCTTTCTCATTTTGAAGTTCAAAGAATATGAGGCAAGGTGACCCAGCTCCAATTATTGCAAACCCATACGTGAGTCATTAAGGAATTGAAAATTTCATCCCTACAAATTTTGTGCAACTAAATCTTTTCAAAATTGCTCCACTGGGCTATAAATAGGCTGGAAAAGGGGTGGATTGGAATAGGTTTTCGATTCAAATCTTGCACCAAGATAAATGTAGTCATTGTTCAACTTAGTGGAGAATAATTGTAGCTAATAATTTTAAGGTTGAATTTATTAACCATGTGTTGGCTTTATTCCGTGTCAAATTTGCTTGTAATTCAGCATGTAGAAACCCTGTATTTAGGTGGGAATAATGTAAGGGTTGTGTGTGGGAGAGTGTGAAAAAACTCAAGTTGTGTTGCATTCAAGAGGAGTCTTGCGACTGGATCTTGCGATTAGCAAGTTGCCAAAATGCCACATGTGTGAAGCATGTAAGAAGCTAAAGAGTCACGACAGTTGGAGCACTATAGGACAAAAAGTACAGTCTGGCCTGACAGTTAACTCACGACTCAAACTCGAGACTTATTCTAGTCGCGAGGCCAAGCAGCCAGAATGCCCTGTATTGCTAAAAACTGACTTTTCATATTTCATCTCATACCCTACTATAAATACCCTTATATCCATGAAATGTAATTCATTGAAAAAGAAGTCTGTTGAGAGAAAAATCCCTAAGAGAGGTTTCTACAATACACCCATCCTATTAGAGAGAGCTACTCATTCTTAGAGAGAAATCTTTATAGTCTTTTCTCATTCCCTCTCCCATTGTTATACCCATTGAGAGGAGATTTGTAGCCACACCTATTTAGAGTATTGAGTGTTTTTGGAGCTTAGGAAGCATTGGAATATGCCAAGGATGGCGGATGCAATATGGGCTTATTGCAAGATCTAGTAAGCTATAGAAGACAAGGCTCAGCGTAATCCTGTTGAAGCAAGAAGTTTGGAGAGCTTAGGTACATCTTTAGATTAGCTTGGAAGGTTTATTGCTATTCATGTATCCCAACTGATTTTCTAGTAGATCATTTACCACTTAGAGGGCGGTGGAGAGGTTTTTCGCCGAGTTCTTCGGTTTCCTTTTCGATAACGCATCGCCATGTTATCCTTGTGTTTGCATCTCGCTTCCCTTACTCTTTACATTTTAATTGCTGCTGTGTTTGTGATTAATTATGGTTAGAGTGTTTTACCAATTTGGGTTTAGCTTATATTCATCATTCCATACATATATTGTTTGTGTATAAGTTTGTGTTAGTAATTTTGAAATTGAGAGTCTAAACGTTCATTGGTGTTTTATACGCTATTTGAACTTTCAAATTTTAAATTGGCGTATTTTCATTACAGATGTAAGCCCAATCAGGCAGTTAAATGATTGAGAATTTTGAAGTATAAATAATTAATAAATCAAAAGTGTCGGGATGAGAAATGACTTTTCCCCCCAAAATTCTTAGGAGCAATAGGTTACACGGATTCATATTATTTTATGTTAGACAATTCGGAGTGTAGAGACTATAATAGATACAATACATCATTAAAATTGGAAAACAAGAAACTTTGTGTTAGGTTGTAATTTGACCCAATGAATAAATCAACTATCCAAGTTGATTAATTAGTCCAATTTCATGTAAAGTTCAATTACAATGTGACGAGCACAACCATATTGCAAAAACTAAGTGCAACAGAAAATAAATTTGTCAAGCGATATGGTTACAATGGGGAAAACCTTCGCAAGAAAAGCCCTAACAGGTGATTATATAGGCCACCACTCCTGAATAATCAACTAATCAAAACTAGAGATACAAGTACAGAGATTACCCAATCCCAAGTACCTACAAACTATAGAGCCCATTGAACCTAGCTCAGCTCCATCCAAATGGATCTTGATTGATAGTAGACTTCTTTGGTTAGCACAGATTTTCTTCGACATGGCAAATAGTTGCACAGATCTCCTATTGACGTGACTCCCCTATAGGTATTCTAGATTATTTTAGTTGACTTGTGCAAAGTTCTTTGCAGCAAGACGCTTCAACAATGAACCAGAAGTAGCTTGGTACAATACCCTAGGTGCGCAGAAATTTCTCAATGATGTGTGTCTGTGCTGTGTATGATGACAACCCTAAAAAATAGTATTTAAGTTGTCCTGAAATCCTAGTGCAAGAATTCCAAGGTTGCCACATCATCTGAAACAAAATTGGAATCCTGTTTATACAAAGCTCGATCGATCAGTCTTCTATTGAGCTTGTTGTCGAGGTTAAGTGATCTCAATAGATCGGCTGCTATCAAGCAATTAGCCCAGACAGCAATTGCAGCACTGATTGAGCAGACTTTGAACTTGTTTTGAATGTGTCTTCAAAAGATACCACTTGTTGATGTTCTAGACACGCTAAACTAAGACTCAAATACATCAAAGGTGCATTTTGACTTAGATTTTCAAACACATACAAAATATGACCCTAACACTCTAAAATTGTGATAAATCAACCAGTTAATCTAACCTGAGAAACCCTACTGCTGTAATGATGTTTGGACCAATGGCTATGAATGAATACTTGCGCTTATCTATGATTTATAATGAGTTAAGTGTGGAATGATGGCTGCTTATGCTTTCACATTTAAAATAAATAGTGAATAGCAGAAATGTTTGCTTTCTACAAGAGAATCATCTATTAACCTGAATTCAAACACATTATTACCTGATTAAGCATCCACTTGAAGTCAACTGCCGCTGAGCATTGCATTTTCAAAGCACTACTGAACCAATCCAAATTGTAAACTTTATCTGGAGTTTGTATAATTGAAGAAATATTGCTCCTCCTATCCTAAATAAAGAATATTTCCCCATTAGTGCTTACATTAAAATGACTATTTAATAGGGCTTCAAGCCACCCACTTCCTGATCTCTGCATTGATACAATGTAAATAGTTGTACAGGATTATGTTCACACTCAGCCCTGATGTACAAACAAGCAGAAATAAGCAAGTTTGGATGAATCTATCAACCCCCCCCCCCCCCCCCCCCCCCCCCCCCCAAAAAAAAAAAGCATAGAATGAATTGGATGAGTTGGATTTTAGAAATTTAGTTTTGGTGTGGATGCTTAACTGTTTGAGACAGATTGAGTAGATATAAACGCCACAGACCATTGCAAACAATAAGATCACCATCCTTAATAAAAATAACAATGGAGATTTCTTTGGAGACTTTATTATGAGAGTATCCTGTGACCAAAATGAATGGTTTTCTTCTTACGCTTTTTCTTTCTTTAAAAACTAGTTTGAGTGCCACCGGCAATGCCCGTGCTTTCTATTAAGCTTCTAATGTAAAAGACAACAATACAATAGACAATTGAACATGAAATTAACATAGAAATTTTCTACACAAATTTAAATAATACTCATCTCAACATAAGATATAATATCATAAATGCACATACTGAGAGCAACTAAAACATAGACGCATTATTGACTTAAAGCAACCAAATTAAGATTACTCAAAGAGAGGACACAAAACATAGACACATAGTAGACCATAGCAGCCAAATTAAGAGTAAGAAAGACTCACCAAGATATGCAACGTACATATACATCAATGAAAATAAAATATTGTTCCATAAATGAAAGGAGAAAATGGGGGAAATAAACAAGAAAGAAATGCCTAGATTTTAGTATAAGATAAAGAAAAACAAATTGAACAAGCGATCTTATAAAGCATTCTAAGATTATACATACAGCCAAATTATATGCACATTTCTTAAATATTTTTTTTAAATCACAAATACGCATTGTGTTGTGGTCTTTAGTTTCAACTAATGTAATACTTGTCTAATTTTCTAGGCACTAACATAAAAAAAAAAAAAATCACATTCTCTAAGTCCTTAGCAACTAACCTCATCAACTACACAACCAGATGCCATTTTTATCTATTTCTCAAAACAAAAACAAAAAAATACCTTGAAATCTTGAATGCTGAAACGGTGGGTGTGCGAAATATTGCCTCAGTCGAAATGGGGTGAGAGTGGGTTTGAGGAAGATGAGCGCGAGCGCTGTCCAGTCTCCAATTCTCCTCTTCCTCTGTGATTCTACGGTAGAATTTCTCTACTGCCCATTCTTTCCCTGTGCAATTTTTGACAGCTGAGTTGTTAGCACCCGAATTTTCGCTGTCAATCTTCTCCCCACTCTTCTTCACTTTCTATCAGTTCTTGTCTCTTCCTCTCTCTATCTCTGTCTGTCTATTTCTCTTTCTATGATTCAGTGGGAATGTTACACAGAACAGAACCCATTATTTTGTCTCAAGTACGTAGGATAAATTTAAATATTGAAAAAAAAAGTTGCGAATGAAAATAGTAAAATATCAACGCAAAGCATTTGCTGGCAAAATTCATGTTTACTTTAATATAAAATATTTTATTTATTTTACATATTTAATTTTTAAATATTTCACGTCAAATTATATATTTTATATAATTTTAATTGTTTTAATTTACTCAAATACAACAACTATCATTCACACTTTTGTTATTCTTAAGATACAAAATTAATAACAACTATTAACTACAAAATTAATTGTAACCTTCTACTACAACCTTACTTAATATATATTTTATTGAAGGTGAATTTTGACAAATTCATTATTAGATTACACCTTCTATTTATATCATTCATACTTGCAAAATTTTTAGAAAATTAAAGATCAATAGCTATGTCATCAATAAATTATTTAAATTGTATTCTAAAAAAAAATGTTTCAATTGTAAGTTTTTGTAGTTCAAAATTATGCGTAAATATGAGTTTATAGATAATATAGTAAATAATATTTGATTGACATAAAATTTGACATGTGTATCATAATGTAAAGAATATACAATTTAACGGTTGAATTTTATATATATTAATTTTTATTTTATTGAGTAAGGTTATAGCCATAGACTACAACTAATTTTGAAACTAAACTTTATTCCAAAATTAAATACAAAGTAAATAATACCAGTACATGATTATTGTAATAATCATGTATTTTTACACAACTTTACATAGTTATAGGAAAATGATAAAGTAATTAATTTTTTGAGTAAACTACATTTTTGGTTTCTTTCCTATACAGCATATTTAACACTGTTCAAGTAACAAATACATTGATCACGACATAGTTGATGTGTTAGTCACTACTACAATATTTTTTTATAATAAAATATTACTATAACTTTACTAAAGAGAGAAAGAGAAAAAGATGGAGCATTACCAACATTTGGGTGGCCTAGTTGATAATTAAGATATCGGGCCAACAAGTCTCAAGACTTGGGTTCGAACCTCAACAATTAACTGTGTGTTGGTGCTCCTTATATCTTATCTCTATCTCAAACGGTCCAAAAATAATAAGTGAATTTCTCATAAACTAAGAGTATGGGGTCTCGCCCAGAGCGAGTAGGGTGCTATTATAGTCATGCCCAGGTAGAAAAGCCACACTATTTGCCCCTCTTTATCTTTTTTTTTTATCCAAAAAATAAAGAAGATGTAGCATTAGATGCTCTCTGCCCCCTCTCTCTCTCTTCTATTTTCAGTGAGTGTAAATTGTGGAGAGAGTTCTCTCATCTCTACATCTCTTTCTATTTTCTTCACAACTCAGATAATCAAATCAAGCTAATCTACCAACAAAACTTTAGTAATTTTTTGCACTAGAGATTCAAATATGACAGATAAGATATTCTGTTAGGTTTTGAGTTTGTAGTGTTGGCAAACCATGACAAAAACTAAGTCTCATTGAGTTAGAATTGTGTACTTTCAGGTCCAAGGCAAAATAACTCAAGTTCAGGGTGAAAAAAGTGAGATACAATCTAGTTCTCTTGATTCCTCTCGATTGCTGTTCAATTCCTCTCGATCGATCGGAAGTCACATATCAACAAAAAATCAACAAACGTAAAAAACCCATAAGTTGTCCATTTGAAACCCAAATCGTGATCGTTTTTTTTAGTATTTAAAGGACATTATAAGCTAATCCTAAATTGCGATATTGTGCCTCCAATTGTAGATCTAGGATTTTTGTACCCAAAACTCTCTAAAGTCTTCTACCGACAATATTCCTTGAAGAATCTCAAGATTCGGTGTTATAGAAGTTGCTGCATACAAGATCAACATCTACTAATAATCTAAAACCTTTTACTGTGATTTCAAAGTCACAAGCATGGGTGCTTGTATTGCAGCAAATCCAAGGAGAGAAGGAATCTATGGATTCAGAGCTTACACGTGATCGTGTTAGTAAATTACCACTGGAGGTAGCAATAGATTTAGGGTTAAATTCAATTAAATAAACTTCAATTCTCTTATAATGGATTTGTTTTACCTTAAGAATTGCTAGGTCAAATCTTCCCAAAGTTTTTACCTTGAAGTAGTTCGTTTTATCGGTTTTCTTAGGTTATCATATCGTGATGTTATTTGCTTTTTCGCTGCTATGCATAATATGATTTATTATTGTTTAACCTATATCTGAATAATTAACCTAAGTAATCACTTGACTAATATATTAGGTTAAACAATCTAGTTTAAGGGGTCTAAACAAACAAACATATTCAAATCCCAAAAAGATGAGAGATTAGGTATAATACCAAATTTGAGGATAGTGGTCTGATGGTGGCGTGGTGTTGGTCTTTACTGCTACTGTTGTGTTATGTTGCACAACCTGTGCTACCATTGCCCAATTGCCCAGGACTAGCACCTCCCTCTCCTTGCCTCCCAATCCAAGGTCCCACTTAGTTTAGGTTTTCTTTTTCTTTTTCTTTTTTTCTTTTTCATTCTTCTTTTTAGTGTCTAGCGTGTTGGGTGTCTTTTTCTTTTTAAACCCTTTCTCTCTTTATTTTGTGTCTTACTCTTGTGCTGTGGATTAGCTTAGGCCGGGTTTTTTTTTTTTTTTTTTTGGGTGCGCGTCTTCTTGGGTATTGTCTGGATTTAAGCTAATTTTTGAGCTTGTTATATTTATTTTAAATTTTAAACTATAAAATTTTTTTATAGTCTTTAAAAAGATCAATAACATTGTTGAGGGGGCAAAGTGCAATTTCATTGAAGTAAATTGCTAAAATTAATACATACATACATACATATACATATATATATATATATGTACTACTATTTTTTATATAAAAAAAAATAGGGCGAGCCTCTTAGTCTAAGAATAGCTCCATCCCTAATGTCTACGAGTGTCATAGCAAGCCAAAGTGATATGTCTTCTTTTTTTCTTCTTTTTTCATATTACAAGAGACTTATATTACATAAATAGAAGTTTTACAAACCTAAATATTACAATAGGACGACAGAAAAAGGAATAGTTAACTCTAAACAAAACATTACTAGACCCTTATTATCTACGACAACCCTAGGATGAAACAAAACCCAGAGTCCTAATATAAACATTGCCACAAAAAAGTGGAGCAAGTATCATACAACACTTCCCGTTCCGTTTGGGAAGCACCCCGCTTTATCAGTAAGTCCACACAGCTTTTTGCCGCTCTCCATATATGCTTAACGTGCTCCTCTCAGTATCTTATTGAAAAATTAAGTGTAAATGCTATATTGTTAATATGGTCATGCAGGAGACACAAAATCTTTGACCATTAGCATTTCTTCCATTAAGACAAAGTATTCAAGTCACACTTGGAATTGAAGATGTAAGAAGTAAGAAGTCAGATGGCTTACAAACTATTGGCTCATAGAAGAGATTATGTCAGAGTGAATGTGAGAAATTATGGGCTGTTTGGTTTTCCATCACTCATTTCTCACTTCTCATATTTCAATTTTTATAACTCAATAGTCATTCTCATATCTCATATTTTATTCCCTCTTTTTCTCGATCTTAACTTCCTCCCCGACGTGTTTGGCTTTAGTTTTCTACTAAAAATACTCATCTTTAACTCAAATTAGCAGGTCTCACAAAAAGCTAACCAGTTAGAACAATAACAATACACTGTAGTCAAAAGTCACAATTCTCCTCCTCCTTCACTCAGCCACCACTACTCGTCCTCCTCCATCCCTCACAAACACACCAAGCTATGTCACACTGCCAAGATCATCTTCCAAAAAGATAAGTGTAAAACCCAACTCCACCTCTCCTACCACCACGGCATTGGCCAAAAATGCCACTTTGCCTCCTACCACCACCGACAACCACTGCAACCCAAAAAAAGCCACAAACCCACTGATTGCAATCCTTAAGAACCCAACTCACAGCACCCAACCACCGCACAAAACACAACCCTCGTCCCACCAATCTCACCATTAGAACCCACAAACCCATGATGTTGAAACATCCACAACCGCACACGACAGTTTACCTGGGTTAAGATCTCAGAAAATGATGCAAGAGAAAGATTAAAGACCCAAAAATCGCCAACAAGTTCTTCAAGAGAGAGAGAGAGAGATTAGAGGCCCAAAAGTCGGGCCACCGTCTCTCCCTCCTCTGCATAAGCCCAAACAAAACCCACTTATACAAAAGCAAAAAAACCCATAAAAAGTACAAAAAAAACCCACAAACAAAAATCCACAAAAGCATCAGTGTGAAGAGATGAAAAAAGAAGAGAAACAAGCAAGAGATGCGAAGAAAGGAAGAAAAAAAAAAAGCACTGAATGAGTGGAAAGAAAGAAGGAGGAGCAAATGTGAAAAAAGAAAGTGAAATGAAAAAGCTTGGTGCTTTATGCGACAACACAAAGCATTGGGTTCCACAGGCTCATTTAATTACTATATCACTGGGTTCACAAAGAATTACGCCGCTTTGTAATTCTCCCTAGCTATAGGGGTTCATGTCGAACATAGTTGTAAAATTTATCAACTAATAAGAATGTGGGTCGGTGAATTTATAGTCAATTTGTTTCCTTTAGTTGCTGAGCTTGGTAAACCGGTTTGGATGTGAGTTAGTCGCTAGTAGTTTTTAAGGAATTAATTTACCACCTTTTTTAATGGTGCCCTATTGTATTCACATCAATAAAGTAACAAACCCCACTCATTCTAAGATGAATAAAAATCTGAAGCAATATATAATAATTTGATTACATAAATAGAGAGTAGATTATAAATGCAAACGTCTTATTTCTCCTTCTTTTTTCTTGACTAGAAATTAGAAGGAAAGGTTTTACCCGTAGTACATCTTGCATTCACGACTAGGATACAGGGCCATTAATGCATATAAATACAGATCACAATAAACACATTTACCGTGCGAGCAATGAGAACACACACACATATATATATATATATATATTATATATATATATATATATATATATATATATATATATATATATATATATATATATATCGAGAGGGGGCACTTGCCCCCCCTGGCCCCACCCAAATTTTTTTTTAATATTTACTTAATTTGCCTAAATGAATTTGAGGTAAAAAGATAGTACTATTACAAATGAAAAGTTATAAAATTGTAGACAATACAACCAACTGCTTGCATGAGATGATTGGGAGCATAGCCCACTTATACCATCTTAAAATATAAGCCCATTCTATATTAACATAACCCAATTCTATTATTAAAATTTAAAAAAAAAAACAAAAACAAAAACAAACAACACAGTTACCTTGATGCATGTTTAACTTATAACTCATATTGTTTGATTTTTCTACTCTCTTTCTTTGGTAACTTTTTAAATGCATTTCTCGTATTGCAAAATAAATAAATGGTTAATAAATATGATGGTTTTTCAAAAATAAGTATACACGTTAAGCTAAAATAAATAGACCTATAACATATAGCTTTACAAAAATGATAGAAATTTACCTAAGTTGAGCTTTATGTCTATCTAACAACTAAAAATCTTTCAATTCGTAAGTATAGTTATAGCTTTTTTTATAATTAAAATTTTAAAAGGATTATTCATGTAAATGAATTCCTAAATAGATAAATATAATATAATGAATTTATTATTTTATTGAAAATTTTCTTGCATTTAAATATAGCTTAGCATACACATGAGTGAATTGTGTTATTTTGTAAATTGATCTCAAATACTATATGTACATATTCGGTAATTTTTGCCCCTCCTCAAGTTAGATCTTGACTCCGCCACTGATATATATATATATATATATATATATATTATTATGTGCATGAACATGCAGGAAGGCTAGGAAATTAATAGCCCCAGTTTTGAATGGAATGCCCAACACCAGGGCTGTGACCGGGACTGGGAGTGATGGGTCTAAAGCATGACGCGAGGATTTGGAGGAGGAGGTGGCTGAGATACATTGACAGTTGGCGGTGTAGGTCCTGTAGGAGTAGACACTAGTCACGCTGGTAATCTCTTCGTTTGATTTGTCATCACCATGCAACACACCGCTGTGTTTGATAGTTTCTATTTCATAGATTTTAGTTTGAGTTTGGATGGTTTTGGATTCGAAACTCTTCTTCCCTTCGCGTAAATGCTTTCCCTTGATGGACTGAATTTGTTGGGAGAGAATGAAAACTAGGAAAAGAAAAGCAGAGATTAACTTGCTTTGGGCCATTTTGGTTGAAACTTGAGAGAGGAGGAGAGAGAGTTTTAATTAAATCAGCTAAGCAAACAAGCAAAGAAGTTTCCTTGAGCTTAAAACAGCTAGTCAAGTAACTTGCTTTGTGTTTTAGAGTCGGCTAGGATCCAAGAAATAGATCTTGACTCAACTAAGCATGTGTTGCATGAACCCTTCCATCTGAGCATGTATTTATAGAAATGCCAGTCCACGTTGGAATTCCATATCAGTGGGAGACGTTGTTTTTCAGTAATAATTAACGAAAATTTTTTATTCTCTCTCTCCTATTGTAAAATGCATAGCTTAGGTTAGGATACCCTGTCAAAAGTTTGCATGTCCCCATGCAAACCGTTCATTTACATACTCATTTAAACAATACAAAAGTGTAGTACATAGCGCAGAACATTCATTCCTATGATAATTCTATCACAGCATGATTATTCTATAAGTATAAGTGTTTATGAGATATGAGAGATAAAAAGTTAGAGTTCAAGTTTCTATGAGTGAACTTTACACACATACACACTTAGATTAAAATAGTATAAAATTCTATCTTGTAAAAAAAAATCCAAAAAAAATTTTCATTGATGCCAAATTTTAGATAATAATTTTTTTTTTTTTTAACTGGTGAGTAATAAATTAATTATACAAAAAGTCAAGTGAAAAGCACTACAGCCACCAAACTCAAAGGAGGCCCGACCACTTGCCTTTGTCACAAAATTGTTTCGATATTACTATTTTAGTCCAATATATATGTCAAATCAAAGCAATGATGGCCTAAATCCATCCCAGTCCTCCCCCATCTATAATAGAATTCCAAATGGAGAATCTTGCAGAAAGTTGCTGCGTCGTTGCCTCCTCAGACTATGGAAGCTTTTCTGAAGAATACTAAAAAATTTAAAATAAAAAAGATTCATATTTATAATATTTTTATAATAAATTTTAAATAAAAATATTATTTGTTTTAATAGGTAAAATAAATTAATTTTATAGTAATAATAATTTATTATCTAAAATTATTATGAAAATATTTTGAACATAGTATTAGTCTTTAAATTAAATACAATGATAATCATTTACTTAAATTTTATAATACTACAAATAGAGAATAAAGGGAAATTGATTCTGTTGTGCTAGGCTAGCTCTAGTGCACAAGAGGGGCATTAACATTCGTGGATCCTTAGAGGCTGGTTGGTTTTTTAAAAATAATCACTCATCACTCCTCACTCAATTTTTATCACTTATCACTCAAAATACTCTAATTTTTTAAACCCCGCATGTATGGCATATTTTCAGTTTCTCATCACTCAACTTTTTTTACTTGTTGTGGGACCCATACTTGAACTATTGGTCAAATACTTCTGTTAACCTACTCGCCTCACCCTCATTCCCCACCAATTTCTTCACTCTTCCATTTTTCTCACTCCACTCTTTCATTTTTCTCACTGAAGCTATCATCTTTCTCTTTCATTTCTCATGTACAAACACATCAACAAGAACAATCATATCCCAAACCTACGGCCAAACCCTCATAAACATACAAACACAAATGAATACAAACATAAACTCATAGGTACCCACAGATGTTCAAATCAAAACCCACGAATACCCAAATCACAAATCACAAATACAAACCCTCTTAAACGTACAAAGTTACAAACATAAACCCATAGATGCCCAAATCAAATCCGAACCCCACACCACAAATCTGAACCCATAACAGCCACCCACATCTTAGATCTAAACCCACTACAGTCACACCACAAATCTGAACCACACTTACACACCCATGTCTCAAAAATCCATACCCTATCTCAAATTCAAACTTCGCACCCACAAGATAGAGAGAGGAAAAAAAAGTGATCTTGCCAAGGAGATAGAGAGAACTCTGTAGATCCAGTGGAGGGTAGAGAGGTGCAATGAGAATCACCTAAGATGCTTGGCAAATTTGGTGCAATGCATTGTGTTCATCATGAAGAAGAAAGGAAGAAGCACCAATTGGGACTCACTGGGAAGAAGCACCGGTTGCAATAAAATCCCTTTTAACTCAAAAAATAAAATAAAAATAAAAAAAGGAAGAAGCACCGGTGTGAGGAGTTAGAAAGAAAAAAAGAAAGAGTGAAGGAAGCTATGGAGAGAAATTATGAGAAATGAGGAAGAAAGAAAGCAAAAGCAAAAAGAAAGAAAGAGTAAAGAAGGAGACGTTGGTTGGTGTTAGGGGTTGAGTGTGACAATACCATGTAATGGGTCCCACAATTTTCCTTTATTTACCAAATTGCCATTAAACTCATAACTCAAACATTTGAAAACACTAAAATGTGTTTTCAATTTCCATAACTCATCACTCAAAAATCAAAAAATTGACTGATAGAAACAAAACTGAAAACATCCCCAAACAAACCATTTAGCTATGGGACCCACATATTTTGAGTTATAGGTGATGGAAACAGAGTTATGAGTGATAAAAACAGAGTTATAGGTAATGGAAACTGAAAATCCAAGCAGCCCCTTAGTGGTTACTAATTATTCTTAACCACTTATAACAGCTAAGTGATTATTCAGTTATTCCTAGGATTGAACCTTGTAATTGGCTACGACACTCACTTATTACAGTAGTAATGCAGCAATGATTACTTGCAGCAGTAAAATACTTCCTGCAATAGTATTGCAACAAATTCACTAATTACAGTGGCCACTGCACTACTTAATCAGTCCACAAAGATTCTAACACTTTGATATAATATGGTGCCACTGCACTACTCAATCACTACACAATATGATCCTAACACAGCACTGATTTTTTTTTTTTTTAATCAGGAAACCTAACAAACTCAACATTGGTGAAAACATAAAGTTGATGTATTGGCAGAAAATTGTGATAACAATGAAAAGAGGTCCAACTCTTGATTTAATAGCTTTCTATTCAAAGATACAGCCAAGCTTTTATCTTTGCAATTCAAACACCCTAATGGCCAAACAAGTTAAAACACATTAACAGCCACATTATTCAAAGGATAAAATAATAAAACATTAAAAACATCTCTCTCTTCCATAAAATATTATTCAAATAATAAAACATTAAACACCCTAAGTGCCAAAGTAGTGCCCTCCTAACAATCTTGCCTCCTCTTGTAGAAACTAAAGTTGTAAATATGATCTTTCCATCACAACAAACATCTCTCTCTTTTCTCGTTTTTGAAAAATACGTGTTACCATGAGGTAGAGTTTGGAACCCTTTCAATGCCATCTAAGGTGCACACACGTTCCATGACATTACGAATAGTACTACTTGGTTCCACTGAACAAGCTGAGTTCCTTAACTCCACAATATCATAGATACGACTAAGTTGTTGTGTCAACTGTAATGTTGTTCCCCCTTTTCTTCCCTTTACTTTGTGTGGATGATGGTAAAACTTGCTTCTTTCCTTTGTTTTGTGTTGGGTTAGGTGGCTGTGTGAGGTTATGAGTCTCATCTTCATGAACATCATCGTCATCATTGGGAGAAGATGAGTCAGCAAAAGTATCACCTAACCCCTCCTTAGGTTTCTCAAGATCATTAAGTAACACACCTGAAGTGAGGGCCCATGCTAAATCTCCCATGGCTGCAATATCCTTAAACATAATGTCTAATAAGTCAACATTCTCTAAACCTTTATCTCGAAATTTTGCAGCTTCAGATACCTCCTACAAGTTTGAATATTTTCATTAATAACTCAAATTAGCACGGTATATCTACTAATACAACATACATACAATGGGTTATACAAAACATACCATTAGCTTCCTCGCTCACCACTCATCAATTGCAGATATTGTTCCTATGACTATATCTCATCCCAATCTAGTTTCACTTCCCTTCAACTTATTCCAAAGTAACCAATCTTTCTTCAACCCGTCCCATTTATACTTATACTTCACCCTAGGATATTCCTTTCTAGTTTTCTTTTCAAAAGCTACTATAATATTGTCCAACCCTTTTTACTAAAGTGGGTATTAGATCGATTACCCTTAAATACTTCATCCACACAAGCTTCACAAAAGACAGTTGTTACTCTTGATGGCCATTGAGCTCTAACATTTGAGCTATTTTGGGATGGCTTACCCATCTAAAAAAACATAAGTTTTTTTATATTAATGTTCAACCAAATACAACAACTTCTACAACCAAACCCATGAGAAAATTGCATAGTAGGAGTAAGTTTCCTAGGTAAGTTCTATAGTCTCAAAGAATCAAACAGATCAATCAAAGAACTAAACAAGAATTCCTAGATTTGAATATTGTTAGGACATATGTGGAAATTGTTATGTACATATGTCATTTAAAATTGACTAATCCTTTAACAAAACGCATTTTATTTGTAATTTGGTAGATTTAAGATGGTATAAGTCTTCAAGCAACTTTGTGTTCAAGTCAAGAGTTAAAATCATGCAAATCTGTTCAATAAACAAGTGAAGAATTGCTGTATTTTAAAGGTCGACAAATTGAATTTATCGAGGTTTAAGAGAAGTTTTTTCCTCGAAACTCAACAGCAGCTCGACAGATAACCTATCTATCAAGGTTTACAAAAATTAGATTTTCAAATCTGTTTTTCATGCATGTCCAAGCTATTTGTGTAGGGTTTCTTTTCTCACAACCGTAGACATATATAAGAATTATTTTAAAGGCCGTCTAAGATGATGCAACTTGATGCAAAGTGATTATTCACTCAAATTATAACCGGAGAAAATTTGTCTTAGTTCGTCTTTCTCTTGAAGAAACTGTTGCGTTTGTACGCCGTAAGGTATTGTAACCAAGGAGTTTCATGATCTTCATCGTATTGATGAACTAAAGAATTTTGCAGCCAACATCCTTCTCAAATTGGTAGTTAGTCACATACTTGGATCCATGCATCGATTGGCTAGCTACGTACTGGGAGCCGTGCATTGAAATGAAGAGATTGTCACTACAAAACAAGTTCAATTGTGTATTGGGGTGAGGGTTCAACTGTAAGTTGGTATAAGGTGTTAGAATTTCTTTACTTGTAACCGCTTGTTGTGATAATAGTAGATTCTCGAGAGTGATGACTTTAAAATCACCTGGTTGGGTTTTTGCCTTAGAAGTTTTTCCAAATTCATAAACAAATCACCGTGTCAACTTTATTTTCCGCTGCATATTAACTTAGTTGATGATTCGTTTGTGCTACCACACATATTCCATGTTAATTAAATTAATTAATTAACTTGGTTAATTAATTGATTAATTTACCAAAGGGGTCTATACTTTCTTGGCCTATCAAATGTAATCATGCAGTGTAAGAAAAAAAGCTGTTTTTGGAGATATTACTCATGGTGCAACATACATGGAACCAAATATATTGAACAAACTCTGCTTGTTATTCCTAATGGATATACTACATCATGCAGAAAATTATATATCTCACAGATGCACAATCTTACGCAAAGAAAAATCCACAACTGTAAGAATCATGCTTATTAGACAAACATGCACTTCATAAAAGAAATTCTGGTTCTACTGTCACTTACAATGTGCAAGCTCAATATTAGAAATCACATCAAGTTTTAAGGACAATATTTTTTTCCACAAAATAGATTTTTTTAAGAGAGACTAGCACAACCTTGATACCTTATAACACTACGGGCACATAATTAAGGAAGGACAAACAAAATACAAGGCCATTATCCCATGCATTTCAAAAAGGATGAAAGTTATGGCAGAAATTCCATGGCATCAAAGTTACTTAATAGAGACATTATTTCACATTGTACTGCAACAAAACCATGGAGGGCTATCTATGAGACAAAGAGAGCTCTTACCAATAGCAACAACAACAACAAATCTCTAAGTTCTAATATTTTGAGTTCAAATAGTGTAAACCAACATGCCAAAAGCCCAAATCTATATCATAAATTCAAAGATAGGTAATGCAGAATAGTTACTTGGAATCACAATGAGGAACGACGATAAATGGAGCAGAGCAAAAACAAAGAAGAGAGAACCAATTCTTGTGAAACTAATGAGTTTAGAGGCAGCGGACTAAGGATATATAAATGGTGAAGGGAGAGGAGTGAGGATATATAAATGGTGAAGTAAGAGGACTGAGGATAAGCATGGAGCCAGCAGGTATTTTCAGTTTTCAGCCCAAAAAAAAAATAGTAGTATCTCAATTTGCAAATCGCACGATATTGAAATCACAACAGAAAATTGCATTTCCTGAAATGTGAAAATCTGCAGATTCAAAAACGCAATCTCACAAATTTTGCCTAGCCAAACATATCAAGATTTTCACGATTTGCTAAACGCCCGTTTTTGGCTCTCAATACGCCTAAGCAAATAGGCTCTAAATCAACAAGATAACTGACATAAGAAATCCTGCGGCTGTTATGATTTTTGGACCAATTATGGCTACGAAAACTTGCACTTATCTATGATTTGTCACGACTTAAGTGTGGAATGATGGCTGCTTGTGGTTTCACATTCAACATAAATAATGAATAGCGGAAATCGTTGCTTACTACAAGAGTATCGTTTATTAGCTTGAATTCGCACTCGTTATTACCTGATAAATTAAGCATCCACTTGAAGCCAACAGCCGCAGAGTATTGATTTTCGGAAGCACTACTGAACCAATCCAAATTGTAAACTTTATCTAGAGTCTGTATAATTGAAGAAATATTGTTTATCCTATCCTCAACAGAGAATATTTCCCCATTAGAGCTTACATGATTAACATGACTATTCAATAGGATCACAAACCACCCACTTCCTGGAATTGCACATGATTATGTTCACACTCAACCTTGTTTAACCAAAAAAAAAGGAAAAGGGAAAAGACTGAACTTGTCAATTAGCTGCTAAAAGTTTCAGATTTTGGGTAACGAAGAAATATATGATCATGGCAAGGCCTTTCAATGAGTTGGATGTCTAGGAAAGATTCATCAACCCTTCATGTCAATGGATATGTACCTTTTTCGAACTGTTTAGTTGCCATTGTTTAATTAGGAAATCATGGCCAAGAATCAAAAAAAGTCAAGTCAAACGCACCACAGCCCCAAACTCAAAGGAGGCCCGACCACTTCCCTTTGTCACAAAATAGTATTAATTTTTAGTCGAACAAGACAAATCAAAGCAATGATGGTGACCCCCAAAATGCTTTGCCCTAACCCCACTCCATTTAAAATAGAACTGAAATTAGAAAATGTTGCAGAAAGTTGCTGCGCGGTTGGCCCCTCGTACCAGGGAAGTTTTTTTCTCACTGAAGTACTACACATTTAAAATACAGGGATAATCATTTTATGTTTTATAATACTAAAATAGACTCAAAAGGAACAAAGGAAAATTGATTTCTCTGTTGGGCTAGGCTGTAGTGCACGAGATTGAGCATTAACGTTTGTGGATCCTCAGTGGTTACTAGTTATTTTTATAAAATGCAACAAAGAACGTGCAATGGTCGCTGTGCGTTAGTGACAATGGTGGAAAGAGAAAGAATCTTCGTGCTATTTTTGAATCTTAAGAGCATTCATAACAATGGAGCTAAAATTTTAGCAATTTAACTCTACAAAAAGTTATTTTATCTATTTTACCTACTCATTTTACAAAACATGTTGCAGCAGTGGATCTATTTTAGCTTTCAACACAATAAAATAATATAAACATCACAATAAAATAATATATCTACTACAATAAAATAATATATCCCACTACCCAAAAAATATTCAACCACAATTTAATTGGAAAGGTGAATAAATTTTTTTTTTTTTTTTATAGCTCTCAGCTACAATGCTCATGTATTGATACATGAGCACTGTAGCATTTTAGCTAAATTTTTTTACTTTACCTCCAATGCTGCAGGGGGATTTTTTATGTTTGAGTGGAGCTAAAATAGCTATATACCTATTAAGCTCCACTGCTACAATTGCTCTAACAGGCCAACAGAACTCCTATAATCATTCACTGCGACTAGGTTTGTTGCACCTATACTACTTTTTGTGTCTATGACTGTCATAGCTAGCCAAAGCTATACGTCTTGTTTCCATAACACTTCGATGTATCTATATTCAAGCCACGCAAGGAATTGACGATGCAAGAAATCAGATGGCTTACGAACTATTAGCTCGTGGAAGAGATTATGTTATAGCGAGTGTCACTGGGTCCAGGTTGAGAGATCTCTCAACCTAGAGTTAGATGCATGTATGAAACCTTAAATTTGCTTCATGCAATAGAAAGGTTTTGCAAGGTGTGAAGGAAAGCATGTTTGGTAGTTATTACTGTGTCTTGATAAAGAATAATATGAGAGAGAGAGAGAGAGAGTTCTCTGGTAGTGACTATGTAGCTGCACTTGACTTTATATAAACTGGCCGTAGACCTTGGCAAATTTTGCATTTAATTTAAAATAACAGCATTCAATGATTTGAACTAGACGGTAGAAATTAATGACAAATATATGTGCACACTAATTCAATATATATATATAACTGCTGAAACTGCACTCTAAATTAGACTAACAAATAAGAAGGGGCAAACAATTAGTGGTCTTTACATGACATATATATCTAAAGTCTAACCAAAGAAATTAGTATATGAACGAAGAGTGACCATTATCATTTTATGAAGGTATGTCGCAGGACTACAGCCAGTCTACAGTAAGTTCAAGGCTTTCCTTATTAAAAACATTAAAAAATTTAATAGGTGGAATCTTTAGATTTCTTCTAGGACAAGATTTTTTATATTCTTCATTAAAATGATTTTCAATTTATAATTAGAATAAATATTATAAATCTAGAAATGTATATATCAAGTCATTTAAATTTAATAAATAAAATTCTAGAGGTGAAATTCGCTCTTTACATTTTACTTAAAATTTTATGTTAAAATATTAGAGAGTAATTTATTCTTCCAAGAAACGTGACATGAGATGGAAACTGTTAGGTAAATGTGCAAATTCTGTGACAGATCATGGTGGCTGTCAAAGAGTTTTTGATTAGCTAGCATGGTAGCTGCTCTCAACTACAACGTACATGGTTGCTTGAAGAAGAGTGATTGCACAAAGAATTACACACGAGGTACGCTTGGTGATTCTCCCTAGCTATATGGGGTCATGTCGAACATATATAGTTGGAAAATTTATCAACTTAAAAAGTCATATGAATGTGGGTCGGTGAGTTTATAGTCAATTTGTTTCCTTTAGTTGCTGAGATTGGGTAAACCGGTTTGGATGTGAGTTAGTCGCTACTCGCTAGTAGTTTTTAAAGGAATTAATTTACCACCTTTTTTAATGGTGCCCTATTCTATTCACATAAATAAAGTAACAAACCCCACTCATTCTAAGATGAATAAATATCCGAAGCAATATATAATAATTTGATTACATAAATAGAGAGTAGAGTATGTATACAAACGTCTTGCTACTTTTTCTTGACTAGCAATTAGTAGGGAAAAGTTTAACCCGTAGTACATCTTGCATTCACGACTGATTGAACATAAACTACTAGGATTCAAGGCCATTACACATAAATACAGATAATAAACACATTTACTGTGCGAGCAATGAGAACATATATATATGCATGGACATGCAGGAAGGCTAGGAGATTAATAGCCCTAGTTTTGAATGGAATGCCCAAGACCACCAGGGCTCTGACCAGATGCTGTGGGCTGAAAGAAGTCATCGACGCCACGATTTGGAGGAGGTGGTGGCTGAGATACATTGACAGTTGGTGGTGTAGGAGTAGACACGCTAGTCATCTCTTCGTTTGATTTGTCATCATCATGCAACACACCGCCGTGTTTGATAGTTTCTGTTTCATAGATTTTACTTTGAGTTTGGATGGTTTTGGATTCGATACTCTTCTTCCCTTCATTCAAATGCCTACCCTCGATGGACTGAATTTGTTGGGAGAGAATGAAAACTAGGAAAAGAAAAGCAGAGATTAACTTGCTTTGGGCCATTTTGGTTGAAACTTGAGAGAGGAGAAGGATAGAGAGTTTTAATTAAATCAGCTAAGCAAGCAAGCAAGCAAAGAAGTTTCCTTGAGTTTAAAACAGCTAGCCAAGTAACTTGCTTAGTGTTTTAGAATCAGCTAAGTAAGCTAGCAAATTTCTTAGAGCTTGACTCAACTAAGCATGTGTTGCATAAACTCTTGCATCTGTGGGTGTATTTATAGAGCCGTGAGGGTCCTAGTTGGCAATTCCATATCAGTGGGAGACTTTTTTTTAGTTATAATTAATGAAAATTTTAATTCTCTCTCCTATTTCTTGGTGGTATATTGCATAGCTCAGGTTAGGACACCTGTCAAAAGTTGCATGGCCTCACGCAAACCGTTCATTGATGTGCATACTCATTTTAACAATACCAGGTGTAGAATAGAGCATTCGGCAAAAAAGAAAAAAGTGTAGTACAGAGCAGCACTACATCCAAAGAGAATTCTCATATTATAGGGTTTTACTACTCTATAAATAAAGTAATGATTATTAAAGCAGTTGAGCCAGTGTTTTTATAGTCAAGTGACGCCCATCCTTTTTATGAAGTTTGGTTTTTAAGGTCAACTTCTCTTATTTATATCAAAAAAATTATTTTAAAAAATCTACAATATATAACCTGCTGTGTGCAAAAAATTGTTTTGAAGGCTTGTTTAATAATGAGATCAAAGTTATGCATGGTAATATTATTTTAGCTTATTTTCTACATTTTTGTACCATCATTTTTCACATAGAATACCTTAATTTATGCTCTTGGGCCTTTATTTAAGAAAATACATATATAACCACTAAAAATTATGTGGAGGGCAAGTTGGGTGTTAGTCCCCACTATTCTGGTTTTGAACCAAAAAGAAATGTTCATGTTTCAAGCAAAACGTTAAGATTTTTAGCGAGACAACAAGGTCAGCTTTCCACCCATGCCTCCGAACTCTGATGAACCCCATTATTTTATTATTTTGCAGCCTTTTGACTCCCAATCTAGCTGCAGGAAGTACACTATAAAAATATTTATTTGGCTCTGCCTCTTTGATCGTATGATTTTCAGTCGGCACATGGGAATATAAAACTAACCCTTCAAAGAGTGGAAGAGTCAATTTCTAGAATATTTGCCCAAGATTATCGAATTCGTATCCAGTATCATATAATACTTTTTCTTTGTTTTTGTCACGCCCCAAATCCCAGTTTCTTTGGATGGTCCTTTTTTATGCTTTGGACTCTTTTGGATTTGGGGCCCAATATAGTTTAAAATGAGCTTTCTTACTACTCTCGAATATACAGAGTTTTACTTCACAAATCTTCAGCTCGATTTCTATGATCTATCCCACCTCTTATACGTAGAAAGAGCCGACCTTCACTATTATTAAGAAAACAGAGGTTTTGCAGAGAAACGAAGAAGAAGAACTTTCTGGAAAAACTGAATTTCTTATTCGCAAATGATCTAACTACAAAATACAAAAGCGATTCACTATTTATACTACAAGATCAATCAATGCTATACTCCCACACTAGTGCGGGAAGATCTACAGAGTGTAACAGAAGACAGTTACACATAAAAAACTTTCAACTACAACCAAAAACCTTAAGACACGTGGTCCACTCACAACTGGCTTAACTCTTTAAATTAAACGACCTCGTTTTCATCCTTGATCATCCATGGCCTCTTCTAAACGACTATATATAGAGGAAAGCATGTGCAGAAACAAAGTGCAGAACTCACACTAGTGGAACCAACTGATACATGACAGTCCAAATCCTAAGAAGCTTAGTAAAATAAACTGATCTAGCTAGGTGGCTTGAAAATTAGCCTAGTGCCGTGAATCTTTCCCCACTAGCCGACTTTGTTAGTTTATTTATAAGTAAACGTTCTTAGCTTTTCTTTTCTCTTCAAGTTGTAGCATTTGTTAATTTATTGAGGTTTGGGTGTATTTAGAGTTTTACCATAAAAATTATCATTGTAAAAGGCTACTCTCTGAATGAATAAAATTTAAAATTGACAAACCAGTCGAGAGTCGACTTTCTTAAAAGAGGAAGAAAAAGTTAAACCTCAACCGTACCCTTATTAGAGCAGAGAAACCAGAATGCTTTTCATAGTGGCTTGACCGTATTCAATTCCAAACTTTAATTTAAATTGTTATAACCAGCCAACTATATAACTCCTGGTGGTTGTGAGAAAGGAAATGGAGTGCAGATTCTAGAGAATCCCAACCCCTTTGGCATATATATACGCTCAATTTTTTAAGGGATTTTTTATTAATTATTTTCTGTGATTGTCATTTTCTTTTTGGTCCTCAATTGTCCATTTTTTTTCATTCTTTATCCTTCTATATATAAATATAGTTTTTATATAATGACTAAAGAGTATTCTACTCCTTACGCATGAGGCTCCTAAAAATCTCGTGAATTCATAGTGCAATACATAGAATTTGGGACCTCTAAGTTTACAATACATCTTTCAAATCAATTCCCTTATATCTGATTGATGAGTTGGTGTTGAAAAAATATGAAAACATTTACTTGTGAGTAACTATATATAACATAGTTGAAAAGTGTCATATTAAACAGTTATGATAAAGTTGATTTTTTTTTATATACCAAAGTGAGTGATTAATTACAAGAAGTTCTAAATATAATTTTGGAGTCTGTGCCAAGAAATAGATGCATTCCAAATGATAAGAATCATTTTCTACATAGTGGGGCACAAGTTAATCCCATCAAATCAAAATATGTCTTTTAAAAATAAATAAATAAAATCAAAATATATGCCGACACATGTGTGGACGACTAAATTTCTTGGTTCGAAATAAATCAAACAAGTAAAATAGTTTCACAAATACGAATTTGAACATAAAATATTCTTCAATTTAGCTGAGGAATGGATCGAAGATCTTTGAAACAGAATTACAATGAATCTCTGGCTATGAGCTTGTTAGAAATTCTTTGTTCTTCGTGTTCTTCGTGTTCCTCGTGTTCTTCGTGTGTTCTTCGTGTTTGAAGGTTTGTGGTGGAAATTCTTCGGTGCTTTAGAGGCTTGAATCCGTAGAACTTAACCGATTTGTGGTTTGTTGAGGTTTCTGGAGGCTTTTGAGCTTGATTCCAGTGAACTTTGAGATTTAGGAATATGATTTGGATGATTCCTCTTTAATTGTTCTTCGTGTGTTCTTGGCGTTCTTCGTCTTTGAAGGTTTGTGGTGGAAATTCTTCGGGGCTTTGGAGGCTTGAATCCGTAAAGCTTCACCAATTTGTAGTTTGTTGAGGTTTCTGGAGGCTTTTGAGCTTGATTCCAGTGAACTTTGAGATCTAGACAGGTTGTTTGGATGACTTTACTTCGAATGTTGTTTGTATTCGAGGTTGAAGTTCTTGGAGTTCTTGGAGGCTTCGGGGTTTGATTCCGGCAAAGCTTCGTTGATTTCTGAACTCAAGATATCTTCTTCCTTTTGTCTTCGTCTGTGTCTTGTGTGTTGTTCTCCTCCTCTCCTTGTCTCCTTGTCCCTTCAAATGTCTTAGGAAGGCTTCTATTTATAGGAGTTTAGGGGTAGGTGAGCGACACGTGGCGGAGTCTGATTGGTGACACTTGTCACAGCTTGATTGGTCTGCTTATGTCATCGCTTACACGTGCTGAGTGCTTGTGTCACCGCTTACACGTGTGAGGCTGCTTGTGTCATTGCTTACACCTGCTGATGCAGCTTCATGCCTTCATTTCAATGACACTTGGCGAATTTCTACTGGTTTCTGAATAATGATGGCAAAACCTAGCAGTAGTACGTGGCACTTTGTGATTGGTTGTATTTTGTGGACTTTGGTAGCATGATGTGTCAGCTTGTGATAGGTCGGGAATTTTCCCTCTCTACAAATGCCCCCTCGAGACTCGTTCGTGCACACAGTTTTGGAGTGTGGTGAGCGAATGAGTCTTGAAAATGGATTTTTATGCTTGACTCTTCTAGTGAAATAACTGATGGTGGTGGAGCTTTTACCAGGATGAAGTAATTGCAGAAGAGTAGGCCCACCCATGTGAAAGGCTTTGTTGAGACCGAGAAGGGGTCTGCCAGTATTTAAATGTGCTCGTGTGACTGAGCTTTCTGAGCAAAGGTTAAGTCAAAGTAATTTCAGAAGAGTATTTTGGATCGTTGGTGGCGATCACAGGGTGTTGAAGATGGAGAAGAGGTGAGGATGTTGGCTGGGTACAGCATGCAGAGCTCTGGAGCTAGCCTCTTATTTTTAAGGACTTCTGGTGAAGTTATATCTGAAGGGTATACTTCGGGTCACAGAGAGAACATGCGGGAGTGTGGTTGAATGTGCATGTGTAATTGCATCACTCTGGTTAAGTTGAGGTAATTTCAGAAGGGATTTTGGGTCTGCTGGTGGTGATGGTGAAGAAGATGGTGATGAAGCCAAGTGAGTGGGTGAAACATATGACACCATGGTACTGACCATGCATGTTGAATAAGGTCCGTCAGCAAGTCGTTGAATGTGCCTGTGTAACAGGACCATACTGACGGACATTAAGTTGAAGTAATTTCAGAAGTATATTTTCTGAAATTCTTCAAGCTGATCTTAAGTTGGAGTAATTCCAGAAAGTGTGTTTGTGGTACCAGCAATGATGACCTTTGGACCCCATGATGGCGGAAACATGGGATGAGGCTTTGGGGGACCCTTCACCGACACCAAAGGCTAAATTCTGATGAGCTGGTACCTTGGAGGTCATCACAAGTGTTGGATGGGAGACAATTTGTAGGATGCCCCAACACTTCTTACCATCTTCACTTGATGCAGCTTTATTGGGAAAGCATAACAAATGAAAGATGGAGCTAACTTGTGATCCTGGTTTTAGAAACCAGCCAAGTTGCTGTTTGTTCCGAACCGTTGCTTCTGATGGGAGACCAAACAGTTGAAGAGAGACTACGGAAGCCCTGGTCTTAGGAACGGGTGTCTCTGCTGGACTTGGATTTCCTGGTGAACCAAATCCAAGAAAGCATGGAACAACTATGCAGACCTTGTTATGAATAACTCTATGAACAAACGTGGTCATTATGTGAGGAAACAAAATTGTTTGAATCCTAAAATAGTGATGATGTTGTGAGAAGGGTTACTATTGAACCATGAAGGGGTTGATTTCAAACTGATCATGAAGCGATCTTGGTTGCTAGGTATTGAGAATGACGAGGTCGTAGTGAGAACTGGCTGTGAGAAGGAGGATTTGAAAATTTGAAAGAAGCAAATCTTCATTTCATGACTCGGTGTATGTGTTTTTTTTTTTTTTTCTTGATGGATTTAATGGATCCGGCCCTCCTATTTATAGCAAGGAGATGAAGAATGGTAGCTGGATGGTTAAGAATGGCGGACGGGATTTTTTGGTGAGAACGGTGGATGAGAATGGTAGGCGCCGAACGGGAACGTTAGGTTGAAGACTGGTAGGCACCGACGGGAATAATTGGCTGAAATAGTGACCCAGTGTAATTTCAATTTCGAGACATACTTGTGAGAGTTCGCCCGTTTTTGAAAGGAGAGCCTCGATCAAGTCTGGAGAATAATTTTGAGGGAATCCGAACCAAATGGATGGATCTCAAATTATGATCTTAAGAGCTTAAATTTTGGACACCACTAGTACTTTGGAGAAGCGGATGTAGTTTCTAAGCACAAAACAAATTCTTAGATTTCAAAAATCAAAATCTTTGCGAAAACCTGATAGGACAAGTTTTGCTTGACCATCTTGATCTTCGAACAAAGTTTACTTCAAAGGCCATAGTTGTAGAATCACACTATTTTGAGCAATTTTGGATTCTCGAATGAATAAATAGACCCCAAAATTGAAAAGTACGTGAAAAATTGAGCAAGACAGGCCAATCTTAAAAATTTTGACTTTTGGTCAAAATTTGTGCAAAAGTCAATTTTTTTAGAAATTGGACTGTTGCACAATTTTCGAGTCTCGGTTGAAGAAACAGACTCCAAAATTGGAAAGTTAGCGAAAAATTGAGTGGGATAGGTCCGTTGTGAAAATTTTGATTTTTTTTTTTTTTGGGTCAAAGTCAAAGTCTTAATTTGTCATTGTTTTTTTTTTTTTTTTTAGGCGGTCCGGTCCGGTCCGGGTCGGGTTTGGTCGGTTCGGATTGAACCGGCTTGTGGATCATGACGTCATCCGATTCCACAGGCGCGTGCACGCGCGTGTGACGCGTGTAAGCGCGCGGGAGGAACCGGCGCGTGTAGCGCGTGGAGTTTCAGATCCAGCGCGTGTAGGCGCGTGAAAGGGGAGAGTGGCGCGTGGGAGCGCGTGTGACTTCGTCGGAGCTTCTGGCGGCGCGTGGCGGCGCGTGGACTGTCCTCTGAACCTAAAATTTTTAGGTTTTGTAGATTTAAGGCCGTTGAAGAGCCCTGTGTGGTCAGTTTTGTGAAATTGTGCACAGATTTGCACAGATTCGAGTGAGAAACCCGCGGGTCACTGGGAATTTGTGGCGGCGCGTGGCGGCGCGTGGTCGTGTATCTGGGCCTGTAATTTTCAGGTTTGGCGGATCGAAGGGTGTAGAAGACTCCTGTGGTGTCAGATTTCTGAAACAAGGTCTGGATTTTCAAAAACTTGGACGAGAAATTCGTGGGTCTTTGTTTGGACTTGTGGCCCTTTTTTTTTTCTCTGGTCTAATATTGTGGTGGCCGTCCTGACAAGATGAAGACATTATGGTGGCTGCCCTGACAGGATGAAGACATTATGGTGGCCATGTGACTTGCCATGAGTTCAGACTTGCATGATCTTCTATCTCTATGGCTGAAGATGCTCTTTCATTTCAAATTCAGCGCAGCCTTCTCTGATTTTAAGTGCATTTGAGTTTGCAAAGTTTGACTTTGAGTTCCAATGTTTTCACATCTCTGAAATGTGAATGTAAAATTTTTATTGGTCAGTTGGTAGAACCATTTTGCTGACTTTCTTCATTTTTTTTTGTCTGCTAGTTTAGCAGAAATTCTCTATATAAGAGGTGAGATTGGCTTCGTTCATTTGGGCATTCTGAGCCTTCAGTCTTCTTTTCCAACTTTCAAGATTTTTTTTTTTTTTCTTTTTCTTTTTCTTTTGTCCTTTGTTTAGACATGCAATGGGATTTTTTTTCTGACATTTTTTTTTTTTTTTTTTTTTTTGTTGCTTTTTTTGTTTTGCAGCTCAGTTTCCTTGCTCTTTGGGTTTTGACATCAAACTTTACGCTGACGTTCTCATAGAAGTATTTGCTTTCATTTGGTGACTTTGTATTTCATTGATAGCAACGTTGCAAGAACGTATGCCTTCATGTTGTTACATTCTTTTCTTGCATCAACAATCTTTTAGTGATATTCGTCTTTGCAACACGTTTCCATAAGGATATTCAGCTAGGCAATAATGCTATCGCCCATAAGCTACGTCAACACTTCATTTGCACAGAAGCCATGCCAACATTTATCTTTGCCATAAAGCTACGTCAACACTTCATTTGCACAGAAGCCATGTCAATATTCATTTTTGCCATGAAGTAACGTCAGCACTTCATTTGCACCGAAGCCATGTCGACATTCATTTTTACCATGAAGCAACGTCAACACTTCCTTCGCATCAAAGCCGTGCCAACGTTCATCTTCACCATGAAGCCACGTCAACAGTTCATCTGCACTGAAGCCATGTCAACGTTCATCTTTGCCATGAAGCTACGCCAACACTTCATTTGCATCGAAGCCATGTCAACGTTCATCTTTGCCATGAAGCTACGTCAACACTTTATTTGCACCGAAGCTATGCCAATATTCATTTTTACCATGAAGCAACGTCAACACTTCCTTCGCATCAAAGCCGTGCCAACGTTCATCTTCACCATGAATCCACGTCAACAGTTCATCTGCACCGAAGCCATGCCAACATCCATTTTTGCCATGAAGCTATGTCAACACTTCATTCGCATCGAAGTTGCATTAATATCGGCTTTTGTAACGAAATTTGAAATTTCAAGAAGCTCCCATCAAGACTTTGAGAATGCAAAGAGATTTCAACAAAACCTTGAAGATATGAGAAAAATGCCGCCATGATTTTGACATTGCACAAACATGCCTTTAGAGGAGAGATGATGTAGTACCAACTTCAGATGTTTGGAGGAAGGTAACGTTGTCTAGATTTTAGAGACATGATGTGAAACAACACCACTCAGAAGGGAGACGATGTGGTCAAATTTCAGAGTTGTGAAGTGGCACAACCTAGAAGAGAGATGATGTAGCTTAGACTTGCAAGGTACAAGAAGATGCCCCCAGGAGATAAGTGATGCAAAGTATACTTCAGAGACATGGGAATATGTCCACAAAAGATGAGCAATGCCATGCAGACTCCATTCCTTGCAACAGAGGTTGAAGATTTTATTTTACTCCACAACCGAGAATCAAGTTATCATTATTTCAAGGAAAGCTACGTAACACCAATTCTTTGCAGCTATCACTTTCTACCACAATGATCTTTGAACATCATATAGTGAGCAATTATTGATCTTAAGCGACGCCTTGCCAATCAAAGGGTTCTTGAAAGCATGTTGACGACCTTTGGACAAACTCTTCAAGCTAGACTGGCGGTCCTTTTTTTCTTATGTGACTGAACTTAGTGAAAAGTACTAAGCTGCCTACATACCCCGGAGAGGGATCAAGTCATTACGTAGTTCAACCAAACAAATTTTTTTTTTTTTTTATGATTCTTTTTTCATGGTTTTGATGATTTTTTTTTCTTTGTTTTTGTTTTGTTTTTTTTTTTTTTTTTTTGTTTTTGTTTTTTTTTTTTTGCTTTGTTTTTTTTTTTTTGTTTTTTTTTTTTCACAAAAAAGGAGGGCTCACGTGTGTAATCCTCGCCCTACACCCCACGGCATTTCATGGGTACCAATTGTGCAATAGTGGGTATCATCTCTAATCGAACCCGAGACCTTGGCCTCAAGGGTGACATGGACATCCAACCACTACGCCACACTCACAATTGGTGACATAAAGTGGGATTAATTTCTCCTTATTTGTGCACTTTCAAAGGTAATGGGAAAACATCATGTATCCTTGTAGTGCTGCAGTGGGTAGTTTAAACTCTTACCGAGGAGCAATTCTTGATTTTCAAGCATAGAAGCGTTTGAGGAACTTCCCATTGATGGGGCCGATCCTTACATCCTCCTGATCAATCAACTTGTAAGCCTTATTGGTGTTTGCCCCCTGCTTGAGAGTTGGAAGTACATCACAAGCAACGGTCACATGGTTTGACCCGTCAACTTCATCAAGGTCTAGATCAATCTTGTTTTCTTTGGCAAGCTTCATGATTTGTTCTTTGAAGACGATGCATTTTTGAATTGGGTGGCCAATGATGCGATGATATTTGCAGTAGTTAGGGTCATCAACTTTCCCTATGTCTTCTGGTCGCTTGCATTCTGGCAATTCAACCAGCTGTAATTGCAGTAGTTGTTCTAAGATGTTTGGCACATCTTCATCGGGGAACGGATATGATTTTTGCTCACGTTCCTTAAAGGTCAGACGACGTACTTCGTTCTTTTGCCATCCTTCAAGTTGTTTTTCATTTGTCTTCGCTCCTCTCCTTGGAACCTTAACTATGGTAGTGTTAACCATTATTGGGTCTTTGAGATTTCCTTTTGCATTCCTGTCATTCATCTTTACTTCCTTTCTGCTTTCCTCAAGTACGGGGGGTTTTGTATTTCCGTGGTTAGAGATACTCAATTCCATGTCGTGCGCATGAGTTGCCAATTCTTCGAATGTTCGGGGTTTTACCCCTTGTAGGATGTACACAAGTCCCCAATGCATGCCTTGGATGCACATTTCTACAGCAGATATTTCAAAAAGTCTATCCTTACAGTCTAGACTCAAAGAATGCCACCGACTGATGTAGTCAACAACGGGTTCGTCTTTCCACTGCTTAGTATTGGTAAGCTCCATCATGCTTACTGTGCGGCGCGTGCTGTAAAACCGGTTAAGGAACTCCCTTTCCAACTGATCCCAACTATCAATCGACTCAGGTTCCAAGTCTGTATACCAATCAAAGGCGTTTCCTTTCAGTGAACGAACAAACTGCTTTACAAAGAGGCCTCCTTGAGTCCCTGCGTTCTCACAGGTTTCTACAAAGTGAGCAATGTGTTGCTTAGGGTTTCCCTTGCCATCAAATTGCAAGAACTTGGGGGGTTGATACCCATTTGGCATTCTCATATTGTCAATGCGCCTCGTATAGGGTTTTGAATATAAGAGAGAATTTGTAGAAGAACCTCCATATTGTGCTCGTATGGTATTTGTTATCATGTCCTGCAGTTGTTGGACAGATATCGAGGCTATTGAGGTGGAATGTCCTTGTTGAGAAGTGCCTTCACCTCCTTTTCCCTTATCACCCCTAGCGTTTTCTCCTTTCAAGGTAAAGCCGGGAGGGTGCTCAAGGTCTGGATTTGATTCACCCAAATCTTGGACTTCCAGTTTGTTCATTAAAGTTGCAATTTGGAGGTCCTTATCTTCAAGTGCTTTTGTGAGAAGGACGACCCTTTGTTCTATTTCAGCCATCTTTTCTTCCATGGTAGAGGTGTTAGTCATCATAACTGACACAACTTCCACAGATGATGGAGAAGGAAGTGAATTGAAGTGAGCACGTGAAATCTCATCTTTTGGGTTCCCTTTGATGAGAGAAAAATTGTGCGACCAGCTTCTTGTGGAGGAAGAAGGGGATTTGCCCCCATACTTGAGGTGTTCCAAGGTGGAGATGTCCTTGTTGATGACCTTGTTTCTTTTAAGAGGGTCTAAGGAGATGATTGTCTGGACCTTGGCTTCCTTGGTTGATTGAGATTGAAGTTGATTGTGAGCTTTAGGCTGGCTACAATTGATTGCTTCAATGCAATTGTTGGTGGTAGCCGTACCAAGTTTAATTGAAGTAGCTATTTTTGAAGCTTGAATGTTCTTGCTAGAGGCCATTGAAGTTGGTAGCAAAATGATAAAGATTTTTTTCTTTGAAGGAGAATGAGATGAGAGGCAGAGATGTCCCACCGGCGTGCCAGAATTTGTGGACGACTAAATTTCTTGGTTCGAAATAAATCAAACAAGTAAAATAGTTTCACAAATACGAATTTGTATTGATAAATGTGTGGTACAATTCTCTGTAATTACAAAAGAGTGATCCTCTGATTCGATCTCCTTGAAAGATTTGTTGATTTGAATTGTGGTAATGTGATTTTGATTTGAACATAAAATATTCTTCAATTTAGCTGAGGAATGGATCGAAGATCTTTGAAACAGAATTACAATGAATCTCTGGCTATGAGCTTGTTAGAAATTCTTTGTTCTTCGTGTTCTTCGTGTTCCTCGTGTTCTTCGTGTGTTCTTCGTGTTTGAAGGTTTGTGGTGGAAATTCTTCGGTGCTTTAGAGGCTTGAATCCGTAGAACTTAACCGATTTGTGGTTTGTTGAGGTTTCTGGAGGCTTTTGAGCTTGATTCCAGTGAACTTTGAGATTTAGGAATATGATTTGGATGATTCCTCTTTGATTGTTCTTCGTGTGTTCTTGGCGTTCTTCGTCTTTGAAGGTTTGTGGTGGAAATTCTTCGGGGCTTTGGAGGCTTGAATCCGTAAAGCTTCACCAATTTGTAGTTTGTTGAGGTTTCTGGAGGCTTTTGAGCTTGATTCCAGTGAACTTTGAGATCTAGACAGGTTGTTTGGATGACTTTACTTCGAATGTTGTTTGTATTCGAGGTTGAAGTTCTTGGAGTTCTTGGAGGCTTCGGGGTTTGATTCCGGCAAAGCTTCGTTGATTTCCGAACTCAAGATATCTTCTTCCTTTTGTCTCCGTCTGTGTCTTGTGTGTTGTTCTCCTCCTCTCCTTGTCTCCTTGTCCCTTCAAATGTCTTAGGAAGGCTTCTATTTATAGGAGTTTAGGGGTAGGTGAGCGACACGTGGCGGAGTCTGATTGGTGACACTTGTCACAGCTTGATTGGTCTGCTTATGTCATCGCTTACACGTGCTGAGTGCTTGTGTCACCGCTTACACGTGTGAGGCTGCTTGTGTCATTGCTTACACCTGCTGATGCAGCTTCATGCCTTCATTTCAATGACACTTGGCAAATTTCTACTGGTTTCTGAATAATGATGGCAAAACCTAGCAGTAATACGTGGCACTTTGTGATTGGTTGTATTTTGTGGACTTTGGTAGCATGATGTGTCAGCTTGTGATAGGTCGGGAATTTTCCCTCTCTACAACATGAATTTATATAAGTCGGACCTATGTAGATCTTGCCTTTGAATATTAAGCACATCTGCAAACCAATCCTCTCTCTCTCGGCTGAAGCCAAACCCAACATCTGTCCGTGATTATCTATCTTGTAAAATTGAGCTATTTTAAGCTATACCTAATTCCAAACAAAATGAAAAGTAAAATAGTGGAGATATATAAATTCCACTCTTGGGACATGTGAAGAAAAGGAAGCGTAATAATTGAGTTTTTGCATGTAAAATTGTACAATAAAAAAAAATTATAGGGAGTAAAACCTAAACCTATTATTATCCTATTAGGACTAGAATACCTGACCTGCAAAAATAGATTTGGGTTTACAACCCGTTTAGGCCTAGTGGGTTCTAAATAATGGTGTGTTTGGCAAAAATTAAAAAATTAATTTTTTTTATTATTCATTTTTTTTTATAAGCTTATTACATTTTTTAGTATTATTTATGAGTTTTATTATACAATTTCAGCTAACTTTTACTTTTATTTACATCACTTTTAGTAAAAAAATTTCAATTTCAACAAAATAAACAGATTCCAAAACCAACCTTATATTTAACATTGCCCGAAAATCAATATATTAAATCCAAGTCAAGCCAGTAGACATAAACTATCAGGAAAGAGAGACTTGATAAAGACAAAATGCCCATACATATGAATGCCCAACTCCAGGGCTGTAACCTGGAGCGTTGGGTCTAACAGCCCTACTTTTCAATGGAATGCCCAACACCGCCAGCGTTCTAACCAGTTGTAGTGGGATGTCTGAAGTCATCAAAGCCACGATTTGAACGAGGAGGCGGCTGAGATACACTCACAGTCGGTGGTGTAGGAGGAGATCGACACGCTAGTAATCTATTCGTTTGATTTGTCATCACCATGAAACACACCGCCATGTATGATAGTTTCTGTTTCATAGATTTTAGCTATGGTTGAGACTTGAGAGAGATTGAAGGAGTAGGAGAGAGAGAGAATTTTAATTAAATCAACTCATCAAGCAAGCAAAGAAATTTTCTTAGAGCTTGACTCAATTAAGCAAGTGTTGCATAAACCCTTCCATCTATGGGTGTATTCAGGGCGGCTCTACATGTGAAACAACTTATGCAACCGCTTAAAACTCCAAGTAAAAGAAAGACCCCAAATTTTAACTAATCTGATTTTTTAAAATATTATAATAGTATTAATTAAATCAAAATATTAGTTAATAAATAAAATAATATTTTTTTATAAAATAAAAAAAAAAAAGTTATGTTCACAACATTTTTCACAATACTTTCAAATTAAATTCTAATTGGTAGGTTATTACAGGGTATTATTGATAACAAAAATTAATGTTAATGATGAATTCAAATTAAAATCAGTAACAAATTAACACCTAGGATTTGTTATAAAAAAATTATGAATGTAGCATTAAAAAAAAAAGCAATAGAAAAAAAAAATTCACAACATCTTTCACAAATTGAATTGACAAACCTTTACTAATTTTTCTTTAAGTCCATCACTAATATCATTTTTTTAATTACCACTATCAATTTGCCACATTAACAGATTTGAAAAGTTTCGTCAAATTTTTTGTCTATAAACTTCCAAAAAAAAATCTACATTGTTCATGTTAATTAGTAGTAATTTTGCCTCGAAAACAAGATAATAGAATTTAAGTAATAATTAATTTTTTTAAAATCATTTAAATATATAAGGCCTTAATTTCAGTTTTCGCCTTAGGCCCCCAAATACATTAAGCCGCTTCTGGGTGTATATATAAAGCCGTGACCTAGATATATGTCAGTGGGAGACTTTTTTTAGTTATAAACTTATAATTAATGAAATTTTTAGCTCACTCTCATATAGCTAGATTTTATATTGCATAGCTTAGGTTATGATACTTTGTGAAAAGTTTGCATGGCCCCATGCAAACTGATTATTTGCATACTCATTTTAACAATACAAGTGTAGTACCGAGCAGAAAACGAAAGGAGAATTCTCATGGATACTAATATTATAGGGTTAAATAAAGTAATGATTATTGAGCTAGTGTTTTCATCGTCAAGTGATGCCTATACTTTTTATGTTGTTTGGTTTTTAAGATCAAATTCTCTTATTTATATATATATTTTTTAAGCTAATAAAAAAATCTACAATATAACCTAGCTAGTGTACTTCAAAAAAAAATTGAAGTCTTGATTAATAATAAGATCAAAGTTATGCATGGTAATATTATTTGAACTTATTTTCTACATTTTTATGCCATCATTTTGCACATAGAATACCTTAATTTATGCTCTTGGGCATTCATTAAAAAACACACACACACATATTAGTTTCCACTATTCAAGTTTTTAACAATATATAAGTGTGTGTTTGCTAAATGTAAAGATTTTTTGTCAGACAAGATCAGCATTACTTTGCAGCCTTTTGATTCTCAATCGAGCGGCTGGAAGCACACGTTATTAGTTAACCCTACAAAGAGTGGAAGAGACACCTGGAATATTTGCCAAAGATTATTGAATTCGTCCAAATTAAAATGGTGGTACTAATTATAGCTTGATTTTCATGTAATACTTTTTCTTTGATCTTTGTTTTTGTCCCGCCTCACATCCCTAGTTTCTTTGGATGGTCTTTTTTCTCATGCTCTGGACTCTTTTAGATTTGGGGCGCAATAGAGTATGAAATGAGCTCTCTTACTACTCTTGTATATACAAAGTTTTACTTCACAAATCTTCACTAGAGGGAAGCATGTGCAGACACATAGTGCAGACTCACACCAGTGGACCCAACTGATCTCATACATGACCGTCCAAATTAATTCCTCTGTACCATACAAACGCCAAACCCTAAGAAACATAGTAAAATAAACTGTTATAGTGACGCGCGTGAATCTTTCCCTACTAGCCGACAATTTGTTAGTTTATAAATAAAAGTTTTTAGCTTTTGTTATTCTTCAAGTTGTAGCATTTGTTCATTAATTGAGGTTTGGGTGTATTTAGAGTTAAGATCTTCTCTTAAAGTGTTTTTTTGAGTTATTGATTTTTCTTTTTTCTTTTTCTTTTTTTTTAGGAAAACTTTCACATGGATGTAGAGTGTGACTGTTTGATTTATCTCTCTTTTTCTTTTCTTTTTTTGAGAAACGTTTGATTTTATCTCTCTATTTCTATGTCATATAAACTCATTATAATTAATGAGCTTCGTTCACTCACCATAAATTAGTATTAAAAAGTTTTCACTATCTAAGCATAAAAATTAGTTCTTAATTAGCTGTAGAAATCTAGCTAGGAAGGCTCCCAGCATGTGGTCTTTTTGCTCATAAAACTTCAATTTTTTTTTTGAGAAAGCATAAAACTTCAATAAATGCTAGAAATACTACCTTTTTCACTTGTTAAGTTGATATATTGAGATTAATTAGAATAACATCATTTTTACTTTAGTCTATTACTGATATCATTTTAATTAAGGTAAATTACAAATTATACCCCTAAAATTTGAAATTGTTTGAATTTTATACTCTAACATTTCAGAAATTTGATTTTACACCTTGAAATTTAGTTTGGTTAGTCATTCATCTCACACGATTAGTTTCTGCTGTTAAATAATACATGTACATGCTGACCTATTTTATTTTTGTCAAATCAGTCCCAAATGGTACCGTTTCAGTGAAGAACAAGAGCAGACCTGGTACTATATATCTAAACGGTACTATTTTGCCGAATGTCAAAACACCAAATCCCAATCCTAAACTGCCCCATTTTAGCCAAGATCTAAAATCAAAATCACCCGTATCAGCTACACCCAAATTGCAAAGCATTACCCCATCGTCCACTTGAAAACTACCTGCTCATTGTGAACCCATCAGCCCAGTGGCAGCCAAGGCCACGGCCACAAATATGGGGAGCCATGTTAGAGAAGCCCGAATAAAGAAGATTATGGAAAGAGGATACACTGTTTAATAATTAGATATAATCAGTAAAATTGATTAAATAATTAAAGAGAATTAAGAAAGAAAAAGAAAAGTACCTTTGAAGTTGAGGGCAATAAGAACACGGAAGGAACAACTGCTCCTCTAGAATGAATAGAGCTTCACCTTCACCTTCACCTCATTAATCTTATCACCGCTTCCGCTTCCACTTCCACTTTTCTAATCCATCATAATAATAATAATAATAATAAAATATCAAAATTAATTAATTTTACGAAACAAAAATAATAACCAAAGACTTTGTAGCTGAATTAACACATCCTCATATACAAAGTGTTTGAGGGTCTTGGGGGGAAAAGGTTATTGTAGCTGGTAGTGGTAGGCTAGCATATATACCATTTGATCCATCCATCATGCTATGTTTGAATGTTGGGAAAAGAGGGGGAGTAAAGTAGAGAGAGAGAAAGTAATTAAATTACCTTGTTTGGATATTTTTTAAGGAATGAGGGGAAGGGATTTTAAGGGTTTTGGAGGGGTTTGAACTACTTCTAACACCTCACTTTTAATTCCCCCCAAATTAGAGAGATTTGGAGGGAGAGTGCAGCATAAAAATACTTTACCAAATTTGCCTTACTATATTAACAAAATTACAAATGAAAAAACTAATTACTCCCCTCCCTTTAATTTTAAAAACATCCAAACAAGGTGGAGGATAACTATACTCGTCTACTCTCTTCTCCACTACTCTCCTTCCCTCTACTTTCCTCTCTCTCTCAAAACTTCCAAACATAGCATCAGCGATTTGGTTTTGTGAATTTGAATTTTATTACAGCACTTGAAAATTAGCGTTTTTGGTTTGGATTGATAGATAGATAAAGATCAATAATCATATCCTCTTTCTATAATCTTCCTTCTTTGCAACTTCTCTAATGTTGCTCGCCATATTTGTGGCCATCGCCAGGTTGATGGGTTCACGATGAGGTCCTTCTCTACAATCTGGGAGTAGCTAACACAAGTGATTTTGGTTTTAGATCTTGGCTGAAACAGTATAGTTTATAGGATTGGAGTAGTTTTGCATTTTAACACTGCAAAAAATGGTACTGTTTGGATAGTGCCAAGTTTGCTCTTGGTCTTCACTAAAACAATACCGTTTGGAGCTGATTTGGTAAAAATTAGCATGCACATGTGTCACTTAACAGCAAAAACTAATTATGAAGGTGAATTGCTAATAAAACCTAATTTCAGAGTGTAAAATCAAAATTTTAAAACGTTAGGATGTAAAATTTAAACAACCTCAAATTTTAAGAGTGTAATTTGAAATTTACCCTTTTAATTATGTAAAAATTGCATTAAATAATGTAAACATTGAGGAAAAAAAATAGTAAAATAATCATGAAAAACAAATATTGTATCCTTGTTCTAAAAGCTTGTCCTCAAATTATCTTTGTCAAATGCTACGCACTAAATGAAAATTTTAAAATTGCGAAAGTAGTCAACTTTCTTAAAAGAGGAAGAAAGAGTTAAACCTCAATTGTACCCTTTAGAGCAGAAAAACCAGAATGCTTTTATAGTGGCCTGACCATATTCTCTCTAGTTAGACTATTATACACTTTACCTATGAGACACCCTAAAAATCACATGAACTAAGAGCATCCGCATTGAGTAGGGGATATCCCAAATGCAAGTCCACTTTACCATTTTGAGCCCAAAAGACCACTCCAACGAAAGATGTAAAATACAACTATGGCAAAAAAAAAAAAAAAATACAATTGAGCTACAGTGCGATTCTAAATGTAGAATCGCATTGTAGCTCAATGGTAAAAACAAAAAATATATTTTAATGGATTTTGGTCTTCTCTCTCCTCTCTCAGATCATTATTTTCATTTTCTTTCACTCTTTCTTTCTACTCTCTCTTCTTCCTGCTCTCTCTTCTTCAACGGAATGGAGGCAACTGTGTGGAGGCTCAACAACTTCTGTGGTGGAGGTGTAGAGGTCGTGGGTTTGTTCATGGTTTTCCGGCGACCCTCTCTCTCTCTCGCCATAGCTGTCAGTGAGAACAGATGGGTTTGGGTTTGGTGAGAACAGATAGGTTTCATTTTGGATTTGGATTTTTTATTTTGATTTGGCTGGGTTTGTTCATTTTTTATTTTGATTTTTGGATATTTTGGTGGTGTGACTGAGAACGGTGGAGATCGGTGTGGGTGTTGACAACGGTGGAGATCGCGTGGTGGAGATCGATGGGTGGCGAGATTGGCGTGGCGGAGATTGGTGGGTGGCAAGATCGGTGGAGCTGTGATCTGTGTGGGTGTTAATGGGTTTTTTTTTTTTCTGGGTTTGCTGGTATATGTGATCATGTGATGGTTTTTTTTTTTTTTTCTGTTTCGCCAATCTGGGTTGATGGGGATGAGGACTCTGGAAGAAGGTGAATAGTGAAGTAATGGAGGATTCTGGAAGGGAGTCTGGACGATAAAATTGGGAAAAAATAAAAAAGGAAAAAATATATTTTATTATGAAGATATATTATTTTAATGAGTAGAATAGAAAAATAGAAGTTTAGATGTTTGGTGTATTGAAAAATGGTATTGTATAATTGATAAAGTGACTTTTTGGATGGTAAAATATGATAGAATGGGATAAATGAATGTGGATGCTCTAATAATTTGGTACATGGAATTTGGAACCTCCAATAAGTTTACGGCGCTTCTTTTAAATCAATTGAGCTCATTATTGGGATTTCCAAAAGGAATAAGTTCTTCTCTTATATTTGATTAGTGAGTTGGTGAGTCGGTGAATTACTTGTAACTATATAACAGAGTTGATGAGTGTCATATTAAAACCGTTATATGATAAAAGTGATTGTTTTATAATACCAAAGTAAGTGATTAATTACAATAAGGTTAAAATATAATCTTGGTGTCTGTACTAAGAAATAGATGCATTCCAAGTGGAGAGATCATTTTTGACATATTAGGTCACATATTGATCTCATAAAATCAAAATACATGCCTTTTTATAAAATAAATAAATAAATAAAATCAAAATATATGCAAACACATGAATTTAATATTCAAAAAATAAAATAAATAGAATATGCTCCCTAAACATTGATTTTATGAAGTCAGCATGTTGTGCTTTTTTCCTCTCTAAAAAGTCAGAAAATTATTAATGGCGAGATAAACAAAAAAAAAAAAAACATTAGATCTTGCCGCTTGGATATATAACAGAATTCTAAAAAATACCAACAAACTTCCTTCGTAACTAAATTTGGCCCCTTACTACTTCCTTTTTTGGCAACATCAATATTCAGAGCTTATTAAGTATCTAATTATCTTTTCGAGTATATATAGTCTCTCATTTCACACACATCAAATAATTAAATGAGAAAATCACATAAAAATGGTGTCAAGATACTAGTTAATAGTTTATACATATCTAAAACTTATGAATCTCATGAGTCTTTAAAAATAAGACCACTAAACTAATCCCTTGTACTTGGTCACCCACTTCATGTCAACATTATGATGACATGTGTATAAACCACACCACAACAATTATAGTTAATTACATACGGTCAAATAAGGGTAACATTCGTTTCTAGAACTTTGAGGGGCTAAATTGAAATAACGGATAATTCATGGATGAAACCAAAACCTAACACGTATAAGGATCAAAATTAATTATATTAACCATGGTTTAATTTTCTAAGCTAAACGGTGTTCTAAAACATGTTACTTAAAGAACTCACTGCTCACACGAAAAACTCTCAGTAGCATTAAACTATCATTTGGGCCACAGCCCACATACTACACTAACAATAGGTGAGCCATATAAGCATGCATATCTACATATGCACAATCCTAACTCACTAGGCTAAAGCCAAACCCAACTTGTGTCCGTGGATATCTATCTTGATGCAGGCCCAATGCATTTTTTGTTTTTGGATGGTTCGGTTCATCTACCAAATCTTGAAAAATTGAGCTATTATAAGCTATACCTAACCCCAGACCCAAATGAAATGAGAAGAAAAAACGTGGGGATATATAAATTCCACTTTTGGGATATGCAAAAAGGGAGCGAAATAAATTGATTTTTGAATGTAAAATGTTGGGTTTAGAGTCTTTAGACCCATGTCAAATATGATATTAACCAACTTTTAACTTCAAGTTATTAATGTGATTAATTATGCAAGTTTTAGGTTAATCAAACAAATATCAATATCATGCAAAGAGCGGAAAAACTAAGATAATACATAATATGATAACCCAGAAAACCAATGAAACAAACTAGTTCCACGAGAAAAACTTGAGAGGGTTTGATTTATAATCAAAAAGTATTTTACATTCTAAATAACTCTATTTTTTTGTAAACTTAACTACAATTACCAAACCGAGCTCTAAAATCCACAAATGTCCTTGATATTAACCCACAGCAATGTAAACCTCCAATCCACGACTTCAAGATCTCCCTTGAAGATTTAGATCCAACACTTTGAATGACTGTTTTGCATCAACTTCAAATCTACCAATTCAGATCAAAAAGCAGCTCAAAAATCTTGAGAAAATGTGCATTAGGGTTGACTTATATAGTATACCATGTAGAAACCAAACCCTAATCATGTAGTGAGCTAATGGGCTAATGGGCTAAAAATCCAAAATTGCATAATCTCAGTTTGATCTAACAAGAGTAGTTCGATCAATTAAGTCTATAAGATTCTGATTGGTCAAGAATGAATCAAAATTCATTTTCTTGCACACTAAAGTCCAGAACTTGAGCATCTATCTTCACACATTTATAGAATTTAAAGACTATAGCAAAACAAGTTTTGATTCACGTGTTTGCCTACACAACCTTAGATACTTAAATCCTAACATATAATTGTATAATATAATATTATTCATAGGAAGTAAAAGCTAACCCTCTTCTAATTTTATTAGAACTAGAATACTTGACCTTTAATAATAGGTTTGGACTCTACAAAACGTTTAGGCCTAATGGACTCTAATTTATATCTAAAATAGTATAATCACCCTATAAATATAGTAAATCTAAGACGAGCTTGGTGGACAAAAGCAAACAAATGAAACTTAGGAGGGAGAGACTTGGTAAAGATATCAATAAATCAAACCTCTAAAGAGACGGAGTGAAGGTGGAGAAATCCATGAAGAAGATAATGACAAATTAATTGATGATCAATCTTTATATTTTTTTGTCTCTCCATGGAAGATCTTGATGAGGTCGAAAAAATCACCAGTAAGCTGCAAGCACTCTCCAATCCGAGATAACACCTGCAAAGAAAAAATAGAAGACCTAGAAGAGAGCACCGGTGTGGTGCCGGCCAAAAACCCTCTGAAGGTCAAGTTAGAATTTTTTTTACAACCCTAGAGTACCAAAGTTGAGTCAATTGTGCGTACCTTGAGTTATAGGGGTTTTGACGTATTTATAGGGGTGTGGAGTTGACATCCATACCTTGATTACCAAGTTCTTTCCTTTTATGATTAGAACTCTTTCCCTTTTTATACCTCCTAGAATTCTTTTCCTTATAAAAACCCTACAATCAAGGCTAACACGTAGTGCAAGAATTCTTCATACATTTGTTGGCATGAATTACAATCAAGGCCACGTTAGCCCTAATCATATAGCGTGATTGCTCAGATGAGGTTTCTTGAAGATGACGGGAGAAGTTTGACGCATGCATTCTACTCGTCCGTCCACTACGTATCCGTCCTCCTGTGTCATATAACCTATCACCCTATCGTAACAATTTCAACCACACGTGGTGGTACCGTCATGATCGGTTTTATCCCCTATCATTTGCCCCCTCATTCCATGGCACCGTCATCTCTCCCTAACGGTTTCATAGAATGACGGTTAGAGTTTCTGACAGACAGGCTAGAATGCTGTCATAAATGCTTAGGGACACGTGGGGGGATTTCAATGGTTGTTTGCTGGAATCGATGCGTCCCTTCGTTTACCGTGCTGCTCCTTCTATATATATCACCCACCGTATTCATTTTTACACTTTTTAGAAAATTTTCTGTTGTTCAGAGCGCAACCGTCAACCTTGTTCTGAGAGTTACCGTCTCCTTTAGGAAACCGGGAAACAGCGTGCTGTTAATTTCTCCGTCGTGTTTTTCTCGCCGTCTGCTTGTAAGTTCCTCTTATACAATGTTTTGTTCCTTATTTTTCATGTTGGTCTCGTCGTCGGTACAAATCTAGAGCCTTAGGCTTCCTTTACCCGTCATTTGTAGGTGTCAGATATTTAGTGAGGCATCAAGTAGTCAGTCTTATGCCCGCGAGGGAGCGGGTTACGAAGAGGTGTTCCCGTCAGGTCAAGCAGACCAAGACACCTCCAGCGGGGAGAGGGAACCATCAGCTAGCTCTCCTTCCTATGAGGAAAATGAAGGGCAAGATGGGGACGGGTCAGAGTATGACTCGACCGACAACCTAGATGGTGTAGACCCACCAGTCCAATCCGTCATAGGTCCTGACGGCTTCAGAGAGCTCGTCCTGCTCCCTTTGTGGACGGTGAACGACTTTGTGCCAACCATCAAGCTAGCGCACTTCAACACATTGAGGCAAAAGTACCAAATACCCGACACCATATCCATCCGTCTACCATTCAAATCAGAAAAAAGCTATTATTACGGCCTTGAAGACGTCGGGGTTTACGAGCAAATGCTAAAAGCTGGTCTCCGTTTTCCCCTAAGTGCATTGCACCGTCATCTCCTCCAATACCTGGGTCTGGCCGTCACCCAAATTTCACCGAACGCATGAAGGGTTTTCTTGAGCGTCGAGGTACTGTACGGTGTGATGTCCGACGGAGCTAGACGGTTAACAGTGGAGGAATTCTTCCATTGCTACCGTCCGTCCGAAATTACAAAATCAAAGGACATGTATAGCTTTGTACCGAGGAGTCCGGTACTTAGGCTAGTGTCCGAGACCCCGGACTTCAATCGTAACTGGAAGGGTCGTTACTTCTTCCTTCGAGGAGATAACTGGATGTGTCGTCCAAGTGATGACGACTACATGCCGGTAGATAAAACATGGGGGATAATGCCCCCGTCTGGTATGAGTCCGTCTACTTATCAACCGTCACCCTTTTTTTTATAGGTTTACACTTAACACACTTTTTTTTTATATATAACAACGAGGGACCATCCACCTATTTCAACCAAACAGTTCAGCTTTTTGGAGAAAATTTTTCAAAAAACTAAGTTGTCTGAAAGGACCTGGTCGAAGCTCGTTACCTTAGACACGCTACACTGGTACTGTGACGGTCCTGAACCTACATCCGTAGCTCGTCGATACGACGCAGGTGTACGCAAACGTAAGTTTTGGAATCCTTCCGTCGATATTCTGGTTTTATATGGTCTCTTTTTTAACCGTCTTCTATTGTAGAAATGGACGATGCCAGGAGACGGGCCATTATTAAACAACAGGCGGCAAAGAAGAAACAAGGGGGCGACGCTTCAAAGACGGATCCGTCACAGCCGGCCCCTAAAAGACCATCCTCTGAGAGATGGAACCGTCACGTCAAGAAGCAGAAACTAGTGACGGGTCTACCTGCCGGTCAGGGGTCCGTCACGGTGAAACAGCCTCCCAAGCTTGGGATTGGCAAGGGTAAGGGCCTGATGACCAACCCAGACCCCGTGAAGGAGAAGCCCCCCGTCCTGCTCTGTGAAGACCCCCAATACGTTCTTCGTCATATTGGCTCTATTATAACCGACGATGACTATGAAGACCTTGGAAATCATGCCATCGAGGCTATGGGTGAGACATATCTGTTTAGCTTAACTCAGGTTACTATCCGTCATAGGCGTATTCAGTCATTTTAACTCTGTCTCGTTCCTTTCTGCCTTAAACTTATTTTCTATCCCAACTGTGGCAGGGGGTGCTTATGGCCAAGGGCTTGTCGGACCGTTGCCTGGCCCAGGAAAGAGCTCTTAAACGGGTACGTGCAAAGGCAAAGGCGACAGCAGAGGAGCTGGACGAGTTGAAGCTGTGGAGGGTCCGTCATGAGCAGAAGCTGACACTTTCCGAGCAGGCTCGGGAGAACTTAGAAAAAGAAGTGGAGCTGCTCAGGAAGACGGTGAAAGCTCATGACGACAATATCCGTCAAGCCAAAGTTGATGCCGTCAGAGAGTATCGCGACTCCGACACACTTCTGATGGAGCTCGGTTCTTCCTTTAGCGACGGGTTCGATGATTGCATCCGTCAGGTGAAGGCATCATTCCCTGACCTTGACTTAGCTCACATAAATATAAATGCCGAGGCCCAAACCCCTACTCACCCCGTCGACTCTGAAGGGACGAAAGAACTTCTTGGCGAGGTTTCAGGTGATGACGGGGTCGCTAAAGTTGCAGAAGAAACTACCGTCGCTGATTCTCACCAGCCGTTACAAGAAGGCCTTGAAGAAACCGTCACAATTCAAGATTGATGTAAACTGTAGTGATCGGGAACAAATTTATTTTTATCTTCTGTTTAACTCTTTTGGCTAAGTATCAGACCCCTTTTTATTTTTGAACTTTACTGTATTTCTTACATTTCTTGGGTAACCCGTCCATATATGGACCTGACGTATTGTTCTTTGCATGATCCCTTCAATATATTTTGGACTATCCGTCCACTTTCATTGAATTTCGCTTTTTTATTTGGCCTATTTATGTAGCTTTTAGCTAATCCGTCCACTGTATGGACTTGGTACGTTTTTATCTGTTTTGGGTGATCCGTCCGTTGCACGGACTGAGAAGGTTTTTGTCCTTTTTTATGATCCGTCCACTTCGTGGACTCGTAGATTTTCATCCTTTGAAGGGTTCGTGCACTTTGTGGACTTCGTAGGTTTTCATCCTCTTGGATGATCCGTCCACATTGTGGACTTCATAAATTTTCATCCTCCTGGATGATCCGTCTACTTTGTTGATAGCGTAGGTTTTCATATTTTTGGATGATCAATTCACTTCGTGGACTTTGTTTATTTTCATCTTTTTGGATGATCCGTCCACTTTTTGGACTTCGTAAATTTTCATCCTTTCGGATGATCCGTCCACTTTGTGGACTAGATTTCTACCCATTTTGGCTAATCCGTCCACTGTGTGGACTTTGTAGAATTGCACTCTTCTGAATGATCCGTCCACTTTCTAGACTTTATAGATTTCTATCCATTTTGGATGATTCGTCCAATGTGTGGACCTTGTAGATTTTCATCCATCTAGATGATCCGTTCACTTTGTGGATTTCGTAGATTTTCATCCTTTTGGATGATCCGTCCACTGTGTGGACTTTGTAGATTTTCATCCTTTTGGATGATCCGTCCACTTTGTGGATTTCGTGGATTTTCATCCTTTTGGATGATCCGTCTACTTTATGGACTTTGTAGATTTTGAGCACAGTTCATTTCATACGTTTTAAATAAAAATTCTTCTCATTATGTCATACCGGTAGATTATATTGTTCATAAAAAAAAAAACTTTCCTTCTAATGAATAAAAACTAATGACTATTTTAAAATAAACTAGAAAGGATGTAGATGCTATCTACGCCCCTCAACTACTGGTAGTATTTCTTCAAGTGCTCTGTGTTCCATGGATGGCTTAGTTTTCTTCCGTCTAACATCTCCAAGTAATACGTTACCTTCCTGTGCCATGAAATGATTTTGTACGGTCCTTCCCAGTTAAGACCTAGTTTTCCTTGGGAGGCATCCTTAGTAGCGCTGAGTACTTTTCGTAAGACCAGATCTCCCACCTAGAAATCCCTGTGCCTGACCTTGGCATGATAATGTTTTGCCATCATGTCTTGGTACCGTGCTAGTCTTTGCGCAGCTGCTATCCTCACCTCGTCTACAAGGTCAAGTTGTATACGCAACGCTTCGTCATTCTTGCTTTCGTCGTAGCTTTCCACGCGGTAGCTCGCTAACCCTACCTCTGCCGGTATGAGGGCCTCAGTACCATACGCTAATTTGAACGGTGTTTCTCCTGTTGGTATTCTCGCCGTTGTTCTGTATGCCCATAAAACACTTAGTAGTTCATCCGGCCAGATTCCCTTTGCCCCCTCGAGCCGGGTCTTGATAATCTTTAACAAGGACCGGTTAGTGACCTCAACTTGTCCGTTGGCCTATGGGTGGGCGGGCGACGAGTAGTGATTTTTGATTCCCAGTTGAGAACAAAAGTCTCTGAACGCGTCGTTGTCGAATTGCTTTCCGTTGTCTGAAACGAGCACCCTTGGGATTCCATATCTGCAAATAATACTTCTCCATACAAAGCTACAGATGTTTTTCTCCGTGATAGTAGCCAGAGCTTCTGCTTCCACCCATTTGGTGAAGTAGTCAATACCAACCACCAAGAACTTCAACTGCCTTACCGCTGTTGGGAACGGACCCATGATGTCCAACCCCCATTATGCGAATGGCCATGGAGCAGTCATAGGGGTCAGTTCTTCTGTTGGCTGCCTAATGAGATTGTCAAATCATTGACCCTTATCGCAAGCTCTAACGTATGCGTAGGCATCCTTTTGCATTGTTGGCCAGTAGTATCCTGTTCGGAGTAGCTTGTGCACTAGAGACCTTGATCCAAAATGATTCCCACAAATTCCTTTATGGATCTCCCTCATCACGTAGTCTGCTTCTTCACGACCGAGGCATCTTAGATATGGTCGGGAGAATCCTCTTTTGTACAGGACGTTTTTAATCAGGACAAATCAAGCAACTTTAACCTTCAGCTTCCTTGCGTCTTCTTTGTTATCTGGCAGCTTGCCATCTTTGAGGTACGCCATAATTGGAACCATCCAACCGTTCTCAGTGCTTACCTCCTGCATTCGAACATCATCTAATAATGATGAAAGTTGGACAAATGACAATACCCGTTCTGTAGTGATCATAGGTTCGGCCGAAGCAGCCTTTGCGAGTTGATCCGTTTCTTGGTTCTCCTCTCTTGGGATCTGAATTATTGTAAATTGGAGGTCATTCGTCCAACCCTTCACTTCCTTGAGGTACCTTTTCATCCTCTCATTATTACAATCATAGGTCCCATTAACTTGACTGGCTACGATTTGAGAATCGGAGTAGACGACCGCCTTCCTAGCCCCTGCTGCTATCGCAAGCTCCAGTCCCGCAACTAGGGCCTCATACTCTGCTTCGTTGTTAGTAGTGGTGAAGTCCAAACGGATCATGCATTCAATCTTGTCTCCTTCCGGGGTGTGGAGTACGACCCCGACACCCTTAACGTGCTTATTGGAAGATCTGTCTGTGTGAATTCTCCATGTGGGCATCTCTTCTGCCCCCTGCTCCTTAGTGGTAGTGAATTCCACAATGAAGTTTGCCAGTATCTGTCCTTTCACAGCCGTTCGTGGCTGGTATTGGATATCGTACTCACTTAGCTCAATTGTCCACAGAGCCATCCGTCCAGCAGTCTCTGGATTGCTCATTGCTCTACGTAAAGGCTGATCCATCAGGACATTTATGGTATGTGCTTGAAAGTAGGGCTTGAGCTTCCGAGCTGTTTTCATAAGAGCGAACGTGAGTTTTTCTATCTGAAGGTATCTTTCTTCTGCCCCTCTCAGCGCCCGGCTTACATAGTACACGGGCTTTTGTATCTTTCCTTCTTCTCTGTCGAGAGCTGCACTGACCGCGGCTGAAGAGACTGCAAGGTACGAGAACAATTCTTCCCCTGGCGTAGCCGGGCTAAGCAACAGTGGAGAAGAGAGATATGCCTTCAACTCTTCAAATGCTTTTTGGCACTCGTCCGTCCATTCGAAAGATGTCCTTAATGTTCGGAAGAAGGGGAGACATTTGTCCGTCGCTCTAGATACGAATCTGTTTAAGGCTGCTATCTTCCCGGTCAAACTTTGCACTTCTTTTACCGTCCTTGGAGGAGATAGTTCCATAATCACCTTTACTTTCTCTGGGTTGACTTCAATGCCTCTCTGGGATACCATGAATCCCAAGAATTTTCCCGCGGTGACTCCGAACGCGCATTTGCTTGGATTCAGCTTCATTTTGTATGTCCGAAGAGTATTGAAAGTCTCCTGGAGGTCCCTTAGATGATCAGACACCTTTACACTTTTTACCAGCATGTCGTCCACGTAAACCTGCACATTTCTGCCAATTTGGTGTACGAACATTTTGTTCATCAATCTCTAATACGTGCCTCCCGCGTTCTTAAGCCCAAAAGGCATTACCTTGTAGCAAAAAAACCCCTGGCTTGTCACAAATGATGTTTTTTCCTGATCAGTCTTATCCAATTTAATTTGATTGTACCCGGAGAAGGCGTCCATGAAGCTCAAAAGTTCATGTCTTGGGGTGGAGTCTACCAAGATGTCAATGTGCGGGAGTGGGTAACTGTCTTTAGGGCACGCTCTATTCAGATCCGTGAAGTCGACACACATTCTCCACTTTCCGTTTAATTTCTTGACCATTACTACATTTGCCAGCCAATCAGGGTAGTACACCTCTCGTATGAAGTCTGCTTCTCGTAGCTTCTGCACTTCTTCTGCTATGGCTCGATCCCGTTCGGGGGCGAACACGCGCTTTTTTTGTCGAACTGGATAGAAGAAAGGTGACACGTTCAATTTGTGAACTATGATCGTCGGATCTATTTTCGGCATGTCCTCATGGCTCCATGCAAAAACGTCTTGGTTTTCTTTAAGGAATAACACGAGCGCTTGTCGAACAGTTTGGTCGACTAGGGTGCCGATTCTGGTGGTTCGGTCGGGTCTAGAATCATCTAGTCGTACTTCCTCCAACTCTTCCACAGGTTCTGCTACTGTTCTCTGTTCCTCGATGTTCATTGCCTATAGGTGGTCATCTATCTTCATCATGGCAACGTAACATTCCTGCGCAGCCACCTAATTTCCTCGCAGTTCTCCAACTCTGTATTCGGTGGGAAACTTGATCATCAGATGGTAGGTAGAGGTGACGGCCTTCCACGCATTGAGAGTGGGTCGTCCAAGTATGGCATTATATGCTGAGGAGCAATCAACCACGAGAAAAGAAACATCCTTGGTTATTTGCTGCGGGTAATCTCCTACCGTCACCGCCAACGTGACGGACCCTAAAGGATAGACCCTGGTTCCTCCAAAGCCAACGAGGGGCGCGTTTGTTGGGATCAAGCGCTCTTTAGCAATCCCCATTTGCTGAAACGCGGGGTAATAAAGGATATCTGCCGAGCTCCCGTTGTCCACCAAAACTCAGTGGATGTTGAAGTCCCCTACTTGTACGCTGACCACGAGCGCGTCGTCATGTGGGTGGTGAAGGCGTCACGCCTCTTCTTCCGAAAACCCGATGCTGGGGCTATCTCGTCATGTTCCTTCTAGCAAGGAACCTGTCGACTGGACGCTTTGCACCGTCTGTAAGTAGGTCTTTCGGGGCCTTTTTGGATGACCCTGCTAAAGTAGTGCCCCCCATTATCATCCGTATGTCTGCTACCGGTGGTCTGGGACATTCATGTTCCCGTCTGGGGTTCAGCTCATGGTTTTGATTCGTTTTCTCCTTCCTTATGAACCTCTGCAACCTTCCCTGCCTAACGATGGCTTCAATTTGCTGCTTTAAGTCGTAACAGTCTGCCATATCGTGACCATGATCACCATGAAAGCGGCAGTACCTGTCTCTTGGCCTCTTATTCGGATCTCCCTTTAGCTTGCCAGGGAACGTCAAAGTTCCTTCGTCTTTAATCTGCATCAACACCTGGTCAATTGGGGCTGTGAGGGGGGTGAAGTTTGTAAACCTTCCCGTAGGCGGTTTAGGTCGCCGATCCTCCCGTCGTTCTCTAGTTCTCGCCATTTTTTGCCCCTTGTCCGGTTGCATATCTTCCTGCCTTTTCCTCTTTGTGGGTTTGTCTTCTCTAGCGAGCAAGGCATCCTCTGCGTTCATATACTTTATTGCCCTGTAAAATACGTCGGACATAGTCTTTAGGTCATTCTTGTATAAAGAAAACAGGAACTTACCCTTCCGTAGCCCGTTCGTGAATGCTGCCACGAGTATCTTGTCATCGGCCTCGACTATCTCGAGGGATCCCTTGTTGAATCGGTCGATGTATGATCTTAAGGTCTCGCCTTCTCGCTGCCTGATGTTCAACAGACACGCAGTAGACTGCTTATGCCGGTGACTCTCAATAAAGTGGGATACAAACTGTGCGCCCAACTCCTTAAAAGTGCTGATGGAGTTAGGCGCTAGCCTACTGTACCAGTCCCTTGCAGGTCCTTTCAACGTGGTGAGGAAAGTCCTGCACATGATTTCGTCTGGCACGCCCTAAAGATGCATCAGGGTCTTGAAAGATTCCAAGTGATCCAAAGGGTCCTTGGATCTGTCATAGTTCTCGATGTGTGGCATGCGAAACTTTGGAGGAAGGGGGCACGAAGTCACGAGCGTTGTGAAAGGCGAATCTGTTCTATGGACTAAGTCGTCCAGGTCGCTGGATATTCGTCCCCTCAGGGCACTCATCATCACGTCCATGCGTTCCCTCATTTGCTGCATCTCAGTTGCGATGTGAGGTGGTAAGGTGTCCGAGACGGACGGCGGGTTGGTCTCCTGCCGCTCTGGTCTAGTCGGGGCATTGCTACCCTCAGGCCCTACCGTGTTCCTCCCCTCCGGACTAGCGCCTTCCTGGTCTTCCTCTGGTGCACTTTGGTGTTCGTTCTTTTGTCGTAATTGCTCTTCTAAATCATGATTCTGCTTTGTGAGGCGTTCAACCGCCACTGCGAGCGTTTGGACTTGCCTCTCTAGTGCTGTGGCGTGCAGTTCTTCGCCTTGATTGTTGGTTGTTGCCATTGATCTAGTGAGTATCATGCAACCTTTTGTCTTAGGAATAGAGCAGCGGCTAAATACGCTTTTCTCTTCCCCACAGACGGCGCCAACTGATGAGGTCGAAAAAATCACCAGTAAGCTGCAAGCACTCTCCAATCCGAGACAACACCTGCAAAGAAAAAATAAAAGACCTAGAAGAGAGCACTAGTGTGGTGCCGGCCAAAAACACTCCGAAAGTCAAGTTAGAATTTTTTTTACAACCCTAGAGTACCAGAGTTGAGTCAATTGTGCGTACCTTGAGTTATGGGGGTTTTGACGTATTTATAGGGGTGTGGAGTTGACATCCATACCTTGATTACCAAGTTCTTTCCTTTTATGATTAGAATTCTTTCCCTTTTTATACCTCCTAGAATTCTTTTCCTTATAAAAATCCTCCAATCAAGGCTAACGTGTAGTGCAAGAATTCTTCATACATTTGTTGGCATGAATTACAATCAAGGCCATGTCAGCCCTAATCATATAGCATGATTGCTCAGATGAGGTTTCCTGGAGATGACGGGAGAAGTTTGACGCATGCATTCTACTCGTCTGTCCACTACGTATCCGTCCTCCTGGGTCATATAACCCGTCATCCTATCGTAACAATTTCAACCACACGTGGTGGTACCGTCATGATCGGTTTTATCCCCTATCAGATCTCATTGTGAGTAATCTAAGTAGTACTTTGATTATTATAATAACTGATATGGCATTAAGTATAGAGACACTCATGTTGTTGGTAATTTTTTTTTTTTCCCCAATTTTCTATTTTTAAGTTAAGAATATTTGTTTGCTCACTCAATATTTGAAAATAAAAAACAAAACTAGTATCAAACATAGGAAAAAGTTTCTCTTTAAACTAATATAGTGATAAATCTTTCAAATTCTGCTAATATCTTTTTATTAGATGTAAATTTTGAAAATTTATTTATTAGATTGCATGCAATTATTATATCTGCATACTTGCAAAATTTCGAGAAGATCAAAGATCAATAACTATGTCATCAATCAAATATTTAAATTTTAGGTTTTTGTGATCTATAATTATGCATAGAAAATAAGTTTATTGATTAAATAATAAATAATATCCGATTTGAACAAAATTTGACATAAATGTTAAATGAGTTTAGAAGTTTGTAACTCAATTGTTAACATCTCTTAGAGTTTTCAACAAATACATTTCAAGTTTAAATTCTCCATCCTCCGTTGTAACTATTATTATTATTATTATTATTATGTCCTTTAATCCTCTGCGTTCATTATAACTATTAAATTATTACTATATATATCCAGATTAAGATCAGAAGCAATACCTAAGGGATTTGCACCTGATGTTGCACATAGCATTGGATGGATGAGATTAAAAATTGGAAAAAAAAAAAAAAAAAAACAACAACAACAACAACTTTCAATCTCAACCATTGCATTTAAAAAAAAAAAAAAAAAAAAATTAAAGTGTTAAGTTAATGTTGAAAAATAGAATGGTAAAAATTGATGCCAGAGTGAGTTGGTGTAATTTCACTAACTTCAAATCCTATACATCCGTCTCCACTGTAACTATTATTATTTTTATTATTATTATTATATCTTGGTCCATGAAAAAAAAAATTCTATCTCGGCCGTTAACTCCTTTTATAAAGCCCCAAACAAAAAAACAGATTTTATGAACTCCAAAACAATAACGGTAGAGCTCCTGTCCATGGTCCAGAAAACACCCAGTTAACTATGACAACATTTACCGCACTATGTAACCACCACGCAATGACACAAGCCCACAAACAACACAAACCAGAAAACGCAGAGCTACCTGAACTTTTTAAACAATTGCTGATCATTCAAACTGTTAAGTTCACATGTACATGGTGCTAGCTATATGACCAATAAGAAAATAATGAAAATGAATAGCCTCATCAACGGAGTGCTGATTGAGACTTTGAAAGATACAAGCACCAAAATTCTGTGGTGGTGTTAAAAGCCAAAACTTTCCAACCAGGGCTGGTATCCTGTCAGCTTCTGTTGTAAGAATTTAGTTAAATTGGTATATACACCATTCCAAAAGTCGGCGGACTTTGTTCAGTAGTCTGCATGGAGATAACTCTCATAAGCTGTTGCTGCAAGTGTCTTGTTAACATCTTCCCAGTTCTTAATGTGGTCCGACAATGGCCCTTTGTGTATTTTAATTTGCCGGCTTGACAATACCATCTGTGGAAGCTTCAGAAACTCTTGGACATCTTTTAGTTTCTGCAAGAAACATTGAGATTAAGGACCACCTAGAAGACGCATAATTATAGACATGTTTACACTGAGTACATTGTCCACAGCCTGGCCTGGTCAATACTTGGCATCGGCATATAGAGATACAGCCAAATAGGCATCAACCACCACCACTAGAAAAAGATTAAAATTTAGACACAAACTTCATAGCATCCAAAATATAAAGTTCCGCAAGTTTGGTACAGGTAGCAAAAATATTTTGAAAATTAAAAAAAATTAATAAAAAATTAATCTTTAAAAAATTGATTTATTTGTTTCAACAGAAGGGGAAAGGGGGGGGGGGGGGGGGGGAAGTTGAGGATGGGCATTTTAACGAGCACGTAATCAATAAATATTTATAGGTTTATGATTTTGGTATTTTATAGCATCTTTTGGAAATTATAACATGAATGGATTATGTGTGGTTTTGTCTAAAGTAGACTTCTCTTAGATCTTATGAATAGGTCCTTACAGTGTGGTTCATGATAAGATCCTCGTAGTACAGAATGATGTGCCGAGTGCTGTTGAAGTATTCTAGAGCCTTGGCTGTTATCACCTCCATGTCCTTCAGTTGAGTAATCAATGCCGTGGAGTTTATTGAAGGCTTGTACTTTGAAAGTATATCAGCCTAAATTAATTAACCAGCAATGAGTTCAAGATCATGCATATGAGAGAGAGAGAGAGAGAGAGAGGGAGAGAGAGAGAGGGACCTCTTCGGGTGTATGTACATGTGACTTGTGAGTTCCATTCAATAGCTTAGCATATTGATCATACGAATTGGCAAGCAATGAAACCATCCGACGCAATAAATTTCTTCGGAAGAGAAAGATTGCAGAAACACCCTTACGATTGAAGTATTCAGCTATTTCTTTATGGTGCTCCATCAACCCCTGCATGAACCATGACAAGAAATGTTGGCTCTTCAATTATAGTCACCATGAAACTATGCATTCATGTATTCTATTGGAAGAAGCTTGTTTGTAAAACTTCAATTTTCACAAAATATTACCTAGCCAGAATTGCAGAGTCCGATGATACAGATATAAAACAGATTCACACGTTCAACTACTCCATCTACTGCCTACTTGGTTCACAATGTTCATGGAGAAATAGGTTCATAATATATCCTAGGTTATTCCACTATGAAGTTACCATATGAATGAAGTATAACACTACTCAAAAGCTTCCAAGAACAATGTATATTCTAAATTTATCAAGTAGCATTGGAGTAAAACAACTTCTGCTTCACTTATATCTGTTCTCCATGGATAATGAAATTGAAAATGTACTGGAAGCAATACTCAAAGAAAATTGTTCCAGACCATATCAATAAAGCAATTAGCAAAATCTACAGTTACTCAGATAAGAATGCCTTTATAAGTAATTAACAAATTGTCAGTTCAATGGCCTTCTGGCCTATTGGCATGCTGCCTCCTTTGTGGGTTAACATCCAGGGTTCCATCCCTCTTGTTTGCTATAAATTATGTGCTGACAACTAAATTTTGGAGGATGATAATCACTGCTCCCAGTTGAACATGGATTAGGAATATATATATATATATATATATATATATATACACACACACAATTAAAGTATAGACAGTAAAGATACTCCAATGTTCTCTTTATGTTTTTTCATGTCATATAAATGACCACTGTTACTAGATTTTTAAAGCAACGCAGCATCTAAGTCTTGTGAACACCAGAGTTTCCAACTGTTCTTCATAAAATTGCCTATACTTAAAAGTGCATATTAGAGACCTAGCTATCAGTAATATCTTCTAGCTGAAGGTTGGAAGAACCATTCTGCCACCTTCTAACTAAAGCTCTTATTACACAATGCTCCATTATAATCCAACCTAGAGACCTTAACTCTCCCAACCAAGCCTTCAGAGTTCTCTGCTCTTGATCTAGGGAAAAATATATATAAAAACTCGAAGCTGTACCCTACAAATTGCACTAGCATCTCAAAGAACAAATTTAGCAAGCTTGTGAATACATGACAGCTACAAGAATTCTACTTCACGCTACTAAAATAAAATTTTCCAATCCACTGGTCAATAAAGGCATAGCCTTAGTAAAATATTTCCAAAAAAATTCACGGCCACAAGAATCTTTTTCATCTCTTTTTGTTTTGACAATAATGTTTTCTAGAAAATAAGTCATTTTCCAAAAAATGTTTTTTATCAAACTATCTCATTTTCCTATGTTTGGTTGTAACCTTAAATGAATTGAAAAACAATCTTTTAACTTCCCTTATTTAGCTTATTTAGTTTACTGTAAGATAGAGTTGTTTTCCAAAAAATAGAAAACAATCTCTAAAAATAAGTCATACTTTTTATGTTGACCTTCCTTTTATTCATTTTTTCTAATGCTATCAAACACTGAAAAACATGAAAAACTATCTTTATATAATGTTTCCATCAAAACAAATGGGTAATTAAGCTGACACAGCTTAATTAAGCTAACGCAGCTCTAATCATTGCAAACCTAATTAAGGAATTGAACAATTCATCAGTACAAACTTCGTACAATAAATCTTTTCAAAATTGCTTCACTGGGCTATAAATAGGCTGGAAAAGGGGTGGATTGGGATAGGTTTTCAATTTAAATCTTGCAACAAGATAAAAATAGTCTTAGGAAATTTATTGGAGGGGAATTTCAGCTAATAATTTTAAATTGTTGTATTTGCATTACCCATATAAATCCAATCAGACAGTTGAATGATTGAGAATTTTGAGATATACATAAATAATTGATCAAAAGTGTTTGGCTGAGAAATGACTATTCCCCAAAAAGTGTTGGGAGCAGTAGATTGCACTTCATATTACCTTCTTCTGTTAGAGTGTAGAGACTATAAATAAATACAATACATCATTAACATTAGAGAGCAAGAAACTGTTATAAATCAACCACTTAATCTGACACAAGGAATCCGGCAGCTGTTATGATGTTTGGAACAATGGCTACGAATACTTGCCCTTATCTATGATCTGTAAAGACTTAAGTGTGGAATGATGCCTGCTTACGGTTACTCATTCAAAATATATAGTGCATAGCAGAAATTTCTGCTTACCAAAAGTGAATAATCTATTAGCCTGAATTCAAACACATTATTACCTGATTAAGCATCCACTTGAAGCCAACTGCTGCAGAGCATTGATTTTTCGAAGCACTACTGAACCAATCCAAATTGTAAACTTTATCTAGAGTCTGTATAATTGAAGAAATATTTTTTCTCCTATCCTTAACAGAGAATATCTCCCCATTAGAGCTTACATTAACATGACTATTCATTAGGGTCTCAAACCACCCACTTCCTGATCTCTGCATTGATACAATGGCAAAGAACTGTACAGGATTATGTTTACACTCAGCCCTGGTAATGTATAACAACCAGAAATTAGCAAGTCTGAAAGTACCCCCACCCCTCAAAACAAAAAAAGAAAAGAATAAAATGAACCCCAATATAAAGTTTTGAGAGAACTTGTCAATTACCTGCTAAAAGTTTCAGGTTTTGGGTAATGCACATAAGGAATTTCGGATAGATTGATGCAATCATCAGGGCAAGGCCGTCCAATGAGTTGGATGTTTAGAAGTTTAGTCTTGGTGTGGATACTTAACTGCTTGAGACAGATTGAGTAGATATAAACGCCACAGACCATTGCAAACACTAAGATTACCATCCTTAATAACAATGGAGATTTCTTGGGAGGCTTTATTAGGAGAGAATCCTGTGACCCAAGAAGAAATTGAAAAAACAAAATTAGATTATAAATTTTGTAATGGGAAATTAAAAGATGGTACAATGGGTATTTAAAAAGAGGGGGAGAAACAAAAGAAATGAACTTGCACTCAAACTTAAACTGTAATGTTGTCAAAAGAAGATAAGCAGTTAAAATAAATAAATAAAAACAAAAAAGGGAGGGTAAGGTTTTCAAATTAAAAACTCAAGAAAATTACAGAACCATTAAATCCCAGCTGAACCAGCTTAAGGCTCCAGAGAAAGAGTCACTTAGTAGAAATATGAAAATAAAGTAGGTTTTGTACTGGTAGAGGTAATTCATAAGCCAAAATCTCTTATTGTAAGATATTTGTTATGTATCTAAAACCCAGATCCAAAAAATGCAGAGTAATACTAAGCATTCCCCTATAAACCCTATATTTATTTTCCATACTTATCTATCATAAAGCTTTTTTTTTTTAAAGTAAGATTTAAATGGAAGATGAAGAAGACAAGAAAAAAAAAAGAACAACAAATTAAAGAGTGGGAAAAGATAAAAGAACACCATTCTCTTCAAGACCACCTCCATACCCATAAATCAAAACAACAAATTTTTCCAGGACCCAAAAAAAAAAAAAGAACAGTACTTCAAATATAAAGACCCATTCCTTAATTTCAAACAAAAAGGTCAAATTTGAAAAGTAAAGTAAGTAACAATTTTTCTTTCGGTAAGTTGGTAATGAAGAGAAAAAATAATAATTAAGAAGAAAAGAGCAGAGAATGAGTCATGGGCACCTTGTTGAAGAAACAGATTTCTTCTCTCATTGCTATCCCAAAGACAAAGGAGAACACAAAGAAAGAGGGTCTCAGTTCTGATAGCAAATGGCCAAAAGCTTCGGTCTTTCTTTGCTACTCACTCATCAGTCATCCCCTACCCCTTATCTTCTTCTACCCAGCTGCCAAGTCTTTCTTTTTTTCTTCTACTTTGTCAGTAAAAATTCAGCTGCATTGAAGAGACAGAGACAGAGAGAGAGAGAGAGAAAAGAGCCAAAGAGAAATGTACTAGCAAGCTTTGGAGCGGAGCAGAATTTTTTGCCTCGTGGAAAACAAAGCCCTTAAATCCTTTCCCCGAGGCAACAGTGAGAGCATCCATGTTGCTCTCTCTCTCTCTCTATTTATTTCTGAGATTACAATTAATTTTTAGCCTTGCCGCTTTGTTGTAACTCACTAAACTCTTATTTTAGTAAGTAAAAAATCCATATTATATTTCTAATCCAATCCAATTTATTTGTGACACACACAGATGCCGTGATCTAAGTGCTGGCCTTTAACTCTAACCTCGAAAACCTTGTTGCACGACAGGACCGTATAAGCGTGTGAAGAGGAATTGACTTGCAAACAACTTCTTAATGACTTTGACTTTTGTTTGATTACGATGAAATATCTAAATAAAGTAGTAAGTAGATAAAGAAGAACAACAATTGTCTTTTTAATAATTTTTGTCCAGCTCATAAATGAACCTTTTTTTTTTTTACGGTGAAGTTGGGAACTTCATAAAATATTGAATTGGCAAAAGAAAATATCACAAAATTCAATTGTCCTTTGTTTTTCGTGAAGCTTATAATTATTAAATTGGATTTCCCGATGGTGATTTGTCGGTTGTATTAAAAAAGTTAATTTGAAATTTTCAACGCAGAAAGAAATAAAGACAATAATATTTTGAGTCAACAATTAAATTTTTTACAAGATCCAAATTAAAAATACTAAATTATACTGTAATGAAACAATTTAATGAATACATTTAAAGCAATAGTTAACCATGTATTTTAGAAAAAATTTTATATCACTCTTATGGAAAATAAAAAATATTATCAAATTTTTTTTTCTTTTCGTATAAAATTTTTTTAAAAATAAATTGTTAATCAAATACTCTAAGGACATCCATTAGCATTGTTCAATTATTATTATGTGTAAATTGAGACCAATTTGAACTTAATTATCTAGAGTTTTAATAGCTCTATTCAACTAAGACCATTCAAAATCTCAAAAAAAAAAAAAAAAAACTAAGACCATTCTAGACAGAACAAATCTTGCTAAGCGTAATGTTTGGAACAAGGAAGAGGAGATGAAGGGAGAGTAAAAGCAAATGGAGATGGGAATTTTATATATATATATATATTGGAGGTGAGATTTAATTTTGGCGCTAGGGTCAATGGTCTGGATGAGGGTTGTCTCACCTTTCTGTCTCCTATCAAGTGTTCCAACATTCATGTTCGTTCTCATGCACTTGTAGTAAACTCTATATATCAAGGCAATCTGACTAGTTCCATGTGTCATGAGGGTTCCATGAGTCTTGATATTGAGTGTGATCACTCCAATTTGGACTAATCCTATGTGTAGGAAGTTATGTCCTTTGTCTTTATGTTTCTGGATAGCTGAAGGGGATAACAAGTAGCACGTTTCGTACTCCTTGTTTATTCCATAGACTTGTTCTATGGTCTAAACATGGTAGTCTGTTTTGAACGCTCTGCTCAAAGACCATGAAGACTTATAGAATTGGCTGGTGGCAACTTTTGGGATGTTCCAATCTCCAATGTCTAGATCTAGATCGGATAGCTCAAAAGACTCTGAATTAAGTACTCCCACGTCTGTTGGGATATCTGGAATAGATGTGGGTTGGGAACATCTATTACTGGTAGAAGAGTAACTTCTAAACAACCTATTCATGATTCTAGGGTTACAAGTTTAAACCAACGATTACAACCTAGTCACCTTTATCCTCATACTTCTGGATCTAACCTTTAGATCTGAAACAAAAGTATACAACAGTGGGATAGAAACCTGATCTGTAAACTCCTACCTGCAGTTGGGAATTGGTTCTAACTCCCTGAAGCTGAACACCTAAGTCTCTTCTAGACCTTGGGAATGGTGAATTTTTCTATAAAAAAAATAGAAAACAATTTGTGGTGTTGTTTCGAGAGATTAGGAAAACCACTAAATACTTTTTATTTATTTATTTAAGCAATAGAACGTGTATCTACTATTTTCCACATATCTCCTCTCTTTAATCTCTCCTCTTAAGCATTAGTATCTAGAATTGTAAAAAATGTTCTATTTTATAATTTAAAAAACTACTTTATTTTTTGGGAAATACCATCCCACTTTACAATACATCCAACATTCTAGTTTTTATTTTCCTATACAACACGTTAAAATATTATATCTACAAGGTGAGAGACAATAAAATACTATTTAAAAAGAGGTGAGAGAAAATAATAAGAGAGAGAGAGAGAGAGAAGAAGAAGAAGAAGAAGAAGAATCAAAAATAATATAAAAGATGTGAGAGACAATAAAAAAAAAAAATACAATCTTGCTTGGTTGTAACATTTTTTTAAAAATAACATTCCGAGTATTGCTTTGGTTTTGTGGTTTGACGGTACAAAATAACATGTTGGAAGTTTTGCAACTCCCAATGCTAATACTTTCCTCTTTCTTTTTTTTCTTTCTTTTTCTCTCTTATTGGTGTGCATAGATAATGTTGGATCAAGTTTTGAAAAATTTTCAACTTTATCCAAATTCCTTTGGTTCAAGAATTCCTAACACAAGGATTTGATTGGTTAGATCATGAAGTAATTCGTAGGTACTTATGAAGCATGAAAAATGTTGTTCTCTCATCTCATTATCTCACATTTATAGTGGGGTTTACTCATAAATTCATAGTAAGATCCATCTTAAATGTTAGAGGAGAGACATGACCTTGGATTCCTCCATTCCTTCAAGTTTCCAAAAACATCATTTTTATGTTAACTTAAAAGCAGGTAGACAATTGAAAGTTTGAAAGAGCATGAAACCATTTTCATTTATTGCGTTTACTTGCTACATGTTTCAACTAGTTCCTTTCAATACCAACTCTTCATTTAATGGTTGGTAGCACAAATATTTAAAAAGAAAAAAAAAATCTTTCTTCGTCTATGTTAAATCAAATGTAGTACTAATAGGGGTGTGCATAGGTTGGGTTAAGGGGATTTTTTTACCTTATCCAAATTCCTTTGGTTTAGGAATTCCTAACACAAGGATTTGATTGGTTAGATCGTGAAGTAATTCTTAGATACTAATGGAGCATGGAGAATGTTGTTCTCTCCTCTCATTGTCTCACATTTATAGTGGGGTTTACTCATTAAATTCATAGTAAAATCTACCTTAAATGTGAGAGGAGAGACATGAACTTGGATTCCTCCATTCTTGCAAGTTTCCAAAAACATCATCTTTACGTCAACTTAAAAGTAGGTAAATAATTGAAAGTTTGAAAGAGCATACAACCATTTTCATTTAATGCGTTTACTTGCTACATGTTTCAGCGAGTTCCTTTCAATACCACCGCATACCCCTGGTGCGATGGTCACTCCACAAGTATAAGTGCTTATGGGGTGTGGGGAGCAAGGATCAGGGTTCGGGTTCAAGTCTCCAGGAGAGAGCTTCATACACATATACACTTAGATTAAACTAGAGTAGAATTCTATTTTGTATAAAATAAAATAAAAAAATTTAAAAAGTTCCTTTCAATACCAACTCTTTGGTCAATGGTTCATAGCATAAATATTTAAAAAGAAAAAAAAAAAATCTTCCTTCGTCTATGTTAAATCAAATGTAGTACTAATAGGGGTGTGCATGGATCGAGCTAAGGGAATTTTTTGACCCAATCCAACCCATCACATAAGTCCAACCCAACCTAACCTAACCCAACCCAAGCCAACTCACAAGTTGAACCCATGGGTTGGACAAAAAACTAAGAAAAAGATAGAGAAAAAAAATATTATGATCCACCACAATAAGAGAGATAAATAGAGAGAGAGAGAGAAAAAAAATTGAGAAACGTTACCTAACATTGGAAGAGAGAGCTATCAACAAAAAGATAGAACCACTATCGAGGTGGTGATGATAGAGAAGGTTAGGATTCAAAAGGGAGTGAAGTGGGAGAGGGGAGTGGGAGGCAATACATTAAGAGAAAAGGTTCTAGGGTTTATGTGAACTAATTGACTCTTATATAGGATAGGAAGGGCTGGTTATTTTTTAAAAAATAATTAATTATATAATATATTTTGAATATATATTAAAAATATGGGTGGGTCAGGTCGGAGTTAGTGGCTTTGGAATTTTATGACCCGAATCCAACCCCACCTGACTTGCTATCAAAAAAAACTTTGTAACTTAATTCAACCCACCAAGTCCTAAAAATTGACCCAACCTAGTAGATTGGGTTGGGTCGGGTTGGATTTTGTGGGTTAGCTGCACACCCCAGTAATGAACACCAAATAAGAAAAAATAACTTACAAATCTTTCATGAAGAAAGATTATTTTAGGTACAAGGGGAAAAAACATATCTAGAGATCTTGATTTTATGGGCCAGATGCAAGTAGCGGTACTAGAACCACCGCTAGGAATAAAATACATTTTTATGTTACTTATTATAAATTATCAGATATGTTGTTTATCAAAAAAAAAAATACCAAATATGTTATTATTTTTATTTTTTAAGAAAATTCAAAATTTTCTCTTGTGTTTTAGTGTTATCATACTTTGTTATATAAATTTTCATGACCTGAACCCAACCCAACCCGACCCAAACCCAACCCAACCCACTATCAAAAAAAAACTTTGTAACTCAACTCAACCCACCAAGCCCTAAAAATTGACCCAACCATATTTTCTTCCAAAGTGGTTTCATTAGCTCGACTTGGGAAGGGGACTGCGAGTTCACCATATTAGCTTCTGTTTTGAGAAAATAATACCCTGACTTGGTAGTGTACTGGCCGGACTGAACATAAGACCAAAAGAGAGAGTCCTCTAAGGTGGTTTGCGTCAGTGGGATTTGTGCAATCTGGTCTGATTCCGTTTGGTTGAAAAGGTTAGGTAGCAACTAAACATTCCATTGGCGAGTTGAGGGATTAATTAGAGAACTCACCGTGGCATTTTGTAGTTCAACCGTGAGGAGACATTGGAGGCTTGGACTTTGCAAAGAAGGCAGCCACTTATCCCCCCAAAGCATAATTGATTCTCCATTGCCCACTCTCCACTTCGCTCCTCGCCTTACAACCTCCCTACCTATCAAAATACTCCTCCAAGCATACGACTTTCCAAAGCCCTCCTTGGCTTCCGTAATAGAACAGTTTGGAAAGAACTTGGACTTAAACACTTTGTAAGACAAAGAATTTGTGTTGTACAACAACCTCCACGTTTGTTTAACTAAGAGAGTATCATTAAATAATGACAATTCCTTGAACCCCATGCCACCATTGGATTTTGGTTCACACATTTTTTCCCACTTAACCCAATGAATTTTCCTACAATCTCTTCTTTGTCCCTACCAAAAGCCACGAATAAGTTTTTCAATTTTATTACAAAGGTCTAGTGGAAGCTTGAAACAACACATGGTATATGTCGGGATAGCTTGGACCACTACCTTAATAAAAAATTCTCACCCCGCTTGTGATAGTAGACTTTCTTCCCATCCTTGAAGCTTCCTCCAAACCCTCTACTTAATGTAATCAAAGCTTGCATTTTTACTCTTTCCCACAAGTGAAGGTAACCCTAAGTACTTTTCATACTGCACAATTTCTGGAACACTCAAAACTTCTTTGATTTCAGTCCTCATATCTGAAGTGGTAGATTTGCTAAAGAAGATTGACATTTTGCCTCTATTTGTTGGCTGCCCAGACATGCTTTCATAGGAGGCAAGAAGATCGAGCACCTTTTGACTTTCATTTCTATTAGACCTGCAAAACAATAAGCTATCATCCGCAAAAAGCAGATGCATTAGTTTTGGACTTCTTCTACTCAATGCAAATCCATGTAAGGAACCCTCACTTGCTGCCTTCAAGATTAGATTATTAAGGCTTTCTGTACACAACAAAAATAGAAAGGGTGATAACGGATAGCCTTGGTGAATTCCCCTTGTTGGTTTAATCAATCCCTTCGGTTCACCATTCACCAGCACCGAATATGAGACTGTTTTAACACACACCATCATAAGGGCTATCCATCTTTCATTAAACCCCAAATTTCTCATCACATCCTCCAAAAAACACCACTCCACCTTATCATACGCCTTACTCATGTCTAATTTTAATGCCATGTATCCAAGTTTTTTAGAATTGTGATTACTCATGCTATGCAACGTTTCAAAACCCACAAGGATATTATCTGAGATTAATCGGTTTTTTATGAAGGCACTTTGGTGTTAGGTTATGATTAAGGGTAGGATTTTTTTTAACCTATTTGCAAGGACCTTTGAAATTTTTTTATAAAGGACATTACAAAGGTTAATGGAGCGATAATCTGTGACAACCATGAGATTTTTTATTTTTGGTATTAAGGTTATGAAAGTATGGTTTAGGGGATGGGGAATTGTGGCTGAATTTAAGTATGACAATATGGTTTTGGTGACATCATTACCTATAAGACTCTAATAATTTTGGTAGAAAAGAGAGGGCATACCATCGAGACTAGGAGCTTTTAACGGAGCCATATGTTTTAGTGCAACTTCTACCTCCCACTCCATGAACTCTTGTGATAATTGAGCATTCATATCATCAGTAACCACCTTCACCATTGAATTGAGACCCAAGGTCGAATTGGAGGATTCAAATAGTTGTTGATAGGAGGTAGTGAAAGTTTTAGCAATACCCTCGGGTTAATTGATCCATGCACCCGAAGAATCTTTGACCCCCAAAATCTTATTCTTTTGATGCCTTTGAGCAGTCCTAGTATGGAAATACCTAGAGTTTTTATCACCATCAGCCAGCCAAAATGCTTTTGCCCACTGCCTCCACATCAAATTTTCCTTCACCAACAATTCATTAATCTCCTTTTTCAAGCCCATCACTCCGTTATTATGTTAGAAAAATACATGTTTGTAGCGCATACAAAACATACGCAGCAGAAAATAAACGGATCTACTTCATTCGCAGTTGATAATATGCACTATGTAAATTTCAGAATTCAACAACAAAAAAGTGCACCTTTGTGCTGTGAAATTCAAAACCGAATATTAGAAGTACTTGGGAACACTTGTAATCTTCACTCCAATTTCACTAACGCCTAAGAAGTGTAGTCTCTCAATCAATTTCCAAATGAGAGTTAGAGAGTGTGGTTAACACTCACACATTCACACACACACCATTTCACAATAATGTTGTTACTTTTATAAAATTCTGTATATTTTTTCCTTCGTATATAACTGATTATCTAATTGGGCTAGCCTCTTGGGCTTTCCCAATTGGGCTTAAGTATGTGGCTTGGAGTAGGATAACAATGGACCAATAAGACACTAGCTCTAATGGGCCTTGGGCTTTTCTGTTAACTCTTGACAAATCCAAAGTTATCATTAACTATATCTAACTATATCTAATACCACTATATAAATATAGTTGTACTCTAGGCCTTATTTATAAATTATATCACAAGACTTTATTGTGCATGCAACCCCTTCATAAATATTCATAGTAATACAAAATCATAAAAGTAGACTGCCACTTTGTAGATTACTACATCTTAATTCTTTGAGTATCCGGTTTAATCCTTTAATATTATTCATCTTAATTATTTGAGTACCCGATTTAATCCTTTAATCGTGAGATTTATTATTCATTTGACAGTCGTTAGGAGAATAATAAATTTCATAGCGGTCCAGTTCAATATGTTTTAACTCTTAAAATATATCAACATACCAACTAGAAGTCTTTACTTCCATGATTAAGACAAATCATCTTAGTTGATATGTTATAATCTTTGCAGATAAAATGTCAAATTTCATCACTGACTATGAACTATAATTCTAAATTTACAAAGAACCTGTAATTTATATCTTCTGTGACTTTTTACATAAGTCACATATTATGCATCTCATGGATTATATGATAATATCTCAATATTCATGTTACCATTATTTTTAGATAATAATAAAACAACTTTATTAATCACAACATTAATGTCATACATAGCATCAGACAATAAGATTTAAGGGCACACATCCTAACATATTACTCCCACCATGCATTGCTTGCTGTTCGGCCTGAAGCAAACATTTCCTTTTTTCAATCAATTGTCTCTATACATGGCCAAAGTTCTTGCAACTCCACTATGTTAACTCTGCCCCACATTTTTCTATTTTTTGTATCACTTGTCTTTCAGTTTCACAAGGGAAAGAGCCTTTCCACACTGCTTCAATCACCCTTCCACACACCTTATTGGACATTCACATTTCTTCAAAACGGAATGGCTTTGAACTTGGTGGGGGTTTATACCATTTGGAGCAATCCATAAAGGGGAGTGATCCGAGGTATTGCATGTGAGGTGAACAACCATGGTGCCTACAAAGCGGTTAAGCCAATCTGTTATGCATAAGGCTCTATCTAATCTCTCCCAAATTGAAAGACCCAAATTGTAATGTTTACTTAAAGTAAACCTTGAACCCGAGTACCCTAGATCCACAAAATCACATGCGTCGATTACCTCACGGAACAACTGCATTTGATCGTGACTTCTTCTACTACCCCCCAATTTTTCTTCACCTCTCACCAACTCATTAAAATCCCCTGCACACAACCACGGACTCTGAAATTTTCTTTTTAAAGTACGCAGCAAATCCCAAGACTCAATCCGCTTTTGAGTGTCCAGTTCACCTTAGAATCCTGTGAATCGCCATTCGGACTCTTTGTTCTTATTTATGATCGTGTCAATATGGTTCTTAATCGACCCCTCCACTTAAAAATCAATTGATGATCTCCAAAACAGAACTAAACCTCCACCTATGCTTGTTCTTGGCTATACAAACATGTTTTCAAACTGAATTTTCTTTTTCACATCTTTTAGCCTTGCTTCATCTGCCTATGTTTCAGCTAAAAACACGACAGAATGATCTTTTGCTCACACCATCTCAGCAAGCTCGTTCACTGTACATGAGTTCCCAAGCCCACAACAGTTCTAGACTAAGCAACTTATTGTGTTTGGCGAGACTGAGTATCAGCCTCCACTATTGAAAAAAGTTTGTCACTCTCATCTTTTGAAACTCACCTGTGCTTACTAGGTATATGAACATCTGCACTCCTTTTCCCACAAATTTTCCTCCCCTCTTCTGTATGGCCCACGGATTTTGAGTAATTCAAACTAGGGATTAACCATTTGGTTCTCGGGTTGCTGCTGGTAGCAGACTTGGAATTGGAGGAGGGAATTTTTTTCCGTGTTGCCCTAATTCCAGCTGGCCGTGCTCCTTGCTTCTCAGCTGAGTGGCGTGCTGAACATGGAAGGGAATATCCTCATTACTTCTACCTCCTTATTTAGACTTAATTCAGAATGATTGTTGCAGTCAAATCCCGTTACTCCCTCATTAAACCCCTTGTCTAATGTAATTATGAGGGGACCACTACTTTTTCACTGTTAAAACTTATTTATCATGATTTTTAATAATAAAGTTTATTATATATAATGGAATGTACGTGCACCACCAGACACTTTCGGTTTTTGTTTTCATAATTAATCTGACACTGACACATTCATATTAGACCAAAACGGATTCAGGTAAGGAGGAATACTTAAGGTACTGCATTTGGTGTAAATGTAATTAAGAGTTGAGATTGAAGGTTAAAAAAGTAATTTTTAATTTTAATTATTAAATAAAATATATTAAAGAGAGATAAATAATTAAAATAAAAAAAAAAAAAATTATGAGAAAAAATTGGTGAATTGCACCAGATAGGTATTGAACCTTATCCATATTATATTCGCCCAAAACTATTTAAAAGATTCCAAATTTGCAGTAGCGTCTGGCTCCCACATCATCTCTTTGCAGTTTTCACCTGCCATTGCCATTGCCATTAACTTCTTCTTTTTTATTGAGAATGTTGCCATTAACTTCTTTGTCAGGGTAAGTTGTAAGTCTGAAATAATTAAATGCAAGGCATGATACCTTACCAATATGAGATGAAGTAATAATAAACATTCTACCAAAAAAAAGAAATAATAATAAACGATTCAATTCTATGCCCCCCCCCCCCCCCCCCAAAAAAAAAAAAAGTAAAAAACAACTATTCAACAAGTTCAAAGAGTAAAAGACAAAAAATAAATAAAAAAAATGAAGCTAATAGTAATAGGTATGCAGATTTTAGCAAAAATTGGGGCAGCACAACCCATATACCTCCCCCTTTTTAATGAACTTGGAATTTTTGCTGCGTCTTGATAAAATCGAACTATTTTGTAATAGATTAATTAGTTTTATTTATTTATTTTAAATGTTATGATCCTGTAACAACAAAATAAAAATAAAAGGTATGGCTATAATATATATTGGTTAAATAATGGCTATAATATAAAAATCGGAAAACAGATTACAAATTCAAAATTGGAGTCTGCATATTAAACTATCCATCCATAAACGGTCAAAGTAATGTACCTTCCTTAGAAAGAGAAAATTATGATAAGAATAAGAAGTTCTAGGTTCTAGCTTAGGCACCTCTCTCTCCCTAATAAAAAATTATTTAAAGACAGAAACGTGTGGATTCAAAAGCCACTAGATAAATGTGTTTGTACAAATTTATTAAAAAATAAGCTGAGAACTTATCAATTTTTTTTTCTAAGGACCGATAAGGCTATAATATTATAATGAGATCAATAATTTGTGTTCTCAAATTTATCTTTTGAAAGAGGTTCACTGTAATATAATAAAATTCTTCTTTTTATATTTTTCCTTTTGTTTTTCATTTCTTCTTCCAATCATTTTTTCAAATTTTATATGGACCCAAATTAAATGTATTGAAGTAATTCTATACAAATTTAAAATCAGATTAGTATTCAAAATTCTTCAAAGAGATATTGGTATATGTGATTACTATTTCATTTCAAATCAGATTCAATTTAAAAATAAAAAAAATGAAGGAATCTAAACTTCAAACCACAAACAAGATAAAATCAAACTATTTTGTAATAGATTAATTAGTTTATTTATTTATTTTAAATGTTATAATCCTGTAGCAAAAAAATAAAAACAAAAGGTATGGCTATAATATATATTGGTTAAATAATGGCTATAATATAAAAATTGAAAAACAGAGTACAAATTCAAAATTGGAGTCTACATATTAAACTATCCATCCATAAACGGTCAAAGTAATGACCAAAAATCCAACTATTTATTAAAGCTCACTTAAAAATAGAAGTGGATCTAATCACCCAAGGCTCAAACAAAGACTTTGTAGAGAGTGAACACAATAACAACGGACAGATATTGGTATATGTGATTACTATTTCATTTCAAATTAGATTCAATTTAAAAAAAAAAAAAAATAAAGGAATCTAAACTTCGAACCACAAACATGATAAAATCAAACTATTTTGTAATAGATTAATTAGTTTATTTATTTATTTTAAATGTTATAATCCTGTAGCAAAAAAGTAAAAATAAAAGGTATGGCTATAATATATATTGGTTAAATAATGGCTATAATATAAAAATAAAAAAACAAAGTACAAATTCAAAATTGGAGTCTGCATATTAAACTATCCATCCATATACGGTCAAAGTAATGACCAAAAATCCAACTATTTATTAAAGCTCACTTAAAAATGGAAGTGGATCCAATCACCCAAGACCCTAAACAAAGACTTTGTAGGGAGTGAACACAACAACAGCGGACAGAAATGTCTGAGGACAGCAATTAACATCAAATGAATAATAAATAGTTTTGCTCGAGGAGCAATGTCTTACATTCTAGCCCAGTATCTCTCTCTCTCTCTCCTTTTTTCTCTCTCTTTTGACCCCCTTCTTCTGGCCTCTTTCATCCTTATCTATACTCCTTCCTCTTTGCATCTGCAACGTCCATCTCCCATCTAACTCCCTTCTTCTGTTAACACTTGTCCCATTGATTGTAGGAGATGGTGGAATGGAACCGACTAGCTGTCATTTATACTGTTCAAGTCACCTCCACATCAATATACGGTTGATAAAACTGTTGCTTCTCATTTAATGCGGCCAGAAAACTAGGTGCAGAGCATTTAATGCGGAGTCCACAGGGCGTCACCCACCAAACCAGATATTTTCTCTCTGCCATATACCACCAGTATACTTTTGGTATTTGTTCATGCAATGCCGTCTTCGGGTCCTCGGCCCTCATCGTTTAACAAAGATCTCCCTTGTCCTTTGATCTTCTTCCTCGGTCCTCGGGTCCTCAGCCCTTATCCTTAACTAAGATCTCCTTCGATCCTTAATCTTCATCCTCGGTCCTCGGCTCCTCACAATAAGAATAAGAAGTTCTAGCTTAGGCACCTCTCTCCCTAATAAAAAATTATTTAAAGACAGAAATGTGTGGATTCGAATTCCACTAGATAAATGTGTTTGTAAAAATCTATTAAAAAATGTGCTGGAAAACTTATCAAATTTTTTTTAAGGACCGATAAGGCTATAATATTTTAATGAGATCAATAATTTGTGTTCTCAAATTTATCTTTTGAAAGAAGTTCACTGTAATATAATAAAATTCTTCTTTTTATATTTTTCCTTTCTTTTTTTCATTTCTTCTTCCAATCATTTTTTCAAATTTTATATGGTCCCAAATTAAATGTATTGAAGTAATTCTATACAAATTTAAAATTTAAAATCATATTAGTATTCAAAATTCTTCAAAGAGATATTGGTATATGTGATTAATATTTCATTTCAAATTAGATTCAATTAAAAAAAAAAAGAAAAAAGAATCTAAACTTCTAACCACAAACATGAGACATCACAAGAAATATCATTATAGTTGCACTACAAAATAAAAAGTCTATCCCAATCCCCAGCGCTTCAAAAATGCCGCATAAGTCCATATGGGCTATACTCGCACTTTTTAACGTCAATATTGAACCATCGAAATAGACCTGGTTAGGCTATACAGGCATTTTGAAAAGCGCTAGTATAGGTTGTGGCACTTTTAACAATTGTCATAACAGCCCAAAAAGTTATTTCGATGTTTTGATACCATTGTTATAGGTTTTTTTTTTTTTTTTGTTATTTTTTGTTTTTATAAGTGCTAGTATAGGTTGAGGGTTTATTGTGGTGTTAGCGAAAAACGTTGTAATAGTTCACATATATCTCCGGCTTTTGAAAAAGCCTTAAAAGAAACACAGGAATAGAACAGATTTTTTTAGTAATGTTGAGGTATCATTTGGACCACTTAATTTAAATAAGGCTTACATTGTAGCACTTATATATTTATAGCAATTATTACACATCTCTAATTATTTTATTATTTATTAATAATTATTAGTAAAAGACCACCATGTACTATTGGTGTGATGGTCACTTTATAAATATAAATACTTGTGGGGTATGGGGGGTAAAGGTCAGGATTCAAATCTCCAAGAGAAAATTTTACACACATATACACTTAAATTAGATTAGAGTAGAATTCTACTTGTATAAAAAATAATAATAATAATTACTAGTAAAAGGTTCATGTTTTGTACCGTTTTAATCATGAATTTATAGAAGAATGTAGAGGAACATCAAATATGAAATTATTATTATTAGTTTTATTTTTGGTGGTTGTGATAGCACCAAGGAGATAAACACGATACCAAGTACTGTGAATAAAAACAAAATTTTTCATTACATAAAGTTGGCATGATTGATTTGAACTGTAAATCATTTTCTTTTTTTGGTAAATTTTATTGGTGATAGAATTAATATACACATAAGCAAGGCGATTTCTTCGGAAACATATAGGAAAGGGAACAATATTGTTCTTTCTAAAAGTAATATATTAAAAAGCAAATGAAATCATTTCAGTCATGGCGTGTCCATCATTGACAATAAGTAGAATACATGTTACTTTTCTAGAAGAGAGTTGTGTTTAGTGGATAGACTAGATGATTCGGTCCACGTAATACCGTCCACAACGTTTTCTTTTGTGTTTTGATTTTCTCGTTCTCAAAACTGGGGCAAAAATGGTCTTTTGTCAATTTCGAGCAAAAAAATCAGCATTTTGTTTTTTTTAAACTAATTAGAGAAATATCTATTTTTTAAAACTCGATTTTTTCAAAATCAAGTTAAGCTCTATAGTGGTATTTTAAGGAGCTTATAATGACGTTTTAAAGAGCCTATAGTGGCGTTTTGGAACTCGAGCTCCATGAACTTGAGTTATAGGTATAAAAAAAAAAAAATTTGCATGGAACTCGAGTTCATGGAGCTTGAGTTCTAAAACGCCATTATAGATCTTTAAAACGTTACTATAGGCTCCTTAAAACGCCACTATAGGACTCTATAATTTTTTTTTTCTTAAACTTGATTTTAAGAAAATCGAGTTTCAAAAGAGGAGTATTTCTCTAATTAGTTTAGGCATTTCTCTAATTAGTTTCAAAAATAAGGTAACACTAATTTTTTTGCACGAAATGGGCAAAAGCCCATTTTCGCCAAAAATTGGAGTATTCTAAGTTCTAACGTTGATTTATCCCCCATTTGGTATATGAAATGGGAGCAATTCAAGAAAGAAAAAAAAAACCATTTTTCAGAAACATGGAATGAAAAAAAAGTAGTTTTTCATACCTTTGAAAATGAAATTAGATGGATTTCAATAATTTTTCTATAATAAATACGATATGATTTGAACTTATATAACTTTTATCTTATAGTGATTATTCTCCGTCATAACGCCAATACACTAATATTAACTTTTTCCCCTAAAAAGTATATTAGAAAAAAGTGATATAGCAACACACTAGAAGATTTAGGTTTTGCTTCTTTTATTATTATTGAAAATATTACTTACATATTTGTTAAAAGTTGACTAAAAAGTCTAAAATACATTTATACCTAAAACAATTGAATTTTTGAAAAAATGTAAACAAGCAAACGATTAAGTTAATGAAAAAAACATCAACATAAACATGTTTTATATAAACAAAGAGGGTCACAACTTATAATACTGTCCCATTAGATACTTTCTCGCGTAAACATTACCAAACTTGTTAACGTGCATGCTGCATAAATATATTAGTAAAAGAAGAACCCCGCAATGATTATTTAAGCTTCACCCCGAAGAAGTAAGCTATATTGTCCCGCTATCTCCGGCACCCAATAATGCTTGGGGGCAACAACTTTGTGTCATAACGTTTACTTCAAGTTGAAGATTTATTTTAAATTTCATCAACACGCCCATAAGGAAAAGAGGTACGAACAAAAAAAATCATTGTACACAGAGATCGGTTGAAGCAAAACGTGAACCCCACGCTGAATAGTGATCGAATAGTTTGTGGCACCCATGCCTCTTTACAATAATAGCTAGCTAATACCGTACTATATCATTTTCTTAAGCATTATTAATGGAGATTCTGTCAGATTGGGTAGAAATTTTCTCACATGTCCTATCGCTTTATTTATATAAAGTATCTGAGAGCATTCAAGCAAGTTCTATTGACATGTAAAATATATATATATATATAATATATATATATATATATATTAATGTGTGCCGTTAAATCATACACACTAATAAATTATTTTAAATTTTTTTTATAAAAAATTATAAAATTACTAATTTTTTGGACAATTTTTTTTAAATTTTTCTTAAAATATTTTTAAAAATAAATAATTAATATGTGTTTGAAAGGTATACATGAACCGGCGGACCCGAAAAGAAGAAGCAATGCATGAATGTTGTTGGCATAATATTTTAAGTACCTATACTTGAAACAAAGGAATGAATTTAGTGGCTTTTTTTAAAAAAAAAAAATTATAATAAAGCTTGTTGCATTTCAAGCATATACGATACTTTTCACATATAGGTTTGTCCATTAGCGAAGTGACCAAATAGATTATGAAGAAGAATCAGGATTTCTTTCTTCACAATGAAACCTGTGGATTATGGTTATATAATGAGATTGAATAACTCCAATAAAAAAGCTATTGCAGATAAGGTCAATTTCCACAGCTCTGTAATTTTTCGAAACATTCCTTAAAAAGGAAAAACGAGTTACTGTAAATTGCATCACTACTTTGCCTAAAAAGGTAACAAAGCAGCTTTTGTTTCTCAGTGATAAGTTAGGGATCATATGCACATAGAAACCTTAATCAATTAGGGAGTGCAAGAGTTAATGTCTTGACTCTTGCGTTCAAAACTCTTAACTAGTATTTTAGGGTCGCTATTAATTTTCTATTGAATGAATATTTTGAAAATCCTCACAATTGAATTATACATATTACTTGTTTTTAATATGCATGTTAAATTTGTGTTAATTAGATGTTATTTATTATGAGATTTATAAACTCATATTTTATGTATAATTTTAAAGTTAAATTTAAATTTTTATGGGGAGATAATTATTAATCTCCGATCATCTTGATATTAACATAAAAAATATAATAAAATAATATAATCTAATGATTAATTTATCTGAATACTCTTTTAATAAAAAAGTTATAGAGTTGTATAATATTATATAAAGTTCCGCTATGAATTATGAAGAAGACGTAACTAAAAAAAGTTGAGCCCGCCCACAACATTTAACTAAAAAGAATGTTAGGCATTAGGCACTTGGTCCCACAATACATTTAACTTTGAAATTCTTGAACGAGCCTAGTGTAGGAAGTCTAACATTCTCTTTCATTTTTCCAAAGCGGGATATAAAGTTTTCTCACAAAACAACAAGTCCCACACGGGTAATGATATTAAGAATGCCTTTACTTATAGTCATAGATGAGCTGTTTTAATTTTTTCTTTATATTTCATACTTAAGAGCAAATGTACCGCATTGAAAATTTACATGGTAATTAATAAGAGGGAACTTTTATAAATCTCTATTTTAGGTTCAAAATCAAGAAGACTTTTTGAAAAATATTTGAGGTCATACCTAGATAAAAATCTAAGTTCGTATAAAGTTATCATATTTATTTATATCAATTAATAATTATAAATTAAATCAATTATGATGTCACCAATCAAACATGAAAAGAGAGAACCACTCCTTTTTAGTTTTTTGTTCAATTTAACAAAACCGTGGTCATACTACTTTGTTTGGTATTGGGTTAATAATAATTTATTTAAGAATATACTTATCTAGAATACAGGTTTTATGGACTTATAAAAATGGTAAAGTGAAACTAAAAATTCATATGCCTTTACTTTTGTTTTATTTGGTTGGAGCAATTTTTAAAGTAGATGGAATATGCATGAGAAATCGAGGTTTTCATTTGTTTGATATGAATAAAAATTGGGATGTATGATGTTTTCCTTTCGAGTCCAATTATATTTTTGCCCTCTTTTGACTGTATGCTCCCCCCCCCCCTCCCCCCTCCTTTGACTATATTTTTGTTCAATTCAAAACTATGATATTGGATTAATTTTAATTTATTTGAGAATATACTTATCTGGAAAATAGGTTTTATGAACTTTAAAAAAAAATTGTAAAATGGAACTAAAAATTCATGTGCTTTTACTTTTGTTTCATTTGGTTGGAGTGATTTTAGAGTGGATGGAATATAGATAAGAGATCAAGGTTTTCATTTATTTGATATGAATAAAAATTGGAATGTATGATGTTTTCCAACCAGGCCCAATTATATTTTTACCCTCCTTTGACTGTATGCTTCCCCCCCTCCCCCACTCTTATTTCTTTTTTGAATAATGTCTCTTCAATTGCTTTATTTTAGGATTACTAATGCCTTTTTTTTTTCTTTTTTTTGGTTACTTGTCGAACATGTATGCCTTGGTCTTAATAAAAAAATAATTATATATTATTCAACATTTCAACATATTTGACAAGTTTAATGTTAACACATGATAAATTTTTAGCATCAATTTGTTAATACAATATATTTTTGTATTAAAATTTAATTACTACGAGAATAAAAAAATATCTAATATGCATATAATGATATAAATTAATTCAAAATTATTATTTATTTCTTTCCTCTAAATCAAATATCAGAAAATTATATACATTTTAGATTTTACATCCTCTCACTTTTCTATCAAACATATATGAAAGTCAACAATAATATTTTTCTTATTTTTATAAATTTTATATCCTTCTATTTTTTCCATCGTTTCAATAAATAAAAAACCAAAATTGATGTAAATTGTTTTTATTTCATTTGGTGGATTCTAAAGTTCCAAGGCATGTAGTAGTCTCCTCTCTCCAGTGTCCAATAGCGTAAAGGCCTTTCTTTGAAGCCCAGAACAACAACTTCAGCTGAGCACAGTAACTGCCTAATGTTTCATGGACAAAACAATTCAATTATTTTGTATGTATGTGTTGGGCTCAATTTCCAAGAGCCCTGTGATCCAGTTGTATGTTACCATTGTTGAGCGTTCTTGTTGTTTTCTAGTTCTACCAGACACCCAAATGGGCTATATGATGGTACCAATTAAGTTTGTGTATCCAATTAAATGCTAAAGTTTGGGCTCGCTTTTTCTGGCCCTTTTGGTGATCAGCAAGTGACAAGAGTCGTATGTGGGTTTGCCAATTGACAACCTTATTGGGCCTCTATTACAAAAAAGTTTTGCTAAAAATTGGAAAAAGAAATTGTACGTATACGTTGATATTTATTTATTTTTAATTGTACTTTTAATCTTTTACTATTAATTTTTTTTTTTACAATACTATTGAATACCTTAATTTCTTTTTAACTGGTGCTATTGAAAATTCGTTTTGTAAATTTTTGGCTTGAATAATTTTCCTTGAGAGCAAAAATATTGTTTGGTTGAAAAAAAGATGAGAAACTATTCAATCCTCTTAGAGGAGTCCTTGCTGCTCTCACTACAAGTGTGAGACCCACACTTATTGTGAAAGGAAAGACTTTAAGTAGTTTTATTTTTAACATTTTGTTGATGACCAAAATGTGACAAGGAAACTCATTCCATGAAAAGCAAGGAAAAACCATGGGCCTTAACAAAAGAATGCCTAGTTCATAAGGTTAAGAATGACCATTAGGGCCCAAAGGCCCAAAAAGTAGGAAAGAAAAGAAACAGAGAACCCAGACTTAGGCCACAAACAAGACCTCCATCCTCGGGTTCTGTACTTGACGAAATAACCGAGGGATCTTAGTCAGGCAGAGGACATGCAGCAAAGAGAAGGATGGTTAGAGGCTTTCCAGCTTGGAATGCATGAACCTATGGAAAACTCATTTCCTCTGTGTGCATGACATTTCGCCACAACTTCCTCTCAAATGTCCTTATCAATCAAATCTGTCACCCATTGCATTGAATATCCTACCTACTCCTTTGACTTTCCAGAAAGACATCTTCCATTTGTAGCTAAATCCAAATACACTTTTGAGATATAATTGTCAAATTAAGCTAAACATCTACCCAATGAACTCTTTTAAGTTCTTGTCAAAGGACACCACTGCACACTCTTGGCGCGATGGTCACTCCACAAGTATAAGTATTCGTGGGGTATGGGAGGCAAAGGTCGGAGTTCAAGTCTCCAGGAGGGAGTTTCACATACATAATACACTTAGATTATGCTAGAGTAGAATTCTATCTTGTATATAAAAAAAAATTCTTGTCAAAGGACATTATTTTACCCAGAAAATCAAGGACGCCTTTGCTTGGAGGTGCCAGACCATGTCCAATATAAAAAGAACACCAAAATATAACAACAAAGAGGAGTTGGAAGGGGGAGAGTTCTAGGGGTTCAGAGGGAAGTTCTGAGAATTCTAAGAGTTTAGCAAGGGAGAGGGGAGAAAGAAAGAATAAAACAAGAGAGCCAAGGAGGAGGACTTCATCCATATCCTTAAGATTTTTCAAGATATCACTTAACCTCTAAAGAAACTTATACAAAAATATGCACACAACAGATATCACTCTCTCCCACAAAATCCTCCTCACTTGACTGCCTTGGAAGGAAATGACCAAGCAAAACTACTTGGACTTGAGTTCCAAATTCCATAAGTCTTGTACAAAAGCACTAAGTCTATGAGAATTAAGGCCAAGGACCTCGTGGCTAACCCATTTTTATGAAGTTCTTTCATATATGTATGTATGTATGTGTGTGTGTGTGTGTGTGTATATATATATATATGTATGTATGTATACGTTTTAAAATATATATCCTAACATGAGGAACTAACAATTCTTTGAGGATATTTGTATTGTATAGTTCTTATTTAGAACCTACAAAGATAAAGGGAGAGAAAAAAATCCAGTAAGTATGGAAGAAGATCATGTGGCTTGGGAACCAGCATTTCGGGTTCTTAGATTAAAGGTCCCATGGTTTAAGGAACCGGCATTTTGGGTTCCATGGATTAAAAACCTAGTACCCTTGAAAACCATGACATCACTCTCGGGGAACCACGAACCCATGTCCTGGGAACTACTGGGGGAGGAACTACATCTTTCCCAAGGAACCATCATGGAGGAACCGAGTAAATGAACTCTTTTGAATGTTCACACAATAAAAGATAGCCTTAAATATTCTATTTTAATCTCATTCTCATTGTGAATATTATAAATAATTCTTTTACTCATTTCCTAAGAGTAAAAGGTCATTTTACGACATTAAAACACTTACAATGATATTTTATTACTTATAAAAAAATCACATTTTTGCCTTGTGGAGTTCTATATGACTTGCGTACAAACCGGTTCATATAATAACCCTAATAGGCCACGGAGGACCAGACCCAGTTCACCCAACTTCTACTCCAGCCCCTTCATAGTGATCCAAGATCCCACAACATCTTTGAGCATGAAAATTGTCAAAAAAGAGGGACTCACACAATCTCATTTCTGGATCAGTGACAATTGAAATCTGCAATTATTTTTCCATGGGCGAGTATGGTATAAGCACCTAAGAATATTAATTTGAAAAAAGAAAAAAGAAAAAAAAAAACTAGTCTTTGTCTTTTTTTATGGGGGGCAGTGGGGTGTTTAGATTTATAAACAAAGAAGATAGAAATTGATTTCAAAATAATGGAGAAAGGGATTCAGATCCTCTATATTTCTTAGAGTACTCTACCAAATAGATTTCCTTAAATTTTAACCATTCTTTAATGATTTAATGGTCTAGATTCTACCATGTCAACATTCCACTAACAATAATTTTAATTGTTTTGTTTGCAACATTATTTTATTATTTTAAGAATATTATTAGTAGAATGCTGACATGATAGAATCTAGACCATTAAATCATTAAAGAGTGGTTAGGATTTAAGGAAATCTAATGGTAGAGTACTCTAAGAAATCTAGATGATCTGAATCCATGGAGAAAGGGTTTCTTAAGGATATCGAATTTGATTGCTTAACTCATTTTATCAAAGTTCTATAATTAATTATCTTTTGGTTAATTCTACTATATTTTTGGTATGTTGATGCTGACATTGCTGAGAAGCAAGAAAGAGTGAGAAACTTTCATTCCTAAAATTAATATAATGATGTGGGACCTCTCCGTATTTATTTAAATTAAATATTTTATGTCCCCATTCAGGTCTCCTTCTTTCTCCATTCTAAGATGGAGTGCTCTTGCTCTCTGCCTATCACTGCCGTTTCAAATTTAGGACTACATAATAAGAGCATTAAAATATTTTGTAATGCAATTGTCACGTTGATTTGGTTTTGTCTAGCGAAACATGCAGTCCGAAAAATTCTTCACGGAAAGAGTCCTTCCTCCTCTTACAAGAAATATGGACCCTACACGGAGATGATTTACTTTCTAACTAAAGCCAGGAACTGGGGAATTGGGAAGTTTTTGTGTATAATATGTAGTCATTTGTGCAACCGTACAGTAGTTTAGTGAAAAAAAAAAAAACATTGACATTGATTCTTATAATTATAAGCCATTAACGCATGCAAGTGCATCAGCTATGTAACGTTGACGTCGAATGTAATTCTTACCTACGCAAGATGTGATCTAAGCAAATTGGACTAAAATGGTAAAATCAAGGAGCTAGTCAGCATTGGCCTTTTCTCACCCAAGGATGAGAGAGAGAGAGAGAGAGAGAGAGAGAGGGGGGGGGGGGGGTTTCTCTTTACTTGGATGGAATTAGGTAGGAAAACCTAAATATTCAATGAATTAGGCAACCATAATTAACACAATAAAATGAATAAACTAAGAAACAAGGTGATTGGTACGTATGAATAAATTTATGAACGGAGTAATTATTTCATTACGATTATCATTTAGTTGTGGGTATCACAATTTCCCATTACTAGATTTTTGGTGTTCTTACGATATTGTCAACGGAGTAATTATTTCATTACGATTATCATTTAGTTGTAAGAATCACAATTCCCATTACTAGATTTTTGGTGTTCTTATGATATTGTCAAGTTTGGTCTAATATTATTTATAATGACTCAAGGAAAGCGCGGTAGACACTAGTCCTATATGCGCTTATACCCAAAAAGATTAGTAAAGTTACAATTAGAACACCTAGTAATAATAATTTGATATGGGACTTAGACCTAGAAATGAAGTGACTATTCTTTTATAATTATGGACAAAGTTTAGCTACAAAATTAGATGTAACTTAAGACTACAAACTCACTTAATAAAATAAATATTACAATATATTTTGAAAATTTAACCGTTGAATTGTATGTTCTTTACGCTCTTAATACACATGCTAAATTTTGTGTTAATCGGATATTATTTACTATATGATCTATAAGTTTATATTTTGTGCATAATTTTAAATTATAAAACTCACAATTTAAAAAATCTATTGATGACATAGCTGTTGATATTTAATTTTCTTGAAATTTTGCAAGCATAGAAGATATAAGGAGGATATAAGAAGAAAATGTAATCCAATGGTGAATTTATCAAAATTCACCTCTAATAAAAAAATATTAAGTAAGTTTTTAACCTAAAACTATAGCTAATTTTGTAGCCAAACTTTGTCCTATAATTATTATTCAGTTGTGTTTTCATTGTAGAGTTATTATTTGAGGAATAACTATTCTTTACTAATTTCAAATAGATATTTCTTAAATCATGTAATAGCTATAAATAAATCTCAAAAACCATCATTGGCCCTCTCTCTCTCTTTCTCTCATAATATATTTAAAAATTATTTTCTTAATAATAGGTAACATTTATAATTATTGATTGTGACTTTTTTTAAAGAATCTCTTGATTGTAAATATTTAATTAAAAAACCGTGGACAGGTATAAGCCTAGTTAAATTATATATGGTTTGAACTTTAATATATAAAAAACTAACAAATTATAAACTTATTTTAATGAAATATATATATATATTATATATATATATATATATATATTAACAAACAAATATGTATATTTTTCAATGAAAAAAATATTTTTTTTTAAATTCAAACCAATTTTTCTATCATTTATTAGAATTTAATATTTAAGAGACATATATGGAGATATAGCAATTTTGAACAAAAGACTATGACATTGCATTATACGTGCATGATAGAATGATATGCGAGACCTACAAAAAACATAAATATAATTATATATGTAAGGATGCAATTTACACCTAAGCCCAAATCAAGGTGGGTGTAAGCCCAAAGAGCAAAAAATAATAAATTTGTAGAGAGTGAGTTCTAAATCTAGGTTCTAATAAGTTGAGTTAATGATGACAACGAGCTCTAATTACAGTGGGATGAAAATGTAACAATATAAGTATTGAGATTTGTCCTCAGACTCAAGCCGAGGAGATTGAGTCTTGTATTTCTCTCTTTTAAAGGCGAATTATATATATATATATATATACACACACACACACACATATATATGTTCTTGGGCATACAATATATTTTTTTTTCCTTCTCTTTTTTCTGATCCCCCTCCCATGGGGGATCTTTTATCTTATATAAACATTTTCAAATGATCTTGGCCTTCCACCTGTTCCTTGCGCAAATCATCCCCCATCTTCCAATCTTATCTAGCATCTTCCTTGAGTTCCTGAGAGATGCGGTGTCCAAGGCAACACTTTTTACAGGTCTTCTCCACATAAATGAGGCCAGAAAATATTGTTCAAAGGTCTTCTCTACATAGATGCAGCCAGAAAATTTGGTGGAATGCATTAAATGTGGTGGCAGTATCTAGCCTTTCAATCCTGTCACTACCATCTCCATTCTCAAAGCATTTTCTACATAGTAGAACCTCCTTTGATAGCGCATTGATGACATGATCGCAAAATTCAAGGATGTGACCTCCTCGGCCCAACAACTGTTCTCCTTGGCCAAGTGTGACACGTGGTGTGATCTCCTTACTTGGAATTCTCATACTCCACAATATATATATTTTTGGAAATTAGATTGCTATTCGACTCTTTTTCAATCAAAAAAATAATAGGCAAAAATTCAAAACTGTCCCTCTAACTTTCAGCGTTTGTCATTTTAGTTCTTTAATTTTCAACTTTGTTATTTCAGTCCTCTAAATTTCAATTTTTATCATTTCAGTCCTTTAAGTTTCAATTTTTGCCAATGTAGTATTCTATTAGACATCTGTTAAGTGGTGTCGTTAAGTCTTTTTTTTTTTCGTAATTAATTAAAAGAAAATAAAATTTCTTATTAAAAAAAAAAAAACATTGAAGGGGATCGAGGAACGTGCTTTCCGGCACCAGTTTCATGAAGAAGGTGTTGAAGGCATCATCTCCTCCGCCGACAGTCTTATCACTTGGCATCTGGCCATCAGGCTGAAACCAAAAAAAAAAAAAAAAAAAAAAGCGAAAACATTCTTGAGCAGTTGAGCTTGAAGCTAAATGCGAAAATGTCATGCTAAAGTAGCTAAATCTAATGATGTTTACACTACTATGGACCTGTAGCTTGTGTTATAATCGTGCTTCATGGGCTCTATGATTCTAAAATATTCTTGAACGGTTAAACCCAGCAACAACGAGTGTGGGATTGATATATTTGATGCCCAACTACAGTGTACGCAATTACCTCTACCATGTGGGCAGTGGCTACATGCAACTTAGAACCATCTTTTGAGTTGAGAGTTGGCTTGAATGCCATGCTCGAGGCAGTAAAGTTCCCAAGAAGCATTGCCGACCTGAATACCGGCCTGACCAATGTGGATCGAAATGCACTCTCTCATTTCAGGGAAGGGGCCGACGTCGTTCCCTTCAATGTTTTCCTTTTTTAATAACAAAATTTTATTTTCTTTTAATTACGAAAATTTTTTTTAAAAAAAAAAAAACGTAACGGATGTCTAACGGAATACTACATTAATAAAAATTAAAACTTAGAGGATTGAATAACAAAACTGAAAGTTAAAAGACTGAAATGATAAAAGCTGAAAATTACAGGGTCAATTTTAATTTTTGCCAAAATAATACTCTATCCAACTAGCTAATGAGATTCATTCAGAATTTTATTTCATTGTTATCACTAAACAAATGTTTAGGAATATTTATTTCATTACAAAATCTAATATTCTTTATAATACTTATTTTTATTCTCAAACAATCATCATTTCAATATAGAAACCTGTCCTAATTATTCAATAACTTGAGCTAGTAAAGTTGGCAACTCATGCTTGTCATATTCTCAGCGTGGCATGGTGAATGGTCATAGGGTACTGGAATTTTCAACGATTTTTAATTATAATCTCATTTCAGCCTATTCCTAATCCTAACATAACATTTCTTGTAGAACTGGAAAAGATATATAAAATACAATCTACTTAATGTTGGGTGGCTGCGGCCATCCCTGAAAAACTAACAACAACTACAACAATATTATACCATTTTTGGGAAATTCTACCACTCAAGTCAGCAGTTGTTATCCCCAAATTTTGAGTCTGAATTTTTTTTTAAGTACATATTTTTTAAACTTATTACAGCGGGCTTCTAAACGTTCGAGGCGAAATATGAGTTGACCCTAGGCTCCCTCAAAAAATATATATTGACCAGCTGATCAACCAATGGTTGCCAAAGAACAATTTTTTTTTTTCAATAAATATGATAGAATTTTAACTTATGGCTTCTTATAATAATAATTTTTCTTTATTATCAAGTTGAAAACATTAATTGATAATTGGTATAAGCACAATTTCAAACCATATATCTCTTATTTGACGATAAGAGATTTTATCAATTAAACTAATTGGAACCCCTCCTAAAAAACATTTGGTTATTTGGCATAGGTTGCTCCATATTGCAGCCTTTTAAAAAAAGACTCCAACAATATTTTAGCAATGTACCTCTTTTATCCCTTTTCTATTCACTTATGAATAATAAATTTGATATATTGATGTGTAATAAATGGAATTTTAGAGTCAAGAATTTTCTAGTCCAACTGGTATTTCTTAGAGTGTGTTAAATTTTTTTCTAACAATTTTAAAAAAATGTATTAGAGTTTATGAACATGATAAGTTCTCTTTAATATTCCATCTTAGGCATGACGGGAATTTTTAACCTTGTTAGCTGATAAGTATGGATATTAATTTAATTTATGTTCAGTTAATATATAATCCTGGAAGAATGAGATAGCTTTATGTTTTGTTGTTGTCGTTGTTGTTTTGAGAAGAGAATGGCTTTATGTTGATTAAACCGAATAGCAAGTCTCAGGCTCACTCTTTATATTCCACTTTACACTCAACAAATTACAATATATGTTATGTGTTTTTATGAACTTAAGTATTTTATGAGGAAATTGATGGAAAATAAAGAAGAACAATAAGAATGAAGATATGAGGATTTTTATTAGATTAAGTGTTTGTTTGGCCAAAAATTGTTTTTGTCAAAAATTATTTTTACCAACTTATTTTACTATTCAGCTTATTTTTGCTATTATTCATAGGTCTTAATATACTTTTTGGTACTATTCATGAATCGCACTATACTATTTCAGATTTTTACCTTTATCTACAATACTTTCAGTAAAAAGTTTTCAATTTCAGCAAAATAAACGAATCTCAAACGGACCCTAAAGCCACACATATAAATTCGCAAATCAATGCTTCTATCATTAATAATTTAATAGCCTAACCGTTCTGTTTATGCCTAAGAGGAAAATTATTGAATACTCCGAGAATACCATAAATGCGTGAAAGAGTAAGAAATATAGTGAAATGCTAAGCCACTATTTGAAACTATATATATATATATAATATATATATATATATATATATATATATATATTATATATATATATATATAATTATATACACACACTAAAACATACATGAGCATGCATTTCAAAGGACCGATGAAAGGCTATTGCAAGCATGAAGGAACCACTACAAAGTACGTGGGTCTATAGCCGCTTTTTTTTAGCCACGTTTGCAAACATGACCTAGCTCACAATTGATGTAATATATATTATGGATAATATTACAAACATAATAACTTTCACAACAAAATTCACAGTTATTAAGTTGACAGATTATTATTAATTTTTATATGAGTTCATTATTGACATAATTTTATTATTCACCGTTAATAACATATCACCTAAAATAGTTGTAAATTATGTTGTCACAGGGCAAGATGTCGAAGAAGAAAGTAACATATCACCTAAAATAGTTGTGAATTATGTTGTCACGGGACAAGATCTCGAAGAAGAAAATAACTTAGAGCTAGTAAAGAGTAAAGACTCCTCAATTTGACTTTGCCTCTAAAATGTACAAAGATGTGGTCAGTGATTACAAGGCCTAGGCGCGTACGTAGGCCTAGCTATAAGACCACACGTGAGGATTATTAAGAAAACAACGTTCACATGAGAAAATATCTCTATGTTAATTACTGTGTCATGGATATACCAGAGTATATACGTATCCATGTGAGATAATTTTCCTTAAAAACAATTTCAAAACCCAAAATCAAACCAGATCAAAGCTTCAGCATTCAGCAGCAACCTCTCGTGACCTCGTCGATCTCTGAGAGACTGAGACAAAGTCAGCTGGATTTTCCTTTTTGTTTACTTAGGGTTTTGTTTTGACTAAACAAACTACGTACTAATAATGGTAACAAGAAATTGAATCACAGCAGCCTCAGGCTCTCCTTATCACAGTTGCATTCAGGTCAAAAGTCGTAAACCAATTAAACAGATGAAACGATGTACAGTCAAACAAGCATTACATTATATATACTTTACTACTTGGGGTGACAAACTTCTCTAAGCTATTCGTTTTCTTGCCTCAAGCAAATATCCTTTGCATTTTTTTTTCTCATACACACCCCTTTTCTACGAATATTTGTCTCCAAACTTCAACAAATTAGTAATGGACAAAACTGCATCATCATCATCCTTCAAAATTCAACCTCCATCACATGGAAATTTGGTTACAATACTTAGTATTGATGGAGGAGGTGTTAGAGGGATCATTCCTGGAGTCATTCTTGCTTACCTCGAGTCTCAACTTCAGGTAATATTTCTTAAGAATTCATGGAATTACTTCATGGAATTTCCCAAATTAGTACATTTGAGAAATTCTAAGACCATGAAGGCTTATTGTATATTTGGTTCTAATCAAGTAACTCAATGGGTTTTGTGGTCGTAGGAGCTAGATGGCAAGGAAGTAAGGCTTGCCGATTACTTTGATGTTGTTGCCGGGACAAGTACAGGTGGTCTCATTGCAGGCATGTTAGTAGCACCAAATGAAAATAATCGACCTTTATTTGCTGCCAAAGATATCGTACCATTTTACCTTGAGAACTCTCCCAAAATCTTCCCGCAGGCAAGGTAAATTTTGAAATGGATTATTCATTCATATTGTGCTAATTAGTATATAGGTCAAAGCTTTGTGCCATGCAAATCATATTTATATATATTGACTAAGGATGCTTTGCTCTTGGGTTTTCGTGAACACAGTGGAATATTTGCGTCAGCTGTGAATCTAGTGAAAATTTTAACGGGACCCAAATATGATGGAAAGTATCTTCACAAGCTCATAAGAAAGGAACTAGGGAACACGAAGTTTCACCAAACCTTGACAAATCTAGTCGTTCCAACATTTGACATCAAGAAACTACAGCCCACTATTTTTTCCTCATTTCAGGTTGTGGTGGTTTCTATGTTTTGTTTGTTTGATTGTTTTATTAATGGTTTCTTGTTGTGTTTATTGTTTATTGCTTAGCATGTTAAGAAAAGACTCAACCATTATAGTTGGTTATTGCGTCGTAATCCCTTCTACAAATTGCTTTACTGAAGACTTCAACCATTATATATAGTTGTTTATTGCATCGTAATCCCTTCTACAAATTGCTTCACTGAAGTTTTAGCAAAGGGCATAGTTTTTAGAAGTTATCCAGACCTATTAAAAACAAAAAAGTTAAGGTGAATTTGAAATACCATTGCACCATGTTCTACCTAATAATTTTAAGAGTAATGATAATTACATTCTTATCATACACTCATCAATTAATATACACGTATTGTCAATTTGCCATATGAACCGAAAACATGATTCCAATTAAATTTGTGATTCATGTTTTGAAGCATAATTTCACAATTTTAAACACGATTTTAAAAGATTGTGTATGAAGTACGTAAAACAAGCGTATAAAAAGATTTTCCATCAATTACCCATATTTTAAAGGGATCATTTTGTTCATGATTTTATTTTCAACATTTTAATTATAGAGGAAAGATTTGACCCTTACAAATCTCTATTGGATACACTAAATATAAAGACCAAAAAGTCATTAGCACTCTCTTCATTAAAATTAACATAAACAATATGTGCATATTTCAAACCTCTTCTAGCACTACTTTAAATTTAATCTAAATTATTTCTTCCTTCAAATCCTTGTACGCAAACTGATAGAATTGCAAAAGTTTCATGCAGTTGACAAACCATCCAATCTTAGACGCTGCATTATCAGACATATGTATAGGCACCTCAGCAGCCCCAACATTTTTTCCTGCCTACTATTTTAGTAACCAAGATAGACATGGAAGCGTGCGAGATTTCAACCTTGTTGATGGTGGTGTGACTGCCAATAATCCGGTAAAATCTTCTTTTTTCTTTTTTCTTTTTAACAAGAATCAAATTCCTGCATAATTACTTATCAATCAGGAAACTAATATTCTCGGTGTTGTGCGGAGTCAAGACACTGATCGCTATCAGTGAAGTGACCAAACAGATTATTAACAAGAATCCAGATTTCTTGCCAATTAAGCCCATGGCCTATGATCGTTTGCTTGTGATCTCAATAGGGACGGGCTCAAACACAAGTGAACAAAAATACAATTCTAAAACTGCTGCAAAGTGGGGTGTGATATCTTGGTTATATGACAATGGGGACAGTCCATTGATAGATTGTTACAGTGATTCAAGCAAGGATATGGTTGATTACCACAATTGTGTGGTTTTTCAAGCTCTTCATTCTGAAGATAACTACCTTCGAATAAATGTAAGTCAGCATTTGTATTCTCTCTTGCATGAATAATAATGCCATTGTTTCAGACTCACGCTCACAAAAACCATTAATTTTAATCTTGAAATTAAAATCAATGGTGAATATTATAGTTTGTGTGAATGATATCTTGCGACGAGGATAGAATTATTCCTATCGTATTTAGTTGAACAAGTGCATTTTGCTTCTTGGTGGCGATTATTAACAAAAAAAATTCCATGTCATTTATTCAATAGGGACAAAAATTCCAAGAGACGATTAAATCCTTGACAGGGAAAGGGTGTATATAGGTGATAGCTAGACAGGCAATCCAATGTTTATATTATTATATAAACATATATATAATAATAATAATAATTTAGTTAGTGGCCGAGCCACGTTGACCCTCCTACATACCCCTGAGAGTTTTGAAAAACTCCCTTGTAAATTTATGGTTTTAAAATTTCCTGTAGCCAATACATAAAATGGCCTCCCCAAATTGTTCATTGATATATAAAATAGTTTGAGATTGAATCTTAGATTTTTTACTCAACTATTAGAGATTTTGCTATTTGAGTTAACTGGAATCCACAAATAATCCTAATACCTAAAAATATGTTTATTGTATGTATGGTATTAAATTTACTTTTCCAATGGTTCAAATTTGTTTATTTGTTTTTGGGTGAATTAATTCCAACTATTTTTTTATTATATATATTGACAATGATGAGGTATTTTTTTTCTTTTTGAATTTGGCAAGGGATTGGATCTCACAATTGAATCGGTATTATATTTAGATTAAATTGTCATAAAGTCATAAACTTTTAATTATTTTCTTTGTTCCTTTATATGCTTTTAAAAATAATCTCTACATCATCATTATTACTAAATAAATGAGCATATAATGTCAAAATGAGCACATACAAATGTCAGCAAACAATTTAATCATACTTGATTGAAAACTTAACTTATTACTTCTATAAAAAAAATAAAAACAATTTTCTCAATCAACATATGGGTTTTTTTTTTTTGTTTTTTTATTACCTGGCATGGACAACTTTATTTCTTAACCTATTTTATAAGTAATGTTAGGACCATAACTTTTGATAAAACTTGTTCATGTGATGAGTTGTAGATGGTGGAATTTTGGACTCAGATGGACCCGCTACTTTTATTTAACACAACTTGCCCACATGACAAATTGTAGCAAAAATTATAGTCTTAGCATTTATTATTCCTTTATGTGTGAATTTCTTCTATGTCCCTAAAAAGTAGACCTCGCTCTTTCATTGACTTAAGATCAATGATAAAGTAATATTAACGATGGCAATAGTCGTGCCCTTGTTTGATCATAGATTGGAATAGAGATATTCACACTAATCGGTCAATACAGAGAGAGGGAGAAACTCTCAGAGAATTCTCTGTTTTCTTATTGAAGTACTACTTTTTCCAATTTCACGTACTATGCCATATGAGTAACTAGTGACTTTGTTCTTGAATGCTGAACTAGATTGATACACTACACGGTAATTTGTCTTCTGTTGATGTATCTACGAAGGAGAACTTGGGAAATCTAGTGAAAGTGGGCGAACAGTTGCTAGAGAATCCAGTTACTCGCCTAAATTTGGATACTGGTCGCTATGAACCAGTGAAAATGGTGGAACCAATGAGGCAGCACTAAAAAGGTGGTAACACTTTCCTTCTATTGACCTTTTTAAGTTTTTCTATAAATTAAGGATCCATATTCCATGATTCATACTTGAAAGTGACATCAATTAGCTAAAAAAAGTCATATAGAACTGATCATAATTTAGTTGATACTAAAGGTCCGTTTGGATTGAGGGAGAGGGAGGGGGAATCGAGTAGAGTAGATTTTGCTTCAAATTAGTCTATTTTTAGTCACCTCTACTTCCCCCCCTCCCCTCCCCTCCCCCTCCTTTCCCCCTCCATCCAAACGAGCCCTAAGGTTTTGGCTAGTTGAATTGATCATATATAAATGTTAAACAAGCAAACCAGCCAAGCATGTAGCATCCATCTCTTATACTGATTTTCTAAGCATTGGGTACAATGCTTGCAGGTTTGCAAAATCACTTTCGGAAGAGAAGAAACTCCGAGACTCAAAATCGCAAAGCAACAAAGGTGCAAAGTAGTGATCTCCATTTCTTTTATGCTACAAATGCAACGAATAAAAGTTATAAATTGATTTGTTGTTTACTTCAGTCATAAACTGATGGATCAATATAATTTGTAATTTTTTTTTATGTAAGATAGAGTTTCTACTCTAGTCTAATCTAAGTGTATACATGTGTAAAGCTCCCTCCTAGAGACTTAAACTCCGGCCCTTGTCTTCCACACCCCACAAGCATTTATACTTATGAAGTGACCACCGCACCAAGGGTGTACGGGGTAATTTGTAATATTTTAACCGCTAAGTAAGAATTACAGACAATAATAATACAAGAATTTACAATAAGTAGCACTTCTCTCCGACATCAACATGCATGATCGACAATTGACATTCTCTTATTTTTCATTTTCTGGTATCTCAGAAAGACTAATGATTTGAAAGAAGCTATTTTTATTTATCATTTAGAAAGAGATATAATTTCTTGAGATATATGAGTAACATAATTGAATTTCCTTTTCCCTCAACTGTGCCGTGACATTAGGGAGCTTTTAGTTCCTTAAACAGATAGTAAGGCCTGAGAATGGAATCCCTAGTGTTAGATGTTTTCAATCTTCTATTGCAAACCATAAAATATGTGCAGAAGGTTTCATGCAAAGATCAAACTTCATGCAATATATATATATATAGTTTGGGGAAGAGGGCTTTGCACCGGGGTCGTCTCAGTTGAAAACACTAGACATCTCCTTGGACGCAATATGAATAAAAATTACAATTATTTATGCCCAATGGTGCATTCCCTACCATCTCTAAAGATGCAATCAGCCCCTCCTGTCTTTAGACGGTATTGGTTTATATTTCCACTTCAGGAGCCTAGTTGAAATGAGAAGAAGCAAATACTCCGCAAAACACAATAGATGGAGCCATTCCCAAGGACTGTTGATCATCCGCCAATCTCTGGCCCTTTATCTGGGTGATAACATCAAGGGCAGGGGTTCCATGAATCTGCATTACAAATACCAGTGCAAGCCTGCAAATAATTATTATAATATGACTCAGATTAGACCAGTTCTGCAAGTAGCAAACTTTTCAAAGTTTCCTCATTCTACAGTAAAGGAATCACAACCCCATTAAACACTTGAATCAATCATCTATTCATTCATCAGTGGCAGACTTTTCAAACTAGATCAACACCGTATGGTAGTTTACAAATATGAACATTAATGAAATTTGGAGAGCCAAAAATGCAATTTAACCGAGGTTTTATAATGTGAGGCTTGCCCTTCAACTACTTCCGCAAAATGGAAATGTGAGGCTCAAATTGAATCAAATAATATTTACAAAATAATATTAACAAATATATTCCAGATATAGTACTCTTTTACACTCCAGACTACGCAAATATTTGCTGAATGACCATCTCAGCATTTCCATTGTACTGTGCAAGAAGATGAATAGCGTCTGCCCTTGGCAAAGCTAAAAACTCCTGCAACCGAAATATGAGAAAATCTTGTAAGAAACAAATTTCCGATGGAAGATACTAATATAAGTTTAGAAAAAGGAGGGGCAGGGGGTCAATTATGTGAATTTAAAGAGGTGAAAGCACTTAGAAAAACCTCAATGTAGTTAAAAATAGAGGTTAAAGACAAAGTGATTCAGAACTAGAAACACCACAACAATGTGAAAAAATAAGCGCAGGCATAGGCCCTGATGCCAAGAACACACTAATGCTTTTGGGTGATGATAGTAATTGAATTATTCCTACATATGTGCAGCATTAAAATTCTTGTGTAGAAAAGAAAATCCTTTTTGACTGTGAAAAAGAAAACTCCATAACCTTTGGCCCTTGCACTACTAAGTTGTAGAATGGAAAGGACATCATGATGAGATTTTCTAGTGTCATTAAATGAGCTTGCAGAAGAAAAAATTATTTAGACTTCACAGTATTAACCAGTAAGATATATCCACAACTCACCATTACTTTAAGAATTGCATTTTCATCACAGACAACATCTCTAGATGATACTTGAGTTGGACTGCTACCATCTTCTGAAATCTTAGTGCTTGAAGATATTGTAACTTGAGAAGATCCAAGGGCAGAACTGTCAGCATTTGAATTCAACATAGCAGCAGCAGTGAGCAAGGGAGTGTTTACTTCTTTCAAGGAATCAATTTTCAAATGGCTTTCAAATCGATCTTTACACATTTGAAGTTTAAACCACTCATTATGAGTGAAAAGTGTTGCTCTCATTATTTTCATTAGCCGGGGTTCTTTGATACCAAGCCTTCTACCAATTGCAACCTATCCAAGATTTATAAGAAAAAAAAAAGCATTTAAATTCATACTTATGCTGAGGATAAATGAGTACATTCATAGCATCACTTGCCAAGGTTATTCCCACATTGAAATATACTAAAATTTGACTATGGTTAAAAGCAAGCCAAGGAAGATCTATAACCTATGATGCACGGACACGGACACGACACGGAAACGGACACGGCGATACGACAATTTTAGAAAAACAAGGACACGACACGGCGTGGACACGGCAATTAAATAATTAATTAAATTTTATATTTAGGCATATTTTTAAATATTTTTAGACATAAAATACGTTTATATCTAGAATTTAAATTATGTAAGAACTACAAATAAGTAAACTAACATCCAAAGTAGTACAATAAACACATAAAATGTTTAAAGTACAAACCAAAAGTTTAAATAGTTTACCTTCAACACCAAACTAAAAACATAAAAGGAAAACAAGCTTTAAACCTTTGGGATTAAAAAAAAAATTATATATATATATATATGTAGTGTGAGAGGGATTTAAAAAAAAAATTACAACTTAAGTGATATAATTTTACTAAGTCACTAACAGTAAACTAAGTCACTAATATGGGCTAAGTCACTAACAGTACACTACTAAGCCACTTTCTTTTTATATCATGGGCTAATATGGGCTAAGTCACTGTCTTTTTTGGGCTAACAGTGACTTAGCCCAAAAAAGCCATCAATATATACGCGTTATAGAAAACGTGTTATTTGAAAGAAAGGAAAAAAAAAAAAAAACAAACAAAGGGAGAAAGGAGAAGAGATCGGACTCAGCCCTGTCCACGCCGAGAGAGAGAGAGAGAGAGAGAGAGAGAGAGAGAGAGAGAGAGAGATCGGAAGGGACAGAGGGCACGGCGTCGACGGCGACTGTCTATGGAGCTCGCCGACTCGCCGACCAGCCCGATCTAGCACCGGCTACTGTCTGGGTTTCAACTTTCACCGGCGACTGTTACAAAATTTGTGATTTTCTGTTTTTTTTTTTTTTTTTTCCACCTGGCGTGTCTACCGTGTCGGAGCCGTTTCAGCGCTGTGTCGGAAAAAAAAAAAAAAAAAAAAGAAAAAAAGAAAAAAAAAAAGAGACACCGCTCGGACACCGGAGTCCGGTGAGTCGTGCCGGTATCCGTGTCCGACATGTGTCGGACACTGGTACGTCGCCAAAAATGGCGTGTTGGTGCAACCTAGTCTATAACGGAGCAATAATCTGCAAAAATTTTAAATTCATGCAAAACATAATAAAACCTACAACTTTTTGCCACAAATGGCCCACAAAATTTATAATAAAAAAAATTCAAACTTCCACAATGCTATTCCATGGTTAATCTAATCTCTTATACTTAAATATTTCTAGTCAACGTAGCCGGCCCTAACTAGCCTGTTGAGGTTCCATAGCTGACCCCAAAACTTTGGGAATAAGGCTTTGGTTGTTGCCATTGTCAATAATACAAACCACAAACATTTATCCCCAATCAGTTGTTAAAATTCAAAAGATCACAGGTTTTTCATTACAAAAATGGAAAATGTTGATTGTCTGATCACATGTACAGATGATGGATCCAAGACCTTCCCCATATCAAAGAGAATTATCACTAATTGACTGACATTTTGCTGAAATTGCAAAGGACTCATAATAGATTGCCAAAATAGGAGTATGAATTCCCTCAATATTTCCACCTGTGCCTTTGGTTGTAATGCATAGCTGAAAAAAATATGAACTATAAATAAAACCTAAGGACACTTATTCAGAATATGATCAAGAAAAAGTCATTAAAAAAAACAGAACCAAAAAAAACTAATCACAGTATATTATCAGAATTCTATCTATATCCTTTGATTGGTAAATTAGACATGCCTGGTGGATCTTGAACCCATGACAATACCATGCACAGTGTTCTTGCAAATGAGAGAATATTTAATTTGTGCTAGAGTTCATTTAGATCAAAACTCTATCAAACTATTTCCTAGACATCTTTAAAGCTGAAAAATGCATCAATGCGCTAAAGAGAAATGAATTAGTTCTGCAAATCAAGCCATACCTGGAGTGAAGTTGATAGGGCATGCAAAGGCAAGCCTTTCACAAGTGCATCTTCATTAGGTTGGAGAAATGCCAACAATGTCTCCTTCAAAGGCTTCAGCAAGGCAGGGTCACGAGCAGCTAAAGGACCTAAATGGGAGCATGCAACCCTCAGAGCACTAGAATTGTCACCAGAGCTGACCAGCTTAAGGAATTCAACCTAAAGCAGCAAATAGAGCAAACAGTTACATTTTATTGGTAAGTAACACAACCTCACCCTCAACGAGAGGAGATGCCATTTTAGCTAGAACTCATACAAATTTCAGGTAAACATAAGGAAAAAGTTCATTTTACACCCTTTAAGTTTGGATCAATTGTCATTTGGACTTGAAGTTTAAATTTATCAATTTGGTCCTCTAAGTATCCGTTTGGATACCGCGTGAAGTCTGCATTTTCTGTTTTTTTTTTTTTTTTTTTTTTGTGGGAAAAGCATGTTTCAGTGGCTTTATGTCACACCAGTGGGTCTCATGCACTATTCACGGGACTCACAAATCTCTTTTTTCAGCAACTTTTTCATTAAAATAGGTCTCACGGCTTTATTCACACATTTAAAAATTATTTTGTTACAGTGTTTTCAGTTCTTAGTTTTCAGTTTTCAACAAAATAAGTGGTATCCAAATGCACTCTAAGTTTACAATCATTATCACTGTGGCCATTCCATCTATATTGTGTGAACTTTGTGCACTAGATTTTCTAAAAGCAATTACGAGTAAAGCTGCCTACCAATCATCTCTTAAGACCTTGCAAAAGTGTGAGTTTTGTGCATTAGATACAACTTTTGATTGTACCCAAAAATAAAAACGAAAATCATCCCAACTCATTCCATGAACACCCCCCCTCCCCCCCCCCCCCCAAAGCGACAGAAAACCAACCCCTTCCCTGTTAACCAACCCCATGCCAAAGCAACCCCTCTTCCCGTGACCAAACCCATCCCCCAAAGACCTGATATCTAAAACTTCAACACCACCAATAGTACTCAACATTAACACCCATGGTCAAAACACCACCCATAGTACACAGCCATAATCCCCCAAAAGGGCCAAAACTCCTAAGATCCACACACCAATCAAAGCCACAAGATCCACAAATGACATAGCCATAACCCATTTTCTGCACCAATTGAAGCCACAACACATACATAAAGCCACTCACATACGCGAATCTGCAGTGTGAGGTGGGTTCATGGAGTGGGGTCAGTTGTTTGGTTAGCGTGGTGAAGAAAGGGCGGATCATGATGAAAAGGTAGTCACAAGGGGCAGTAGTGTTGGGAAAGTCAAAACCATTTGGGAGTCTAAGGGAAGGAGTGAAAAAATGGGTTGGTATTGCTTGGTCTGGCCTTGGGGTTGAGATGCGAAGGAAAGGACGCCTGGGACAAAGTGTTCGAGGAAAGCCTCCAATGGGTTTTGGCTTCAAGGATGATAAAAGAGGAGCCTTTGATCAAAGGATTCAAATGTTTCAGGGCAACAAGCTTGGGTGAAGGTGGAGCAGCATGTTGCTTTAGGTGGCAATAGGGAAGAGAAGAGCACTAATGGCGGTGCGGCAAGGAAGAGAAGAGGGGCTAGGTTTGAATGGGCTAAAAAATAATTTTTTATTTCATTTCCTAAATATTAGAAATTTTGGAAAACAATTTTTAATGAATAGAAATCATACAAAATTAAAACTACGTCCTTTTAATGTCACTATCAGAAAATTTTCTAATTGCAATGGCCACATTGACAACAGTTGCAAACTTGGCAGAAGAAATTGACAAAATTGAAACTTCAGGGACTAAAATGATCATTACAACAAATTTGGAGGGTGTTAGCCTAAACTTTATATTAATTGAAACTATTTCTTTCATAGAAGCCATAGATAATATGGTATCCACTAACCTGCTTAAGTTGGAACAATAGCATAGGATTTTGCACAAAAAAGTTTGGATCCATAGCATTAACTTCTTCCACAACCTCTGCAGCCATTCCCTTGCTAGCTAGTTCCTTCATCCATAGCACAATATCGTACTTATCCTCCCTGCTACTAATATCTAACATGGAAGGTCTTCCTGAGCCCTACAGAACAGTATTCTGTCAATAACAAACTTAACACTTAACACAAGGAATAACAAAAATTATCACACTAGTACCTCTTGTTCATTTGAGATGTATGTGCTGGAAAAAAGGGTTGTCGTGCTAAGTTCTTGCTTGCTGCATAGGTCAAAAGGAACACCATATATTAAACCTTGGTCATCATGTCTTCCCCTCCAACGCTTGCGTTTACTCCTTTCTCCAGTTCCATGGGTTCTATGTCTCTGCAGAACTCTTGGATTTTCAGGCTGATGCAGCCCACTGGTGCTACAGTCTTCATGGTTGCGCATTGGCTCACAAGCATACCGTAATTCAACATCCACTCCTTGCCTACTACTCACATCAGCATTATTTTCAGGAGAAGCATCCATGTGAGTATTATTAATGGAGGTCTCACCATCGGAATGTTTATTGGCACCAGAATCTGCTTCAAGAGAACAATTTCTTGATGAACAATACCCAGGCTCTGGTTGATTAACTTTAGGTTCGGAAACCGTTTGCATGTCTGATGCTGAATTCAGGTTGGTAGGAAATAATCAGAGTATTGGAAAAAGAATAAGAATAAAAAAGCAGCAAAATTTGATTTTTACCTGAAGTGGATGCCAGGCTAGAATCCACCATTCCCCTATAAACACAATACTCACAAACAAGCTCATCAAGCATGGAAACATCCAAACTCATTGTACATAATTCATTCTGCAACAAACAGAGACAATAATAAAATCTTTCAGGCCCAACATAGACCAACCTCCCAATCACAAAATAAGGTAGTCCCACCTCCCAACAAGAAACCTGTAAGTCTACTAATTGATTTAAAGAGCATAAAGAAAGCATATTGTTTAAAATGATATAAACCAAAAAATGTTTGTGTTGAAGGTGTAAATGCAGGGGAACGGCGAACACGCAACTCTAATAGATATGAGTAGATGAAATAAACATTTCCAGCTTGCCCTTTTTGTTTCTTCTTCTTTGGTTGCTCAGATGGGATATGTGTCCTTTTCCAGGTATTAAACAAATATATACAATTTTAGCATTGGTAGGTCATATCGTCATTTTTTTTAATAATAAAAAGACCTCCAGAAATGTTAAGATGCTCATCTTAAAAGTACAGGTAAAACTAAGGGTAATGCTGGGATAGGATTGAATGTGATCTTTAGGAAAGGAATTTCGAAAGAAGAAGCTTTACAGAAATCTCCTAGGGCGCTTGACTACTAGGTTTCTATCGGCTGAACCTTTGAATAAAGGCTAAGGTAAATTAGGAACCTCTGTAGATGACTCAATTATCAATAAACGAGAGAGAGAGAGAGAGAGGGAACACGGTAAAAACAGATGATGGAAAAGTTTAATTTAATTCTCAAAATGCACAACTAGTATTAGATCATAATATATATGCCTCTCCCATGCCTCCTCACAGGGTGCCTCAAAAGAGAGCCACAAGTACAAACATTGGGAGTCAACAACCTCCTTAGTGAAATCAGTTAGCAATTCTATTGTGGGTAATATAAATAAGCTCAAATTGAATGACCCTCTCCCCCAAAGAGTATATATATAATAATATAATGTCAGAGTTTTGTACACTTCAAGTACATGTTACTTTCACTTTCTCTCTCACTCTAACACAACTTAAAAAAAAAAAAAAAGATTCTTAATCAGAATCCAGACCCTCACTGGTGTCAAAGTTAAAAGATGCAACACAATTGCACAAGTTTGATCTGAAAATAGTAGAATTACTAGGGATCAAATACTATTTTTAGTTAGCATATAAATATTATATACAAATAATTCAACCACCCAAGGGTAGCTGAAATTCCAGCCTCTGAAATAGTACCAAGGTAAAGAACTGGCCTCCCAAAGACATTATTAAGCCTCAGGATCAGGGTAGTAAAAGACGGATGAAATTCAGGATATGATGAAATAAAGTCTAGATAGACTAATATTAGATAACCTGAAATGCCAGAACTAAATCACCCTTTGAAAATCTCAAGCTATCAATTGCCCCTTGTCTTGTGAGCTCTACAGCATGTGCAAGAGCTTGAATGTCCACCTGGTTTTTAAGATCAAACACGCAAATTAACAAAATAATAATAATAATAAAATCAACCATGCAAACTCAATACTGTTCTCAATGTGTTAGCCCATTAAGACGCTAACGTTATAAGATTATCCACATTTTACCTCCGTCTAACATCTATGGACAAATAGCTGTGATTTGGAACCAAGGACAATTAGCTGTTATTTCAAAACCTCACCTCATCAAAAGGAGGTGCTTCATACAGACTCTCATGTGGGGTTGCAGGGGGATCACGTTCCTCAAGGAGCAACCTCTGAGTAAGATCTGAAATGGGTGATACAATTCCTTGACGAAAGCAATATACTTGTGTATGCTGCTTAACACAGAAAATTGAAAAATAGAGAGTCAATCTACCACATGCATCACAAGAACACATGCCTCTGAAGAAATAATAGTAATAAAGTGAAAGTGAATTAAGAATAAAAGCTCAATGATAACCTTATCAAATATCTCAACGTCATGGAAAAGACTGGATCATATGCATGTAAATGAGCTCTTAAGACAGATGACATCAATCCCGCAATGTCAAATCTCTTCCTCTCTGACCACTGAAAAAATAAAGGATGAAAGTTTATACATCTAACACATATACTGTCTATTAAAAGCTTAATATATGAATATAATAAACATTTTTAATGGCAATACCAAACTTCATCTCTCAACTAAAACATCATATGATTATAAACGTCGTCTAGAAATTAATTGGAAGAGAAAGAACAGTATTGAGTATTTAGTAATGTTGAAGCAAAAGCAATCATGCCAAAAATTACATAACTTATGGGATATGTACACAAAGATACAAATACAAGCCACAAATTGACACAGCAAATGTATGGAAAAAACTTGTGCCTTCCACATCGCACATAAGTTTGGTTATAAAGTATTTGCTTCAGAACGACATAAAAAATCACATTAACAAAATTCAAGGAATCCAAGGAATTGCTAAGGAAAAAGAACATCATATGCTCACTTAACATTCATTATTATAATCTAAGATCCCTATCATTTTTGCAGAAGAGAAAAGACCAACAAACACAGAATCACTTTAACAACCACCCACACTAAATTGTGGAACCATAAATCAAAAGATATATTTCCAAAGAAAACAAAAAGGGAAATATCACTTTGGATCTTATTTTAAAATATTTTTATTTTTGAAAATGAAGAACTCACTTTAATAGACTCAGTTGAGTGGAATTCCATTGTTCTGCCCCAAATAACAAAAATCTACAATTCAAAAATTAATATCTTCCACAAGCCTAGGTAGACTTAGCAACAAAAATAAAGAACAATTGAAACCAAAGAACCAACTGCACAAAGTACCTTTTTCTTCACTTATTACCTTGATATTCTAAACAATCTCTCATCTTGGTACTTGACAAGTTGGTGAGAAAAACAAAAATGCAATCACCATTTATAAACATTTTACATGCAACAATTTCTAGAACACCATTATTATTGTAAAGCTTTCAAGATTGTTGAACGCATCACAAGTCACATGCTATCCACATTTTCGGTGGAATTTATATTTGGAAGAGGGAAGAAAAAACAGAATTGATATGAATTACAATATCATGCGATTAATAGCTGACTCAACCAATTGATCTTTGATAAATAAGAGCTAACACAAATATAAACAAATAACAGATAAATCAAAGAGTTACAACTGTCTACAAAAAGTCAAGTCCATAAAATACATCGCACCTCATTTGCCACTGGAGAAGTTTGATCAGCTTTGTCATATATAAATGCCAGAAGAACGTGTTTGAATTCCCCATATGCTTCCTTAAATACAAATACAGACCTCTGTCAGAATTCACTACTAAACAAGAGAACAATTAAATTCAACTTAATAGGTTCCAAAAATTTTGTTATTAAAAATAAATAAATAAATAAAAAGTCCAAACCACAGCAAACAACAACCCAGGCTTAGTCTCAAAATATTTGGTCAGCTTTAGATCCTCAATAGACTAATCTATTCTCAAAGAAAAGAGGGGAGAGAATCACTAGTCGTGAGTCTCCAAGCCCGAGACCAATCAAAAAGACTCCCACTAAAAGGGGCAATCATCTGAACACCGGAACTATCCAAATCCTCAAAAGTCCTTCAATTCCGTTCCTTCCAAATACACCATAGGATGCACAATGGAACTAAGTTCCAAATTTGAGACGAATGTTTCCCCAACCAATTCCGCAAACCAAAAAGTAAATCTAGGATCGATCTAGGCATAACCCAAGACAAACCAATAGTTTTTAAGACAAAGCTCCACAATCAAGTTGAGAAATTCATGCACTAGTGAGGAAGAGTGAGTTGAATCAAGTTGTAGGCCTTCCTCTACCGTTCTTCATTCCCTCAACTTGATTCAACTCACTCTTCCTCACTAGTGCATTAATTTCTCACTTTCACATGAAACAAACCATCTTAAGTAACTCTCCCTTATCCATTCATAAATAGGGTACATTCCCAACTTTAAGCAAATTTTATCATTTCAAACCTTATATTTCCTTGTATTTCCACTTATTTATATTAACATTCTGATTTCAGCTACACTTAATTTATATAAATGTTTCTCATGAACAGCCCAACCTTAAATACCATAGAGAATAGTTGATCTTTACAGATGTTTTATAAAAATTAAAAAAAAAATGATAGGTAACGAATACTTTTATTTAAAAAGTAGCTAACCCGAGTACATTGGGGAAGATATTTTATAAAATCTTCCCTTCAACTAAATAGATATTCTACTATCATGCAATTCTTGTAATGCACTTCTCTACTCCATCCACCTGATTTCATCCAATGATTCATATCCTCTTCAATCTCTCCATCTTTATGAATTATTGATCCAAGATATTGAGAACTCTTGCTCTTTGGTATCTTTTCGAAAAAACAACAAACAAGGCTAAAAAATTATTCAACTCCAAGAGGGTGCTTCAATGTAGGCATATTGGCTGAAGAAGCAGAGCTGGAAACAAGGGGCAAAGCCAATACAAAAACTGGGTAAAGTTCTAAAATAGCTCCTCAACCTATAAGGTTAAATAATTATTCTAATTTCGTAGATTAGTGTACACTAAACACATGAGCCAACTTCTTAGTCATAATAACATACTTATGACACATAATAAACTACAATCCAATTTCATATGCTACTAACAACACAAAGTTCATAAAGTTTTTTTGGTCAAAACAACATTTTAAAATCAATCTTCAACAAGAAGGAAAATCCTAAAACCAAATAGTTTGAGCTTTCAGGATTTTTTCGTAGGGTCTATAACATATATAACCACAGTAGGTTCAAGATATAATTCACTAATCTAAAATAGCCTTGAAGATGGAATCTACTCTGATTGCTTTTTCAATGCCATTACAGATACATTAGATGACAATGAATGAAAGCTAGCAATTTAGATATCCAGAAGGTCATAAATGGATCCCTCAAAAGACCCAGTGACAGGTTGAAGGAGTGATCTTCCAATCACATGATAAAAGGTAGCAATTCAACTAATCATACTCTATGATGACAACCCTCTTATTTAAAGAATAGACAAATTAAATGTGCTCAAATACAGTTGTAAATTCCAAATGATGCAACAACAAAAAATGAACAAAGAGAGTAAGAAAGAAAAGACACCTCAACCAATGAGAGGAATTGAAGAAAACAATAAGCTTGCAACATTTCTTATGATTTCAAGTTCCACTTCAAATCATTTTTGCAATTATAAGTAAAATTTCATTAAAAGAAAAGACTAAAAGGGCACCACCCATGAACATAGGGAGTGTAAAACAATACACCAAAATTAAATGCTATCAGTACATTGATCTAGCAACTCGAGCAAAGCAGTAGAGGAAAACAGCCCAGAAGCATTTATCCACTCAAACAATGTATTGAGGAATAAAAACTTTAGTCATAAATAGATCTTTCATAACCCTTAAAAGTCCAACCATTCCTCTCCCACCAAATTATTCCACTTTATGAATGTTTGCAATCAATATGCCTACAAAGTTTCAGACCAATGGGTGTGTGTGTGTATATATATACACACATATATAGCAGTGGCGGCCTATGAAGGTGGGTGCGGGTGCGGCAGGACTCGGCAATTAAAAAATTATTAAAAATATTTTTATTTTTATTTTCTATATATTTTTATTTTTATTTTCTATATATTTTTACAATTAAAATATTCTTAAAAAACATATTACTATGCCTTGATTCACAAAACAAAGAAAGAAGAAGGCCAGAAACACAAAACAAACACAAAACCAAAAAGAAAACACAAAAAGAAGCAACAAATATTCAAAATAAATTGAGGAATGACAGATTTAGGGCGTTTGGGCCTCATTCAAAGCCGATTTCGGCTGTTTCAGCAAGATTCAAGGCCGATTTCGGCCGTTTCGGTCGCCAGCCAATACGACCTGATACGGCCCGAATCTGCCCAGTTCGGCGTGAATCGAAGCCAAGTCGGCGTGAATCCAGGGTGATCATTAAGAAACTTAAATTATATAAAATTTAATATAAATAAAACTTCATATATTGACCATAAAAAAATAATTAAAAAAAGTAGTAAAAACACATACACACGCACACAAAGACATAAAGTCTTACAATTTTCTTTTTGAATTTTCTTATTTTGAAATCTTTGCATGATAGTCTTATTATCAATGCTGCAAATTACATCTTTTTCAAAATTTTAGTTCCATAAAAATTTGCTTGGGCTTTTTCTTTTTGTTTGTAAAGACCTAATATATTGTTAAGGGATCAAAGTTTAAAGAAAAGTTTGACTACAAACTAAGCTGTACCCTAAGGCTACAACTCTCATTAAACAAATTAACATGATTACATATTCTAAAAATTTAAATGTTAAATTGTATGTTCTTTATGTTCTTAAAACATATGTCAAATTTCATGTCAATCAGAAGTTATTTACTATTTAATCTATAAAGTTATTTTTTATGTATAATTTTAGACAACAAAAATTCAAAATTTAAAGATTTGAGTGATGAAATAGCTTTTGATATTTGATCTTTTTGAAATTTTGTATGGAGGATTTAAGAAGATAATGTAATTTAATGGTAGATTTACCAAAATTCACATCCAATAAAAAAATATTAAGTGGAGTTGTAGTCTTAATCTACAACCAAGTTTGTTGCTAAATTTTGTCCAAAGTGTAATTATGTTAAGCCTTAAAAAATTTAGAATGGTCCCAAATATTTTTTAAGGATAAAACATCATAAGATTTTTAAAATTTACATACAATAATTAGTTTTTTTTCAAAGTCAGGGAACTCTATGTGGAGCCACCAGTGATATATAGGATTGGGTTCAAGTTATAACTGATGTAACTTTAAGCGACGTTACACCACTCAATATTTTTAATTGGATGTGAATTTTGACAAATCCACTATTAAATTACATTATATTCGTATGTTTTCCATGCTTGCAAAATTTTAAAGTGATCAAGGATTAATAGTCATATCATCAATCAATTGTTTATATTCAAATTTTTGTAGTTTAATATAATGCATAAAAGATGAATTTATAGATCGAATGGTAAATAACATCCAATTGGCATGGAAATTGACATGAATGTTAAATAATGCATAAAAGATGAGTTTATAGATCGAATGGTAAATAACATTCAATTGACATGATTATTAAGAACATATAGAACATGTAATTCAATAATGAGATTTTCAAAATATGAATTCCATAACAGTTTTTTTTTATAAGTAAAGAAAATTTTATTTAAAGACATAATAATGAGTCACCCAAGTATATTGGAAGTATACTTATCAAAAAAAAAAAAGTATATTGGAAGTATACAACAGAGGACCAAAATAATCAAATCCATAAATTACATGCATCCATCAAATCATAGACCAAAAAAATAGAATGACTTCCTATGACAGACATCCAATCTGAGAGTTTTAAAGAAGAAAAGTTTTAAATCAGCTATAATCCTTTCAGAATCTTCAAAACACTAGTTGTTTCTCTCCTGCCAAATGCACCACATCAAACAATGAGAGACAGCCATCCAAATAACACCATTACGATGATGACCAAAAGTTCCTTGCCAACATGCAAGGAGCTCAACCATAGTCTTTGGCATCACCTAGTATATACCAAACAAGGTGAACACCATAGACCATGTAGTAAAAGATGTTCTACCAATTCTCCATTACTTTTGCACATATAACACCAATTTAGAATCAACACCTTCTTCTTACGTAAATTAGCAATAGTGAAGATAGTTCCTAAAGCTGCAGTCCAAACAAAAAACGCAACTCTAGAAGGAACCTTCTACTTCCAAATACTTCTCCAAGGGAAGGACTGAGTACATACCCCCAACAAAGCCTGACAATAACTGCTTACCTTAAAGTCCTTACTCTTAGCAGGTGTCCAACACATCTTATCCTAACCAATACCACTCAATGAGACTCCATATATAACATTCCAAAACACAGACAAAGGTGTAATATTATTTAGAGTTACACCAAGTATAATTTGAACTCAACCCATATATATATTGGTATTAATGCTACCAATAAAATTCTAGGAAATGAGCTCTGACTCCAAGCATGCTAACTTCCATTTCTTAATAATAAGTCTACTGGCACCATTTGAAACATCTATCTTCTTCCAAATTTTTCTAAAGTGCATGTATTCATTGGTTCAATGGGGGGATGTTTTAAAATGGCACTGCACTATTAGGAACTCAAGTAAGGCGAAGTCCTACCATAAGGTCCTTAAGGGGTAGAACATAAAGGTTCCCTTGTAAGGGTAATAGAGTAAATTTGTGCCTCCTGCGGTCAATTTTTTCCTCAATACAGCCAGATAATAGTTTGAAAGAGAGCTAATTTGGCCCAAATTAGTGCCCCAAGTTTAGGGTAAATGGAAAAATCAATGGATTATCTTTTACTTCGTTGCTTGGTTGAAAGAGAGATGTAAGGATTACTAGTGTTGGTAAAAGTGTGCTGAAGCATGCTTAAAGTGCAAAACTTAAGTCAAATGCGCTTTTTGCACAAGCAAAGCGTCTTTGGAAAATGGCACTTTAGTGAGCTTTTCTAATAAGCCTAAATCACAAAAAGTGCTCTTTTAAATTTATTTATTAAAAATAAATCACTTAGTAAAATTAACTGTTAGATCCTAATGTATCTTAATGTTATTGATATAGGCCCTTGATTTGCTATAGAGAAACCAATCTTATGGTCTAATAGAATACACATAAGCCTACCCTTCAATCCCTATTCACAAATTCAACAAGACATTAAATATATCTAGTGACCAAGCTATCTCACCACACAGAGTGGACTAGAGTGCTAGAGCTGCTGAAGTTTAAGAAGAAAGATTCAACATGAGATCAAGAGTGAGGTAACTAATAGGGCAACAGGTTCATGTTCTTGTTCACAACATACTCCTAATGAGAGACAGTGATGCAAAGAATGTGGAGACAATTTTATTTTAATTCAGTCTTATTTAATTTTAAATATCAATTGTATTTTTACAATTTTCCAATTGGATTTTATTTAGGTATTATTAAATAATTAGGTTATTCGTATTTTATTTACTTTCTCAAAGTTGAGTACTTTTGTAACTCGGTGATTGGGTTTTCCCAAATCAACAAACTAGAATTAGGGTTGAGTTATAGTAGTCTATAATAAGCATGCAATTATGATCCAAGGAAGACTGTTTGCTTGGTTAACAAAATTTTTCGTTGAAATTTTCACGATGGTCTGTTGCTAATACCAACCTAGGAAGCACGGATACAGAAAACTCCATTTTTGCTCAAGTATTGGTATCTATTACACATCCATACCAGATACCTCTGCATGTGTGTCCCAAATTTTTTTTCTTTTTTTTAAGTGTTAATACGTCCAGGATACACCCGTGATAGTCCCTGATACGGCCCAGATATGGTCGTAACCCTACACCCTGATAGTGAGAGAGAGCCCAAATTTATGAGGATTTTAATTTATATTTTATATATATTGGTTCAATGTTTTTTTTTTCAATAAGTTATATTGGTTCAATGTTGAATTCTAGTTATATTTTATTTACTCTTTTGGATCTTGGTTTGTATTATAAACATCATTTAATAGTCATGAATTCACTTTATTATCCATTATTGTGCTTAAATTGATATATGCTTAACAATATTACAAATATAAATAAAAATATATTTTAATTTTAATTAAAACAAGTATCCGCACTGTCTTGCATCCTACTTCTTCAAAAAATTTCATATCACAGTATCCCATAGTGTACCATACCTGAAAATGTACCCATGCTTCTTAGGTTCCAACTAACCACGAGTGCTGATTTCTAAATAATGTTTCTTCTTACTTAGTGCTGCTTCCAGGTAAGGCTAGGTGTTGATTCCTAGAATTTATTTTACTTTAGTGAAAGAACAAGGAGAAGACGTTGGATGAGTTAAAGGTTTTAAAGCCATCACAGTCTTTTGGAGTGGTCTCGTTGTTGGGGTTTTACCGATTGTTCTTCTCTCTCTGAGTTTATGTCTTCCATTAGCTTAGTTTCCTGATTTTCCTGTTGTGTTGTGTGCTCTTTTTTTTTCTTGTTGTTCATCATCATGAACATCTTATACGTTTCTCTTATTGTTTTATCATTAATATTATTTTTCTGATTACCTATCAAAAAAACAAATTGCACTAGCACACCATATTAAACCTCATATTCTTCCATACATATTATCAACAGATGTTTCTATATCACCAGTGCAGCAAGAACCACAGAGTCTAAACAGCAAGCTGAAATAACTAAACCATGGGTAAAAAAATTTGACAAAGCTTGTTGAAAAGTCAAGCATAATGCTTACCACTGCTAAGAAAGATTTCCCACTACTTGATAAATGGAAAATTCAACAAGGGAGCAAAGAATTAGAGGGTGCAAATGTGAAAAATAACTTCGATGCATCTGCTACTCATAAACCTTCCATAGTGCAAGAAGTGGAAATGCTTGATACAGCAGTGCTTCCTATAGATCAAGACAAAGCTATATTGTTTGCAACATTGATTCCACCCATTCATTTTATCAGTCCAAAAAAATTTAAAGATATGGTGAAACAGAAAGCTACTTTGTTCTTAGTATTGCTAAAGGTGCTTCAAGAGGTAGTACAAATACAACATGCGAGAGTTCTTATAATTCAAAACTTCAAAACTCGAGGACAAGTTTTTTTTTTTTCCAACCAAAGGAAAATGATGCAAGCAGCGCGAAGACATTATTTTAATTAATTTTTGTTTAATTTTATAAGTACCTTGTATGTTTACTACTTGTACATTGGATTTTATTTTAAGTCATATTAGTTCATCAGGTTATTAGTATTTTATTTAATTTACTAGGCTCAAGTATATTTTTCTAATTCAATAATTGGCCTTTCCTAAATCAACTAAAATTAGGGCTAATTTGTACTCCAACAAAACCGTCTGCTTGGTCAATAAAATTTCCATTGAAATTCTCTCAATGGTCTGTTGTTGATTTCAGCCAACCCCAAGTGCAAATTCATGATTTTTTTTCCTTGCATGGTGATGAATCCAAGCAAGTCTATGTGCTCATTCCTAGGATATTTTTATTTTTATTTTTTCTGTTCTTCAATTTCCGTATTGCTTCTGATTTGGATTTGTCCTATATCAAAGAGAGTTTTAATTTCAATGAAGTACATATGGGTAATATGATGAAGGTGTGATCTCAATGATGGCAGTTCTATAATTAACGAGGATGAGAAGGCTAGTGATTAAGGATTGCATTGCATTGGTTTTTTTATTTAACCATGCACTTTACTTTGGTCATGGTTATGTATATCTTGTAAAGCACAAGAAAACTACATATCATTAGTTGATCACTTAACACTCATATTGTCTATCAATAATTGTTTTCAAATTGAGTAATACTACATCCACAACATTTTCACAGCAAATCCTACTTGGCAAGTTGTTATTAGTAAGTAAAAAAGTGATGTTAGTGATGGGCCCAAATTAGAATCAGTAATAACTTGCCACCTAGAATTCATTAATTAGGTGCGTACTTATTAAAAAAAAAAAAATCAATTAGGTGTGTACTTGCACTTGGTATGTAGGCTCCAACATTGGGGAATACTACTCTTGCAGTTTGGAATTATTTGGATTTTTTCCAAAATCTGAGTTTGAACTTAGGAAAAGGCTGGTATCAGGGGCATGGGAAGTGCCAGTCTCAAAAATAGTGTTCTCATGTGTACTTATCATCCACCAAAAAAAAAAAGAGCAACTAGTGTTCTACATAGTCCTCACTCTCCATCCCATTCTTTATGGAAGGGAGAAGTGCCACTTGAGGAAGCTCAATTTTGAATCAAACCTAGTTTATTTACATACCCCTTTCCTATTCCCAAAGCAAGTTTGATATATGCATTCATAGCTAACGCAATTCATACACTAGGAAAAAAGAATTACCGTATGTATAATGAAATTGAGAGAATATAGAGAATGCAAAAAACAATGGAACTGAAATTACCGGATAGGCATTAAGAGCACAAGGCGCGAGAGCTGTCCTCACACAAGCAATTGCAGAGTCGCGATCTTCTACAGTCCCTTTCCTCAACAGCTCAATGAATTTCTTCACCAAAATTTTGACCAATAAATTCAGAAATTTAATCAAATATTTAAAACAGAAAACAAAACGCAGCGTTTGGTTGCCGGGAAAAGTAAGGAAACAAACAAGAATATTAAACAGAATTCAAATTGTATATATGCCTCTTTGCGTTTCCAAATTTCCGGTAAAATAAAAAATTAGCGAATTAGCCACCGCATTTTCCTTCGTAGAATATTATTATTTTCCAGCATTTTCTCGGCAACCAAGCAGAACATAAGACAGTCACCTGTTTGTGTAAGCGGAAGAGAAGGCGATGATCATCGAGAATGAAAGGCGCGTGGGAGCGTAGGAGATCCATGGCGATATCAATGTCACCGGCCTCCAACGACCGTCTGATCCTCCAGATGACCAATCTCGAATGGTAAGACGAAGAGGACATCGAAGAAGAAGGAGGAGGAGGTGGAGATGAAGAGAACGAGTCCTCGATGAGCTTCTCTGATTTGGCGAAATCGATTACTAGAGCGTCCAGGGCTTCCCAATTCACCGGCGTCGAATCCATGTCGTTCGCCTTTCTTTTATTTTTCTTCTGTAAATTTTCTCGGGAAAATTTGTGAGAATTGAGAGTATGCGAGAAAGTGAGGGAGAAAATTGAAAAATATTACTGTTCGGTTCCGTGAGGATATAAAATTCTCGGAGACAACGAAAGGCGGCTATTATATCATTTATTTGTCATTTGTGATTATATATGTGAAATGTGAGGTAAAAACATAAATATTAATTAAATAAATAAAAAATGGAAAGGAAATTGGGCTTTATATAGGTGACAGGTGTTTTTATATTGGAGTAGAAGGTTTGGGTAAACTACCTGCTGTGTGAAATTTATCTCATGTTATATATTGAGTGAAAATACAATATAGAGTGAGGATAGGTCAACTTCATTAATAATCATTGATTATCTTCTCTCTTCTTCATTTTTTTTTTTTCCTGGGTGCTGTGAGATGATTTTTTTTTTTTAATAATTTGATAATTGAAGAAGAAATTGTTTTAACGTCTATATTGAAAACATCATGAGATGTTGATTGATTATAAAACTCTTATCGAATATATAATTGTTGTATCAAATATTGTTTCTTATTTTGAAAAGAATCACTATTCATTGTCGGGCACCAATTGAGACCATAATTAATTAATTTTTGTTTTAATTATAGCTTCTTTTTATAAAGTCTTTTCCTTTTTATAATAGTTTCAAATCGAAGAATGACATGTTTTGTATTATTAGTCGAGCTATTGATCATATATTAATTTATTGTGTCATGAAAGTTAGGTTTTAGATTATGATAAATGTCTGAAAAAGTATGTTTATGTTATTGGTTGAGCCATTGATCTTATATTTATTTATTATACGATAAAACTTAGGTTTTATAAGGTGGGGTTGCGATAAATGAATAATCTTCCCTTGTATTGTATGTTTTGTGCTATTGGTTGAATCATTGATCATATATATTATAATCATCAAATTATGTATAATATTTATCTCATGTTATTAATATTGAGTGAAAATACAATATAGAAAAAGTGGATCGGAAAGAGTGATAGGTCAACTTCATTAATAATTAATCATTGATTATCTTCTCTCTCTCTCTCTTTTTTTTTTTTCTTTTCTAGATCATTGATAATTGGTCTTTGAAAACTCTTTCCAACGTGTGAAATGATACTTTTTTTTAAAAAATAATTTGATAATTGGAGAAGAGAGCATTTCTATGCCTATGTTGAAAACATCGTGAAATGTTAATTGATTAGAAAACTCTTATCGAATATATAATTGTTGTATCGGATATTATTTTTTACTTTGAAAAGAATCACTATTCATAGTTGGTACCAATTGAGACCAATTAGTTTTTTTTTTAATAAGCTTTTTTTATAAAATTTATAATAGTTTCAAACTGAAGAATGGTATGTTTTGTGTTATTGGTCAAGCTATTGATCATATATTTATTTATTGTGAAATGAAAGTAGGTTTTAGATTATGATAAATGTCTGAAAAAGTATGTTTATGTTATTGGTTGAGCCATTGATCTTATATTTATTTATTATACGATAAAACTTAGGTTTTATAAGGTGGGGTTGCGATAAATGGATTATCAAATTATGTATAATATTTATCTCATGTTATTAATATTGAGTGAAAATACAATATAGAAAAAGTGGATCGAAAAGAGTGATAGGTCAACTTCATTAATAATTAATCATTGATTATCTTCTTTCTCTTTTTTTTTTTTTTCTTTTTTTTTTCTTTTCTAGATCATTGATAATTGGTCTTTGAAAGCTCTTTCCAACGTGTGAAATGATACTTTTTTTAAAAAATAATTTGATAATTGGAGAAGAGAGCATTTCTATGCCTATGTTGAAAACATCGTGAAATGTTAATTGATTAGAAAACTCTTATCGAATATATAATTGTTGTATCGGATATTATTTCTTACTTTGAAAAGAATCACTATTCATTGTTGGTACCAATTGAGACCAATTAGTTTTTTTTTTTAATAAGCTTTTTTTATAAAATTTATAATAGTTTCAAACTGAAGAATGGTATGTTTTGTGTTATTGGTCAAGCTATTGACCATATATTTATTTATTGTGAAATGAAAGTAGGTTTTAGATTATGATAAATGTCTGAAAAAGTATGTTTATGTTATTGGTTGAGCCATTGATCTTATATTTATTTATTATATGATAAAACTTAGGTTTTAGAAAGTGTAGTTGCGATAAATGGATAATCTTCCCTCTCTATTGTATGTTTTGTGCAATTGATTGAATCATTGATCATATATATATATATATATATATAATATATATATATATATATATATATATTATATATATATATATATTATAATTATAATTATCAAATTATGTATAACAAAAGAGCTTTCACTTGCATTATAAATAAATTAAATTACTAAGTTATTTTATTTTTAGTGAACCTTTATTGTCAAAATATTATAAAATTTAAATTATTTTTTAATTAAAATTTGGGAAGTTTTAAAATTAAATTAAATGTTATTAAGATTTAAATTATTTTATTCTTCTATCATAAATTATAATTATTGATTCAAAAAATAACACGATAGGCTCATGTCATACAACTTAAGATCATTTTTATTTTTATTTTATTAATTATCATATTTATTTTACGTTTAATGTGAATTTTAATTAAACACATATATACTGCTATTTTAATTAAAAATGAAATAAAAGGAAGAATATTTGTATAATGAAAGTTTCCAAATTGATAACTCATTAAAAAGAAAATTATTAAATATTTACAGTAAAAACATAAACATGTAATAACATACTTTTTTTATACATATAATAACATACTTGATAGAATATTAATTGTTATGTTATCTTTGTGCAAGATAAATAGAAAGAGAGATCAACAACATTTTTTTTACAAAGATTTGAATAATAAAATCCTTAAATCACATTGTATAAACAAAAGCATACATGATTAGTCATAGAAAATTGAGTTTAGCTTATTGTCAAAAGAACTATAAAAAAAAAAAAGAAGAAGAAGAAGAAGAAGAAGAAGAAAAGCACACACATCTATAATAAGAAAATCAACAAAAATATAAGTATAATTAATTCATTTAAGGACAAATATTTCAAAAAATGCTCAAAGAATTTGAAATGAAAATAATTTAAGTTTTTATAATTTATGCATTACAATTTCATTTGTTTAAAAGATAAAATTATATATGGAAATAAGAACAAATAAATCATATATGATATTTTATTCCTTTATTTCTTTACTAATATGGGATTTTAAAGAAAAAAAACAAAATGCCAAACATTTTATACAAAAAAAAAAATCCAAAAAGGCTTTAAACAATCAAACTTTAGTGAGTGTTCAAAATGCATGGTTGTTAACATGAGGCATGAGATTTTTAAGACGACTTTGTTATTGATGTAACATGAACTTCAAGTTTGGGGGATAACGTTTAAAATTTATAGTACATAGGTTACATGATTTATACACTCTGTTTATTTCGATAGAAAACCATATGTGAAGATAGTCTATGATTTCTTATGTTTGGTAATATTAAAAATAAATAAAAAAATTATAAAAATTATATAAAAAAATAGGTTATAGAAAGGCTATATTTTGATTTCCCTTATTTAGTTTGACATGAGATAGAATTAATTTCCATTAAAATTTTATAAAAAACAATTTTATCTCACGCCAAAGCTAAATAAGAGAGGTGAAATGATAGTTTTCAAACTCTTTTTGAGGTTGTTATCGAATATAGAAAAATGAAACGGTTTTCTAAAAAGTACTTTTTTGGAAAGTGTCCATTTTCTATAAAATGTTAATATCGAAACATAGTTTACTAAATTTATATATTTATTTATAGGTGACAGAATGCATTCTGATCATTTTTTTCCATAGGCCGTTATTTTTGGCCTTTTTCTTCTTACTTTCTAAAGAAGTACTAACCCTAAAAAATTACAATTTCTTGAAAGTAAGGTTGTTAATTTCCTTTTATAACGTTGTAATTAGTTTTGTTACAAAATACCTCTTTTGGTTTAACAATTGGAAATGTAATTATGTAATACAATTGTTGTCGCCTTCACACACACGCATATATATATATATTATATATATATATATATATACTCACACACACACGATTACTTTGCAAGTCCGTAGCTTTGCAATCCATTTCCAGTTTGAGATGATTTTTTCTTTTCTTTTCTTTTGAGAGAGAGAGAGAGAGATGATATTTATTTAACTTTTGGAGGACTCAAAATATAAAACTGAAAACAATGATTCAAAAATATAAGAGGAGAAAATTATTGGTACAAGCATTAATCCATAAGTTTGCACTTCATTCCATTTGGAAGGATTTGTTTTTTCATATGATCATTCTACTTTTTGAGATCAAGCATTGCAAAATGGTTTGCCCCCTTCCCCTCCTAAGAGCATTCACGGTAAAACATCTAAAAAATTTAGCTTTTAACAACTCAAAACACTATTTTATTTATTTTAACATCTCATTTTATAATACATTCAACATCAAAAGTTTTATTTTAACATTCAATACATTAAAATAATATAAACTAAACAATAAAATAATATATCTAATACAATAAACAACAACCACAACTATCAACGCATTAAAATACTACTTTCTTTTAACAACCCACAATTTTTTTTTTTTTAGTTTAAGCTACAGTGAGCAGCTATTTCACCGTAGCTCAATGTCAAATTTTTTTAGTATAGCTTCTTTGCTGTAGAAACAATTTTGGGGAATTGGTTGCTAAATTGACTCAAAATTTGTGATTCTATTAAGTGGATGTTTGGAGTTGTATAGGCCTTTCTTTTCACCTTTTCACCGTAATAGATGAAGACAGGAAAAATGCAAATAAAATTATTAATGATATGCTAAAACTCTAGGATAGTTAGTGTTTGGATAAACTTATTTTCACTTACTTGTTTTTGCTTATAAGTTACACTGATTAAAAATAAAAATGTTTTAAAAGGTTGTATATAAATCAGTATAAGTTCGAAAATGGGTTCATTTAAAAAACAATTGTTCTTTACAAGGATGAAAGGAACTAAACACCTTAACAAAGACATGCCATATATTTTAATTAAGGGCACATTTAGTAGACTGTAATGGTGATTACATAGGAATAGGTATTATAAGGAATACAAGATATTGTAATGTAATACTTTTAGTTATTATTAATAATTTATTTGGTGACAACACAAGAATAGAACCATAAATATAATGGAATGTTTAAATAAAATTGTCTAAATTGTAACATTAGAATAAAATTTAAGATGGTTTTTTTTTTTAACTGAAGATTTATTTTTAGAAATATTTTACTCGTATAATTATATTTCCTAAAAATAATTTTTTCTTTATAAATTTGAAAAAAAGATTAGTTATTTTTTATGACTTTTTATTTTCATAATTGTTATGTGTATATGGAAAGTTTGCTTATTTAGAAATATATTTATTTTAAAAATGAATATGCCAACTAAGGAACAACTATTATAATCCTTTTAGACATGAAAATAACCATTTATAAGAAATTTATATTTTCTGTAATAAAAACATAACCAAATTATTGAAAACTTAAACCATAAGAAGAACTATTATATTATAGTGTCTATTACAGCTTACCAAACATACCCAAAATCAATAAACATCTTTAATATTCCAATTGAGATGTTAATAATCAAATCCTCAAATCACTTCCTTCAACTATCAAATAAAAAAATGGTAAACTACTGTAGAGAGGGAAAATTTCCGACCTATCACAAGCTGACACATCATACTACCAAAGTCCACAAAATACAACCAATTACAAAGCGCCACGTACTGCTGCTAGGTTTTGCTATCACTATTCAGAAACTAGTAGAAATTCGCCAAGTGTCATTGAAATGAAGGCATGAAACTGCATCAGCAGGTGTAAGCGATGACACAAGCAACCTCGCGCGTGTAAGCAGTGACACAAGCACTCAGCACGTGTAAGCGATGATATAAGCGAACCAATCAAGCTATGACAAGTGTCACCAATCAGACTCCGCCACGTGTCACTCACCTACCCCTAAACTCCTATAAATAGAAGCCTTCCCAAGACATTGAAGACACAAGATACAGAACAGAGAGAAGGAAGAAGATATCTTGAGTTCAGAAACCCAGAAGCTCTGCCGGAATCAAACTCCAAAGCCTTCAAGAATTTCAAGAACTTCAACCTCAATACAAACAACATTCGAAGCAAAAACATCCAAACTACTCGTTCAAATCTCAAAGTTCACTGGAATCAAGCTCAAAAGCCTCCAGAAACCTCAACAAACCACAAATCGGTGAAGTTCTACGGATTCAAGCCTCTAAAGCACCAAGAATTTCCACCACAAACCTTCAAACACGAAGAACACACGAAGAACAAAGAATTTCTAACAAGCTCATAGCCAGAGATTCATTGTAATTCGTTTCAAAGATCTTTGATCCATTCCTCAGCTAATTGAAGGATATCTTATATTCAAATCAAAATCACATTACCACATTCCAATCAACAAATCTTTTAAGGAGATCGAATCAGAGGATCACTCTTTGTAATTACAGAGAATTGTAACACACATTTTCAATACAAATTCGTATTTGTGAAACTATTTTACTTGTTTGATTTATTTCGAACTAGAAATTTAGTCGTCCACAAATTCTGGCACGCCGGTGGGACCTCTCTGCCTTCTACTCTCTTCCTTCAAAAGAAAAGAAATTTGATCTGCTACTCGCTTCGATGGTTCCAACAAGAATGCTCAAAAATGGTAATGGATGCTTCCGTTGCGGATGATTATGTCGGCCCAATCACTCGTAGCCGATCCAAACTCTTGATCAACGCAACCCCAATCAACCAAAGAAAGCAAGCTTATATAATATCATATCTCTAGACTTTCTTGCAAAAAGGAAAGCCACCACTAAGGATTTATCTGTCTCGAAGGATTTTGAGATCATGATGAATCATCCTCGACAAAGACCTTTTCTATCAACTCTTCACCGTGATGAGAAGCCTAAGGAACAAAATGCCTTTGACTCACCTGTCTCATCGTTTTCTCCATCATACCTAGAGGTCATGCCAGTGATGATGACCAACACCTCTACTATGGAAAAAGATGGCTGAATGGAACAAAGGGTCACCTTTCTCACAAAAGCACTTGAAGATAAGGATGTCCAAATTGCAACCCTGATGAACAAACTGGAAGTCGTCCAAGATTCGGGTGAATCAAATCCAGACCTTGAGCACCCTCCTGGCTTTACCTGAAGGGAGGAGAAAACGCTAGGGGTGATAAGGGAAAAAGGAGGTGAAGACACTTCTCAACAAGGACATTCCACCCTAATGGCCTCTATATCTGTACAACAACTGCAGGACATGATAACGAACACCATACGAGCACAATATGGAGGTTCTTCCACACATTCTCTCATGTATTCAAAACCTTATACGAAGCGCATTGACAATATGAGAATGCCAAATGGGTATCAACCCCCCAAGTTCTTGCAATTCGATGGCAAGGGAAACCCTAAGCAACACATTGCTCACTTTGTAGAAACCTGTGAGAACGCAGGGACTCAAGGAGGCCTCTTTGTAAAGCAATTTGTTCGTTCACTGAAAGGAAACGCCTTTGATTGGTATACAGACTTGGAACCTGAGTCGATTGATAGTTGGGATCAGTTGGAAAGGGAGAGTCCTTAACCGGTTTTACAGCACGCGCCGCACGGTAAGCATGATGGAGCTTACCAATACTAAGCAGTGGAAAGATGAACCGTTGTTGACTACATCAGTCGGTGGCGTTCTTTGAGTTTAGATTGTAAGGATAGACTATCTGAAATATCTGCTGTAGAAATGTGCATCCAAGACATGCATTGGGGACTTCTGTACATCCTACAAGGGGTAAAACCCCGAACATTCGAAGAATTGGCAACTCGTGCGCACGACATGGAATTGAGTATTTCTTGCCATGAAATATGAAACTCCCGTACCTGAAGAGAAGAAAGAAAGGCGAGAAATAAGAAAAATGACAAGGATATGAAAAGTAATGTCAAACACTCCATGAATGTCAACTCTGCCAGTTAAATTTCAACAGGAAATGTAAAGGCTAAGGAGAAGAGGCCTGAGGGAGGCCAACAACGCGAGACGCGTCGCTCATCACTCAAGGAATGGGAACAAAAGGTGTATCCTTTCCTTGACGCTGATATACCCGAAATGCTAGAAAAACTGCTCAACTTGAAATTAATTGAATTGCCTGAATGTAAACGACCGGAAGAAATAGGAAAGGTTGATGACCCGAACTATTGTAAGTATCATCGCATCATAAGTCATCCATCCAAAAATGCTTTGTTCTTAAAGAACTCATCATGAAGCTAGCCAAGGAAAGGAAAATCGACTTAGATGTTAATGATGTTGCTCAGTCAAACCTTGTAACATTGCTGTGAGCCTAGTTGCAAGTCCCCGACTACTAGGCAGAGGGCGAATACCACATTCATCCGATTTGGCTCTTGGAACCTGTTCAAGTTCAGCTCTCGCAAAAAGTATCTGATTATAACTCAAATGATGATGAAAAGTCAACAATGGATGAGGAAGAAGGTTGGACGTTGGTTACTCGTAAGAGATGGAAGAAGAGACGAGTATTCCCTCTTCATCTGATCACCCAAGAGTCCAGAAGAGCAAAAAACCAAATTCAGCCGCAGTCAAGAAGAAAGAATGATAAAAGGAAAGAAAGACTAAGAACGGAAAATGTGTGATGGTTCGGCCCAAACCAAAAATTCGAAGTCTTGTCACATTGGAAGAATTTTTCCCATAAAATTCTTTCAAAGCAAGTCAGTAGAGGCTGTTCACACGATCTCTCGTTGTGAAGTTGATGAAAAACAAAAAGGTGTTGACCATGGTAGTTCAAATGAGGCTTTGTCGTCTTTAGAACAACTCAAATCTCAGATTGATAAAGAGGAACCCTCGCAATCCTCCACCTTACCGGAAGAAGGGATCATCCAAGCTCTTGAAGAGCCAAGATTTACACTCCTTGTACCAATACACTTCAACAAACACAGGAATGTTTTGCGTGCTCTCCAGACTTGACTTTCACTAACGAGGATCTATTGTTGGGCCCTAAGCCTCACAATCGTCCACTTTATGTCTCTGGTTATGTTCGTGAACAAAAAATTGATCGCATTCTCATTGATGGAGGTTCAGCTATTAATATACTGCCGAAAATGACAATGAGACGACTTGGTCTTGCTATGGAGGAATTATCACACAGTCGCTTGGTCATACAAGGTTTTAACCAAGGAGGACAACGCGCCATCGGCATGATACACTTGGAGTTAATTATTGGAGAATGAAAAGCGATGTTTTGTTCCATGTCATTGATGCCAAGACAACCTACAACATGTTGTTAGGACGTCCATGGATCCATGGGAACGGATAGTGCCGTCAACTTTGCACCAATGTTTCAAGTATCTTCAAGGTGGAATAAAGAAAGTAAATGCCGACTTGAAGCCTTTTTCTGAAACTGAAGCTCACTTTGCCGACGCGAAATTTTATGTAGAAGATGATATCCCTAATGAAGTTCTCCCAGTTGAAGTCCCGTCCATGAAAAAGCAAGCAGGGCGAAAAGAAGCATGTTAAATCCATCACTAGAAAGGATATTCCTTCCCCAAAGGAAGATCCACGGTATGGGAATAACCAGTCTAGTGAGTCTACCAGCAATTCAGAGAAAGCAGGTAAAAGTTCTACGCCTTCCAATAAGCCTCCATTCCTCCGTTATGTACCATTGTCACGCCGCAAAAACGGACAATCACCATTCATGGAATGCCTTCAATCTACAATGGACATGCAAAGACCTCCTACAAAGCTCACGATGAAGGATGTAGCTATATTGAAAGAAAATCATGTAATGCCTTTAACTTCATCCACCAATCCTCTGCCCTCAAAGCCACTAAATGGATTCGTGAGGTCTTCACAAAGTCTGACAGAGCATGGTATTCTACCAAGTAAACAAACGAAAGAATGGTTTGACCCAAAGGCATATACACTATTAGCCAAAGCAGGCTATGATTTCTCAAAACAAAGCGGCCTAGGGAAACTAATTCCAGAAGCCACCGAGGAAAAGATGCACGGCCTTAGTAAAACACAAGGAAAAATGCGACTTGAGGGGTATGAAATTCCTGTCCCAAAGATCGGAATAGGTTATTCTCCAGAACCACCGGCTCAAATATGGATCAATAAAAGAAGCAATGCTTCAAGTTCCCAATACATAACAGTAGAGGTTGATGAAAGTCCGAATCAAAGAAAAGATCACTCTTCATCACGCATCTCAGTATTCGATCGCATTAAGGCTTCATCGTCACGAATTACAGTGTTCGACAGGTTAAATACGGCTTGTTTAACGCAAAGTCGGGACACTTTTGCGTGTGGATCAGTCTTTAATCGATTGGGGGCAACAAAAAAGCCCATTGATACTTGCTCTGAAAGTTTAATAAACTCTGAGGACCAAAGGAGGAGAAAGCTAAAAGGAGATACGTAGTAGTATTCCTTCACGCATGAAGCGTAACTTTATCTTGGATATCAGCATGAAGGAGCTCTCAAAGTCAAAAGGCGAACGATTGTACACACAAGTCAGTCACTCATCCACAATGAGCAAAATGAAGAAGTATCATCCTCGTTTACATACGTAGAAGAAGATACACTATCAGATGATGAAGCCGCAAAGAATGAGGTCGATGAAGCTCCCTGGCCTTGGAAGATGGAGTACAGGCTACAGTTGATGAACTTAAAGAGATCAATTTGGGAACTACTGAAGAACCTCGACCAACTTCATCAGTGCCCTCCTCACTCCTGCAGAAGAAGAAGGATACCTCCAGCTCCTGGTAGAATATAAAGATGTGTTTGCTTGGACTTACAAAGAAATGCCTGGGCTCAATCCAAGTATTGCTTTACACCATTTGGCAGTAAAGAAGGGCGTGCACCCAGTAAAACAAGCTCAAAGACGCTTTCGGCCGGAGCTTATCCCTCAAATAGAAACTGAGGTTAATAAGCTAATTGAGGCAGGCTTCATCCGTGAAGTACAGTATCCAGAGTGGATCGCTAATATCGTCCCTGTCAAAAGAAGATGGACAAATGGGTGTGCGTTGACTTCCGTGATCTGAACAATGCATGTCCAAGGATGATTTTCCGTTGCCTATCACTGAGATCATGGTTGACGCCACTACTGGTCATGAAGCCCTATCTTTCATGGATGGCTCTTCTGGTTACAACCAAATTCGAATGAATCCTAAGGATGAAGAGTTCACAGCTTTTCGTACCCCTAAAGGTATTTACTGTTACAAAGTGATGCCTTTTGGATTAAAGAACGCTGGTGCCACTTATCAACGAGCCATGCAAAAGATCTTTGATAATGTACTTCATAAGTACGTGGAGTGTTATGTCGATGATCTGGTGGTTAAAACAAAAAGGAGGGAAGACCATCTGGTAGATTTGCGATCTGTGTTCAACCGCTTAAGAAAGTATCAGCTTAAAATGAACCCTCGCAAATGCGCTTTGGCGTAACATCCGGGAAATTTCTTGGTTTCATTGTGAGGCACCGCGGTATTGAAATTGACCAGTCCAAAATTGAAGCTATCAGAAAATGCCAGAGCCAAGAACTTGCGAGAACTTAGAGGCTTGCAAGGAAAACTAGCTTACATACGACGGTTTATTTCAAACTTGGCGGGTCGATGTCAACCTTTCAATAGATTAATGAAAAAGGATGCACACTTTTAATGGGATGAGGCTTGTAGCAATGCTTTTGCACGCATCAAAAGATACTTGCTTATCCTCCAGTTTTAGGTGCTCCTATCCCGGGAAAGCCTTTGGTGTTGTACATCGCGGCACAAGAAAGGTCTCTAGGTGCTCTTATGGCACAAGAAAATAAAGAAGGGAAAGAAAGAGCCCTTATTATTTGAGTCGGACTCTCAATGGAGCTGAATTAAATTATTCCTATTGAAAAGATGTGCCTCGCTCTTTTCTTTGCCATAGACAAACTGGAACATTACATGCAAGCACATACGGTCCGTTTGATAGCAAAGGTGGACCCGATTAAATATGTCCTCTCCAGGCCAGTGGGTTCAGGTCGCATAGCTCGATGGGCAGTCTTGCTGCAACAATATGACCTTACATATGTTCCGCAAAAAGCCATCAAAGGACAAGTATTGGCAGATTTCTTAGCCGATCACCCAGTTCCATCTGATTGGGAGTTCTCTGATGATTTCCCAGACGAGGATGTGTTTTACATTGAAGTAATGCCACCATGGATGATGTTTTTGATGGGGCTGCACGTCAAAAGGGAGGGGGGCAGGTGTAGTGTTTGTTTCTCCACAACGACAAATACTTCTATATTCGTTCTCATTAAGCGAACTTTGCTCTAACAATGTAGCCGAATATCAAGCATTGATCATTGGTCTACAAATGCCATTGAAATGGGATATCACATCTCGAGGTCTTTGGGGATTCCAAATTGATTATCAACCAAGTCTTGGAGCAGTATGATGTCAAGAAAGAGGATCTTGTCCCTTATTGCAAATATGCGAAGAAGTTGCTCACAAATTTTGAGGCAATTACGTTGGAGCATATACCGAGGAAGGAGAATAGACAGGCTGATGCTTTAGCTAATTTGGCCACCACCTTAGCATTATCCCAAGAAGAGACCGCCAAAGTTGCTGTTTCCTAAAGGTGGGTGGTGCCTTCCGTGATTGAAGAAGAAAAAGAAGAAAAGCAAGCCAACGTCGTCTCTGTATGCCTTGTCGAAAAGGAAGATTGGCGACAAACAATCATTGAGTACCTTCAACATGGAAGACTCCCAGATGACGCGCGCCACAAGACCGAAGTTCGGCGAAGGGCTGCTCGATTCATTTACTATAAAGAAACTCTCTTCCGCCGTTCATTTGATGGTTTGTTTCTCCGTTGCTTAAGAGAGGAAGAGGCTAAACAAGCCTTAGAAGAAGCTTATTCTGGAATATGCGGTGCGCACCAATTAGGTCCTAAGTTACACTACATGATCAAGCGAATGGGTTACTATTGGCCTACGATGGTGCAAGATTCCATGGAGTATGCTAAGAAGTGCGAAGCTTGTCAATATCATGCAAACTTCATCCATCAGCCACCAGAACCTCTACACCCAACTGTAGCTTCTTGGCCTTTTGATGCATGGGGGCTTGACGCAATAGGACCATTACCAAAATCATCTGGTGGCCATTTGTACATCTTGGCTGCAACTGATACTTCTCAAATGGGCAGAAGCTGTGCCTCTTAGGGAAGTAAAGAAAGAGACGGTGGTCAATTTATCCGAACTCACTTGATCTATCGGTATGGTGTCCCTCGATATATATAACCGATAATGGCAAACCGTTTCAGAATAGTTGATGACAGAGTTGTGCGAGAAGTTTGCATTCAAACAGTACAATTCTTCTATATACAATGCCCCAGCGAATGGATTGGCCGAAGCCTTTAACAAAATCTTGGCAGTTTGTTAAAGAAAGTGGTATCCAAAACTAAGCGAGACTGGCATGAAAGAATTGGAGAAGCATTATGGGCATTGAACAACATTTCGAACGCCTACTCAAGCGACCCCATATTCTCTCGTTTATGGAGTAGAAGCTATCCTTCCCTTAGAACGTCAGATCCCATCACTACGGATCGCATTCAAGAAGGGTTAACTGAAGAGGAAAATGCCAAGCTTAGGTTACAAGAGTGGAGGCACTGGATGAGAAAAGGCTCGAGGCCCAACAACGCCTTGAGTGCTATCAAGCTCGTTTGTCAAGCGCATTCAATAAAAAGTTAAACCACGATCATTCCAAGTTGGTGACTTAGTCCTCGCTGTTCGAAGACCTATCATCATGACTCATCGTACAGGCGGTAAGTTCACCTCGAAATGGGATGGACCTTATGTTGTACAAGAAGTCTACACTAATGGAGCTTACAAGTTGATTGACCAGGAGGGTGTAAGGATCGGCCCCATCAATGGGAAGTTCCTCAAACGCTTCTATGCTTGAAAATCAAGAATGCTCCTCGGTAAGAGTTTTAACTACCCACTGCAGCACTACAAGGGTACATGATGTTTTCCCATTACCTTGAAAGTGCACAAATAAGGAGAAATTAATCCCACTCTATGTCACCAATTGTGAGTGTGGCGTAGTGGTTGGATGTCCATGTCACCCTTGAGGCCAAGGTCTCGGGTTCGATTAGAGATGATACCCACTATTGCATAATTGGTACCCATGAAATGCCGTGGGGTGTAGGGCGAGGATTACACACGTGAGCCCTCCCTTTTTGTAAAAAGAAAAAAAAAAAAAACAACAAAACAAAACAAAAACAAAGAAAAAAAAATCATCAAAACCGTGAAAAAAAAAATCATCAAAAAAAAAAAATTGTTTGCTTGAACTACGTAATGGCTTGATCCCTCTCCGGGGTACGTAGGCAGCTTAGTATTTCTCACTAAGTTCAGTCACATAAGAAAAAAAGGACCGCCAGTCTAGCTTGAAGAGTTTGTCCAAAAGTCATCAACATGCTTTCAAGAACTCTTTGATCGCCAAGGCATCGCTTAAGACCAATCAATTGCTCATTATATGATGTTCAAAGACCATTGTGGTAGAAAGTGATAGCTGCAAAGAATTGGTGTCACTTAGCTTTCCTTGAAATAATGATAAGTTAATTATCGGTTGTGGAGTAAAATAAAATCTTCAAACTTCTGTTGCAAGGAATGGAGTCTGCGTGGCATTGCTCATTTTGTGGACATATTCCCACGTCTCTGAAGTATGCTTTGCATCACTTATCTCCTGGGGGCATCTTCTTGTACCTTGCAAGTCTAAGCTACATCATCTCTCTTCTAGGTTGTGCCACTTCACAACTCTGAAATTTGAACCACATCGTCTCCCTTCTGAGTGGTGTTGTTTCACATCATGTCTCTAAAATCTAGACAACGTCACCTTCCTCCAAACATCTGAAGTTGGTACTACATCATCTCTCCTCTAAAGGCATGTTTGTGCAATGTCAAAATCATGGCGGCATTCTTCTCATATCTTCAAGGTTTTGTTGAAATCTCTTTGCATTCTCAAAGTCTTGATGGGAGCTTCTTGAAACTTCAAGTTTCGTTACAAAAGCCAATATTAGTGCAACTTCGATGCGAATGAAGTGTTGACATAACTTCATGGCAAAAATGGATGTCGGCACGGCTTCGGTGTAGATGAACTGTTGACGTGGCTTCATGGTGAAGATGAACGTTGGCATGGCTTTGATGCGAAGGAAGTGTTGACGTTGCTTCATGGTAAAAATGGATGTCGGCATGGCTTCGGTGCAAATGAAGTGTTGGCGTAGCTTCATGGCAAAGATGAACGTTGACATGGCTTCGGTGCAGATGAATTGTTGACGTGGCTTCATGGTGAAGATGAACGTTGGCACGGCTTTGATGCGAAGAAAGTGTTGACGTTGCTTCATGGTAAAAATGGATGTCGGCATGGCTTCGGTGCAAATGAAGTGTTGGCGTAGCTTCATGGCAAAGATGAACGTTGACATGGCTTCGGTGCAGATAGAGTGTTGACACGACTTCATGACAAAAATGAAGTGTTGGCGTAGCTTCATGGCAAAGATGAACGTTGACATGGCTTCTGTGCAAATAGAGTGTTGACACGACTTCATGACAAAAATGAATGTTGGCACGGCTTTGATGCAAAGGAAGTGTTGACGTTACTTCATGGCAAAAATGAATATTGGCATAGCTTCTGTGAATGAAGTATTAACGTAGCTTCATGGCAAAAATAAATATTGGCATGGCTTCAATGCGAATGAAGTGTTGACATAACTTCATGGCAAAAATGGATGTCGGCACGGCTTCGGTGCAGATGAACTGTTGACGTGGCTTCATGGTGAAGATGAACGTTGGCACGGCTTTGATGCGAAGGAAGTGTTGACGTTGCTTAATGGTAAAAATGGATGTCGGCATGGCTTCGGTGCAAATGAAGTGTTGGCGTAGCTTCATGACAAAGATGAACGTTGACATGGCTTCGGTGCAGATAGAGTGTTGACACGACTTCATGACAAAAATGAAGTGTTGGCGTAGCTTCATGGCAAAAATGAACGTTGACATGGCTTCTGTGCAAATAGAGTGTTGACACGACTTCATGACAAAAATGAATGTTGGCACGGCTTTGATGCAAAGGAAGTGTTGACGTTACATCATGGCAAAAATGAATATTGGCATAGCTTCTGTGAATGAAGTATTAACGTAGCTTCATGGCAAAAATGAATATTGGCATGGCTTTTGTGCAAATGAAGTGTTGACATAGCTTTATGGCAAAGATGAATGTTGGCATGGCTTCGGTGCAAATGAAGTGTTGACGTAGCTTCATGGGCGATAGCATTATTGCTTAGCTGAATATCCTTATGGAAACGTCGTTGCAAAGACGAATATCACTAAAAGATTGTTGATGCAAGAAAAGAATGTAACAACATGAAATCATACGTTCTTGCAACGTTACTATCAATGAAATACAAAGTCACTAAATGAAGGCAAACACTTCTATGAGAACGTCAACGTGAAGTTTGATGTCAAAACCTAAAGATCAAGGAAACCAAGCTGCAAAGCAAAAACAAGCAACAAAAAAAAAAAAAAATGTCAGAAGAAAATCTCATTGCATGTCTAAACAAAGGATAAAAAAAAAGAAAAAAAAGAAAAAAAAGATATCTCTACACTTTTATTCAGAAGATTACACTTTGAATAAATGAATGCATGCCCGGATGGCTTTATATAGAAAATTTTTGGGATGAACAGACAAAAAAAAAAGAGAAGAAAAACTTCTCTTCCAAAATTTTCAAATCTTCTGACAGGAGGCCATAAAAATCTTTGGAGAACTTCAAACAAATAAGGAGGAGTCCAACAATACTGCTTCTCCTCCAGATTTTCAAGAGTTCTCTGACAAAGATGACCCAAAGAATCAACATTCAGCTGCCACCAGAACCTCTGCATCCTGTCAGGGCGGCCACCACAAAATTCAACCAAAGAAAAAGCCATAAGTCCAACAAAGACCCACGACTTTCTCGTCCAAATTTGTGAAAATCCAGACCTTATTTCACAAATCTGACACTACAGGAGTCTTCTACAGCCTTCGATCCGCCAAACCTGAAAATTACAGGCCCAGATAACCGGCCACGCGCCACCACGCGCCGCCACAAATTCTCAATGACCCGCGGGTTTCTCAATCAAAACTGTGCAAATCTGTGCACAATTTCACAAAACAGACCATATAGCAGTCTTCTACGGCCTTATAACTACAAAATATGAAAATTTCAAGCCCAAAAGATGAGCCACGCGCCGTCACGCGCCGCCAGAAGGTCCGGCGATCCCAGCTTCAGTTACACGCGCTCCCACGCGCCGCTCGAAGATTCCACGCGCTTCCACGCACCGGTCATCATTCACGCGCTTGCACGCGCCATGCGTGACACGCGCTCCATGCTGATGATGTCACGGATGACGTCATCCTCCTCGGCCCGGTCCCACCCGCTTAGACCCGGTTCGACCCGGAAAACCCGACCTGGATCCGGACCGCCTGAAAAAAAAAAAAAATCAAAATTTTCAAAACGGACCTGTCCCACTCAATTTTTCGCGTACTTTTCAATTTTGGGGTCTGTTTCTTCAACCGAGACTCGAAAATTGCACAACAGTCCAATTTCAAAAAAAATTGACTTTTGCACAAATTTTGACCAAAAGTCAAAATTTTAAGATTGACCTGTCTTGCCCAATTTTTCACGTACTTCCAATTTTGGGGTCTATTTATTCATTTGAGAATCCAAAATTGCTCAAAATAGTGTGATTCTACAACTATGGCCTTTGAGGTAAACTTTGACCGAAGATCAAGATGGTCAAGCAAAACTTGTCCTATCAGGTTTTCGCAAAGATTTTGATTTTGAAATCTAGGAATTGTTTTGTGCTTAGAAACTACATCCGCTTCTCCAAAGTACTAGCGGTGTCCAAATTTAAGCTCTCAAGATCATAATTTGAGATCCATCCATTTGGTTTGGATTCCCTCAAAATTATCCTCCAGACTTGATCAAGGCTCTCCTTTCAAAAAACAGACGAACTCACAAGTGTCTCAAATTGAAATTACACTGGGTCGCTATTTCAGCCAATTATTCCCGTCGGTGCCTACCAATCTTCAACCTAACGTTCCCATTCGGCGCCTACCATTCTCATCCACCGTTCTCACCAAAAATCCCGTCCGCCATTTTTAACCATCCAGCTACCATTCTTCATATCTTGCTATAAATAGAAGGGCCGGATCCACTAAATCCATCAAGAAAAAAAACACATACACTGAGTCATGAAATGAAGATTTGCTTCTTTCAAATTTTCAAATCCTCCTTCTCACAGCCAGTTCTCACTATGGCCTCGTCATGCTCAATACCTAGCAACCAAGATCGCTTCATGATCAGTCTGAAATCAACCCCTCATGGTTCAGTAGTAACCCTTCTCACAACATCATCATCATTTTAGGATTCAAACAAATTTTGTTTCCTCACATAATGACCACGTTGGTTCATAGAGTTATTCATAACAAGGTCTGCATCGACCTCCCATGCCTCCATGGAATTGGTTGGCCAGGAAACCCAAGTCCAGCAGAGACACCCGTTCCTAAGACCAAGGCTTCCGTAGTCTCTCTTTAACTGTTTGGTCTCCCATCAGAAGCAGCGGTTCGGAACAAACAACAACTTGGCTGGTTTCTAAAACCAGGATCACAAGTTAGCTCCATCTTTCATTTGTTATGCTTTCCCAATAAAGTTGCATCAAGTGAAGATGGTAAGAAGTGTTGGGGTATCCTACAAATTGTCTCCCATCCAACACTTGTGATGACCTCCAAGGTACCAGCTCATCGGAAATTAGCCTTTGGTGTCGGTGAAGGGTCCCCCAAAGCCTCATCCCATGTTTCCTCCATCATGGGGTCCAAAGGTCATCATTGCTGGTACCACAAAACACACTTTTTGGAATTACTCCAACTTAAGATCAGCTTGAAGAATTTCAAAAAATATACTTCTGAAATTACTTCAACTTAATGTCCGTCAGTATGGTCCAGTTACGCAGGCACATTCAACGACTTGCTGACGGACCTCATTCAAAATGCAGGGTCAGGGCCATGATGTCATATATCCCACCCATCCACTTGGCTTCATCACCATCTTCTTTACTACCACCACCAGCACACCTAAAATCCCTTCTGAAATTACCTCAACTTAACCTGAGTGATGCGATAACACAAGCACATTCAACCACCTTCCCATACGTTCTCTCTGTGATCCGAGATATACCCTTCAGATATAACTTCACCAGAAGTTCTTAAAAATAAGAGGCTAGCTCTAGAGCTCTGCATGTTGTACCCAGCCAACATCCTCACCTCTTCTCCATCTTCAACACCCTGTGATCGCCACCAACAATCCAAAATACTCTTCCGAAATTACCTCAGCTTAACATCTACCGAAATGTTTCAATCTTGCAAGTACATCCAACTTCTTGCAAATAACTTTCAGCCCCACCAACCCATTCCAAGTACCATTAAATACCCTGCTGAAATTACTTTGACTTAACCTTTGCTCAGAAAGCTCGATCACACGAGCACATTCAAATACTGGCAGACCCCTTCTCGGTCTCATCAAAGCCTTTCATATGGGTGGGTCTACTCTTCTGCAATTACTTCATCCTGGTAAAAGCTCCACCACCATCAGTTATTTCACTAGAACAGTTAAGCATAAAAATCCATTTTCAAGACTCATTCGCTCACCACACTCCAAAACTGTGTGCACGAACGAGTCTCGAGGGGGCATCTGTAGAGAGGGAAAATTTCCGACCTATCACAAGCTGACACATCATACTACCAAAGTCCACAAAATACAACCAATTACAAAGCGCCACGTACTGCTGCTAGGTTTTGCTATCACTATTCAGAAACTAGTAGAAATTCGCCAAGTGTCATTGAAATGAAGGCATGAAACTGCATCAGCAGGTGTAAGCGATGACATAAGCGAACCAATCAAGCTATGACAAGTGTCACCAATCAGACTCCGCCACGTGCCACTCACCTACCCCTAAACTCCTATAAATAGAAGCCTTCCCAAGACATTGAAGACACAAGATACAGAACAGAGAGAAGGAAGAAGATATCTTGAGTTCAGAAACCCAGAAGCTCTGCCGGAATCAAACTCCAAAGCCTTCAAGAATTTCAAGAACTTCAACCTCAAATACAAACAACATTCGAAGCAAAAACATCCAAACTACTCGTTCAAATCTCAAAGTTCACTGGAATCAAGCTCAAAAGCCTCCAGAAACCTCAACAAACCACAAATCGGTGAAGTTCTACGGATTCAAGCCTCTAAAGCACCGAAGAATTTCCACCACAAACCTTCAAACACGAAGAACACACGAAGAACACGAAGAACACACGAAGAACACGAAGAACAAAGAATTTCTAACAAGCTCATAGCCAGAGATTCATTGTAATTCCGTTTCAAAGATCTTCGATCCATTCCTCAGCTAAATTGAAGAATATCTTATGTTCAAATCAAAATCACATTACCACAATTCCAATCAACAAATCTTTTAAGGAGATCGAATCAGAGGATCACTCCTTTGTAATTACAGAGAATTGTAACACACATTTATCAATACAAATTCGTATTTGTGAAACTATTTTACTTGTTTGATTTATTTCGAACTAAGAAATTTAGTCGTCTACAACTACATATTTGGTTCCTATTTTTTATATCATATTTCAATTTGGTCTCTAACCTTTTAATTGTGTTAATTTGATCCATAACATTTCAATACTATGTCAATTTAGTCCTTACTGTTATTTTTTAGATGAAAATTATTGACATGACAAACGACTAAAATAAAATTTTAGTTTATTGTTACATCAACGGAAGCTAATTTTTTATTTTAGCAATTAGATATGTCATCAATTTTCATTCAAAAAGGTAACATGAATGACTAAATTGAAACAAAAATTGAAATGTTAAGGACCAAATTGATACAATTGAAAGCTTAAAGATCAAATTGAAATATGTAGGATAGAGACCAAATATGTAATTTACCCATAAATAAAAATCTATCTAACTCAACACGTGTGCAAAATCTGTTGTGGTTGCTAGGGCTGTAAATGAGCTGAGCTTGTTCGAGATTTATCGAGTAGTAAATGTTCAAGCTCGGCTTAACAACAAAAGTAGAATATTTAAGCTTGACTTAAGCTTGATACGATTCTAAAAATAATGTTCAAGTTTGAGCTCATTATAAAGTATAAAAGTTTGAGCTCGGCTTAACTTGACTTAATTTGATTCATTAGTCAAGCCAATCTCGAGCTCAATATCAAGCCCAAACTTAAGTTCAATATCATGCATTTGAGCTTGAGATCCAACACAAGTATAATATCAAGCCTATATCAAGTTTATTATCTAGCCTATTTGGTTTGGACGAGTTGTCTCAACTTATAATTAATTAAAGTCTTAAAAGGATATGAGTTTACTTGTCAAGTTCACATCAATTTTATTGCCAAACTCATAAATAAGCCTAGGCTCAACTTGTTTTGTTACTTTAGCATTGAGCGTTGGTGTTTACGAGCTTGTTCATGAACAATATTTTTTACTCGGGTTCAGCTCGTTTATTAAACAAGCCAAATACTAAAGCTTAAGCTTGGCTTGTTTAAAAACAAATAAATATGAACAGACTTTTTATCAAGTCAAACCTGAACTATTTATGAACAATTTGGTTAATTTACGGCACTAGTGATTGCAGTCGGGTATGGTTGGGATTTGGAAATTATTCTCCTGCAAGCAATTCCAAAGCACAACAGGACCACTATGGTCTAAGACAGTGAAAGCTGAAAAATAGAATCCTACTTGACTAAAGGAGCCTAGCTACATAGAGCCATCCCAACTTCCAAATCGTTCTTTATTTTTGGGGGTCCTGTACTGACATCCTAAACTTCATGTTGAGTACTTGGTGGTTGGTGACTTGGTTTGGTGTGGGTATTTTGATGGACAGCTGAATATTACATACATACAAATATACAATTTCAATTTTAAGAATGATTAGTCGCAAACCCTAGCCATTCGTAAAAAAAAATTAATGTAATGTAAAATTTGTATATTAAATAGTGCATTTTTTATTTAAAATTATTTTATATTTTTATAAAAAATAAATTATATATTTGGACCTTAACTTTTATACTAAATGTTAATTTAATTTTTAATTTTTTTAAATGTATCAATTTAATCCATAATATTTTGATATTGTGTCAAAATAATTCTTATTATTATATAATAAATGAAAAATACTGACATAATTAACTGTTAAAATAAAATATTAGTGTTAGACAGCCACTGCCATTTCAGCCTAAAATAAATAATGTGTGGCTCAACGTCCTTTTTATATTTTAGTGTTGTTGTTCTATCTTCTAAAAACACCATTTTATTTTTGTTTTGTTTTAAATTTTGGTTTGTTTTTTATCAACATTGCCTCTCACAGAACACGAATATCTACACTTGTGTAATCGAAGTCCAAAGGCTGGGGTTGCTCTTCAACAACCATGAATTATTGAAACAACCCAACAAAAATGTCGCCAAGAAATCGTATCAATCCCATAAATTCCAAAGCCCACAACAGTAATCCCCAAAATCTGTCACCTAATCCTCAAATCCATCCAAAAATTACCCTTTGCAATTGCCGCCCCTCAAACCATCGCCGCAAGACGGTTTTCACCATTTGGCCCCTTTCTCTCTCTGGTTGGTTGGTCTTCTCCTCCATCTCTCTCTCTCTCTCTGACAACAAAGCCCACCTCTCAATTTCGCCATTTGGCTGCTGCAACCACCGTCTTCAATTAGCAAGATGATTTTCGTCCTCTGGTAGTTTAGTTATCGTCCATGGCTGTCACCCTTGATGATGGGTCTTCCATGGTTGTTTGGTCCTTTGTTTATTTATTAATTGAAGAGAGGCGGAGGAGTTGATCTGCGTTCTTTGGCTCAGTTTAAGTTTTATTGATGTTGATTTGGGTTGTCTCATGTATATGAAGGGGTTGACTTGGGAGAAAGAGAGGGGAAGATAAACATGAGTGGGATGATCTGGATGAAAGGAACGTAGATAAAGAAAGGTTATATAGGTGTAGTTGATGTAGGTTGGAGAGGAATACCGAACAGACGAAGAAAAAATTAGAGAGAAAAAATAATAAATAATGAACAAAATAATATTTTAAAACTAGAGTATTGAGAGCCCGTTTGGATAGGCGTTTTTCTAGACAAAAACGCGCGGTTTGATACAAAACGCAATATACACAATTGTTTGGAGAAGCTGTTTTAGCTAAATCATGTCTAGAAATCGCACAAATCCGCGGTTTCAAAGAAGCAATATCTAATTGCATTTTCAATATTGAGCAAATAGAACGTTTTCGCATTGCTATTTTTTTCGTTCAAAAAACCAAAAATACCCCCAAATAGTTGGCTATATTATCCCCGTACCAGTCACTTCACCGGCACGAAGCATCCCTTTGTTCCACCTTGGGTTGAATTCCAGTTGATTCCGGGCCTATTTCGGTGTGTTTTGGGCATTCTGGTTCGTTTTGGTGAAATCCGGCCAATATTCAAGATTCGGCCGGTTCATGTTCAACGCTCAAGATGAGCCTCATTGCCTCAATGAAAAAAAAAAAGAAAAAAAAAGAAAAAGAAGAAGAAGATGAAGATGAAGATGTCGATGAAGATGAGAACAAAAATTAAAAGATGAGATTAGCGTCAACAAATTTACAGAGCAGCAAACCTGAAGAGAAATCCTTAGAGATGAACAATGCTAAGAGAGGGAGGAGATAAGACTTAAGAGAGACAAAAGGTGAAGTGAGAGTCAAAACTTTTGAATAGAAGAGAATAGAGAGGTTTTGAATATACTGTTGTGATGAGGTTTGGAACATGGGAAAATTGGGATCGGTGATAGATGGGACTTAAAGAGAAAGATGAACATGGGGGAAGAGAGGACCAAAGACACGTGTGACATAGAAGAAAGAAAAGCTAAAAAATGAATCAAAAGATATGAAGATATGGCAGTTTTTTAAACATGACCAAAGACACGTGTGGCCAAAGATACTACAACTCTACTTTCTAATTCTTGTTGTTGCTATTTTCTGCTCAGTTCAACTTTTTATTGTGTTTAGTTTTGTTTTTTGTAATATTATTTTTAGTTTTGTGAGCCTTCACATGACTAGCCTGACTAGTATTTGGAAGGGAAGCTATAATTCTGCTTTTTATGTTGACTTGTTAGCGAATCCCAGATGGCTTGATGTGCAATGGTGTATAACATCTGGATCCAAAGGAATAATAGGGTACATAATGGGGTAGTTTAAACAGAGGAGCAATTGGTAAGAGATATTTGCAGATATGTAAAAGCTAGGATGGCTACAAAGAGACCTATTTGTAATTCAATTCTTAATAGAATGTTGTGTAATAATTGGGGGTTATCTTGGTCCTAGAGGAGAAGCAAAATGTTTTTTGTTGTCCTGTTATAATTTCTAGAAACGAGTTTGTAATTTGAGTTTGGTCTTTAGCAAAAGAACTTATTCTAATTATAGAAAAATTAAGATGGCCTTAACAATATAGTTAAGTCATTTTTTGGAATTTATACTCAAAACAGCTATCTTTTAAAACAGCTTATCCAAATGCTTAATATGACTTAAAAAATAGAAAACGCATATTTCACATTTTTACTAAACGCTTATTTGTGGTTTTTAAAATGAAGTTTTCAAAACGCACGTTTTAAAAACGCTAGTTTTTAAAACACATTTTGAAACAGCTTATCCAAACAGGCTCTGAGTCTTCTAAGCTGGGGTTGGTATTTTATTTATTTATTTATTAAGCTGACGTGATAGTCTAAGTTGCAGTCTTATGTGTCTAAAACTAATGTTTTATTTTGACTGTTACTCATGTCAATATATTTCATCCACCCTTAACAATAGGGACTATTTTTATTTTTTATTTCTTTAAGAGAAAAAATAGTAAACTTTATTGAAAAAAGTTTCTCTTCAAACTGATTTGGAGAGAAATTCTTCAAACTTATCAAATATTTTTATATTAAGTGTGAAATTTAAAAATCTAATCGTTGGATTGCATGTTCTTATTATATTATTCATGCTTCTAAAATTTCAAGAAAATCAAAAATCAATTGCTATGTCATCAAACATATGTTAAAATTTCAAGTTTTTATAATATAAAATTGTGTATAAAAAATAAGTTCATTGATCAAATAGTAAATAAAATCCGAATTGAACAAAATTTGATATGCATGATAAAAACATAAAAAACATGAAATTCTACGGTTAGATTTTCAAAATTTACACCTAAAAAAAAAATATATGATAAGTTTGAAGAGAAACTTTGTTCAACTTTATTTAAGGAAATCTTGTTATACAATAGGAAAGAAAAAAGAGGAAAGAGGGACATTCTTCTAACTGAAACAATAGCCTCCTCATCTTCTTTTGTAACACTAGCCAAAACTAAAGTAACTCAATTACATTCTAATGGTATACTTTCAAAAGAAAATCTCTCTCTAATTAAGCTAATGTCCTCAATGATCCTAACAGCTTCTAAAGAGCAAACTTTGTCTGAATTCAAGAGATCCACCAGTTCAGCAAAATTGCATTCCACGATCACCTTTGAGAAGCTGGTACTTCGACAAAACAACAACGCCAATCTCTTCGCCCTTCGCTATGTGCAAAGAAAGTGAATTTTTCTGTACACGATGACATAATGCTACTAAGACTTCAACCTTTATTGTTCCTTACCAGAAAACCAAAGCCCACAGTATTGCTCTTTTTTTACTGAGAAGATGCCAAGTCAAGTTTGTGAATTGAATTAAAAATTTGGAGCTGCCACCTTGCTGTCTGGAATTTAGTAACCTGAATATTTCTTTGCTGCACTTCCCACAAACTTTTGTCCATAAGCATCAGCCCAAGACCACAAATCCATGGTTTATGCAGAACGTTTAAATTTGTGGTTTTTGACAATTTTTATTTCAGGACCAGCTTGAACTTTCACCATTAATGCCGTGTGATCAGAAAACCCGAACGGGATATGAGATAATCTGGAATATGGAAAAAGCTCAAGCCACTCTTGATTATAAAATCCACGAACCAACCTTTTCAACCCATCTGTTGAACCAGGGAAGAGAGAAAGAGATATGGAAGATGTCTCATTAAATCCCAGGATTCCCCTCTTCTTAAAGTTTCTGAATGTCTGTAAAATCTTGTAGGGCGCCAAACAACACCCTCTTGCTTTACCAGAGCATCAATATGATGTGGTGAAGATGTTTGAACATCTACCCCCACATTATCTCGTTAGATAAGAGCCAAACCACTGCCCAAACCAATCCTTGACACTGCAAAAACCATTCCTCACATCCAATTTCCTCTTCAGACAGAAAAAGAAACCTTGGGACGTTCTTTATTTGCCAAACGACAAAGTTCTTAAACTGCTTCTGGGATGCCAAGCCCTCAGCAGTTAAGACTTAAAATTATCATGGTGGAGGAGAGGCTGAAAGAGTACCCCCAGCAATAGAATGAGGTATACTCAGGCTATCCATACTAAGAATTTGCTTCTTGTGAACATGGGAATCCAAAGAAGAATACTCTGAAGATGTACGTTTTGCCAAGCATGGAAGATTAGGTGAGTCATCAATTGAAGCTTGATTATTGGAACTCCGTAAAATGCGTTTCCAAGACTGAAGAGAAGATTTTTTTCTGGATTGGTATATCCTCACATTCGTTTGGAATAAAATCCATCTCCATATCTCCATTTAAATTTTCCCCACTTAAATTTGTATTTTCTGTTGCCTTTCTCCTTAGCACTCACCAGTTGTTGATTTGTATACAGAGATTGGCTCCTACCTAAATTCTTAGTTGCTGGAAGAGTCGTATTGAAACTACACTCCTTAGAAATAGGATCAAGCTTATTAGAAAGTTGGTGCCCAGAACTGTTTAAATCCACCACACTACTTCCTGGCCGATACTCCTGTGATTTCAAAACTTGAATTATTGAGGGAAGAAGGTTAGTTGAAGTTGTGGTCTCGGATACACCTTGATCCCGTTCTAAGTTTGAAATTCGAATATGATCCGAAATTTTTGAAATTCTAAGCTCCTCCAAATTTCTTGACTCATCCAATTTTTGTCTGAAGTTCTTTCCATTAGAGTTGCCGGCCATCGGACTATTCCGTGACCATTGTCGGTGTTTAAAAAGTCCATCTGTATCCTCTTCCCCCTCAAAGACCAGATTGTCCTCTTCTTCGTCATCATCAGACCTTCGCTTACTGGAACTTCCTTTTTTATGGTTGGTTTTTGGAGTCATAGAACGCAGCCACGGACCAAATTCAAACTCATCCTCATCCGTATGGAAGCATCCTTTATTAATCCGCTGGCATTCGCGATCCTGATGACCCAATATACCACATCAATAACAGAAAGTTGGCAACCTCTGATACTTAAAAAAGACCCACCCCTCATCCAAGTCTTCAATGTGGATCATTTTTCCCCTCATCAAAGGTTTAGTGATGTCAATATCCACCCGAATTCTGAGAAAAGGACCCCAAGCGAGGCCACTCTTGGGGCATCAACCAACAGTGGAACACCAATCTCCTTAGCAAAACAATTACCAACAGCTTTATTAATACTTTTAATCGGGATGTTGAAAACCCGAATTCAAAAAGGGGAATATTGGAAAGAGACATTACCAGGACTAAGGTCACCATTGAATCGCTTCAGTAAAATAAGCTTTCTATCAAAGGACCAAGGACTTCGATCAGGAACCTCCATCATGTCTTCCTCTCTGACAAAGATAGCCAGGAAGAGATTGTTGCCAACCTCTTTAATAGTAACCCCATGCGAACCACACCAAAGTTTTTAGGTGGTTGATTTAAACGCCTCCTTGTTAAAAACCTTAGTAGATTGTAATTTGAACAAAATACTAAATTGATCATATTCTTTAGATAGAGCAACCTCTTGAGAACTAACTGCCAAGATGCCTTTCTCCTCTTCTGAAAGAAGGAACTTCTTCCATAGCTCTTCCATAGCCGCATCCATAGTAACTAGAATTTTTAAACCACAAAGGATTATAGCAATAAAACTAGATAGGAGATGTACGAGAAAGATAAAGAAAGGAAAAAAAAAATCCCCTACAACGATCAACAAAGCTAACTGAAGAGGTATAAATCTTACATGGAAAACGTAAGTTGGTTTCTTTTACATTCCAAGACTACAGAGAACCAAGGAGAGAAAAGTTTCAAAAAAGAAGTTTAGCTACAAAATTGATTCGGTAGGTGCTATTTTAAGACAATATCAAAATATTAGAGATCAAATTAATACATTTGAAAGTTTAAGGACCAAATTGATATTCATCATAAAGGTTAGAGGCTAAATATGTAATTTACCCTTTTATAAATTTTATGTAATGGAACACATAATTTATTTTGTATTTAATAACAATATATAGTAGTATATGCAAACAAGTGTGCGCGCGCACGCGCGCGCGCGCACACACACACACATATATATATATATATATATATATATATATATATATTAAAATGTAAATTAATAAAACAATTTAAATTACATAATTATAATATTGATTTATATAAATGGGGAATATTAAAAAAGATGTACACCCACATTTCATGGAAAAAATTTAATATGTCACATTAAGTTTAATTATTATTTAAGTTTAGAATTGTAGTTTTTTTTTTTTTTCTTTTCAAATATAATTATAATGCCTACATAATTAAAACTTGAATTTTAAGTTAACATTTTGAATATTTTTATCATTTTTATTACTTTTTTAATGTCCATATCTCTAATTTCTTATGGCGATTTTGTTTGAATTTTTTAGCCAAAACTAAAGAGTTGGCCTAAAAAATAAAATATCATAATTTTCAACCCAAAAATGAAGAAAAAAAAATAATGAATTTTTACGCAAAAAAATAATCAATTTAAGGTCTAATAGTCCAAAATGAACCAAAATAAGGCTATACTTTACTTTTGTTCCATATTGAACTGGTTAAAAGGATCAATTATTTGGAGTAGTTTTTATTTGGATACTGGTATTAGACAATAATTTTGCAAGTGCTTGTGTTTGTATTTAGTGCCACGTATAATGTTTATGAGAAATGCTAACAGATGCCCTTAGAGTATTAGTTAATAATTCATTTAAAGAAAGTTTTTAAGAGAAAAGAAAAGAAAATTAATATTTTAATAGTTTTTTTTTTTCATTTTTTATAAAAGTTGTGTCAAAACTTTCCTAAAATAGATTGTTAACCATTATTTATAGGGTCATGCTAACGAATACCCTTAGGGCATTGATTAAGAATCCATCTTAGGAAAGTTTTGACATCACTTTTATGGAAAATAAAAAAAGCTGTCAAAATATATATATATATATATATATTTTTTTTTTTTTTTCCTTTTCCAATAAAAACTTTTTTTAAATAGATTATTAACGAATGCCCTTAGGGCATTCCTTAGCATTTTCCTTATTTATAACTAGTTTCAAGTTGGACGAAAAGAAAAGGGTTATGGTAAGCTAATGGCAAACGTGAAATTTAATTAATTTATGGGAAACATCACTTTTAGGAAAGTTTTAACATCACTTTTATGGGAAATGGAAAAAGTTGTCAAAATATTAATTCCTTTTTTTTTTTCTTTTCTCATAAAAACTTTTTTTAATGGATTATTAACTAATACCCTAAGGGCATTCATTAGTATTTTCCTTAATTTATTATGAATTCAATATTAGACCAGGTATTTAATGCAATTTTTTGAGTGCTTTCCAACACTTGGCCTTTTATTTGAGTTCGAGTGTGCGAATTTAGTTAATTTTGCTTAGGCCTATTGATTTTTTCTCATTTTCCAAATTTGTTATTGGACGTCATTCTTGGGTATTCATAACTATTGTAATGGTTGGTTGGTTACCTTTCTTAGTAATCTAATAATCATATCAATTATATATATATATAAATGGAAGAAAAGAGAGTTTGAATAATTTTAATTTATGAATCATTTTTCTGTGTAGCTAAAAATAAGTTAAATTTATAAGTCTTATATATAATACAATGAATATATATACAGTATGGTATGTTACTAACTAGGTAATATGTTTCTTAAAAAAAAAAAAGGTATTATATGTGTGTGTGTGTTTTTGTGCTAACTGCAAAATTGTTTTTAATTATTTTATTTTATTATTTTGATCGAGTTAGTATTTTTTTTTTTTTTTTTTTTGTGGTTAAAGGGATAATATATTAAAACAACTAACCGACAATAGAAATCAATCTATTACAAGATGTTGTTGTTCTATCAAGAGCCAGCAAATTCACCACCACAGCCGATGGGATAACAAAAGAAACATACATAGCAGAAAACTTAGCTCCTAATTTTGCTAGTGCATCAACACATTGATTGGCCTCTCTAAACACATGCTTAATCCGAGTCCTGGGAAAGGTTCTCAACAGGTTCCTACAATCAGATAAGAGTGGTTCCAAATTAAGGTTAGCAAGCAGAATTTCTCAATAGATGCACAATAGCTAAAGCATCTAATTCAACAATGAGGTCCCCAATTCCTGAAGAGGAGGCAAGATTCAATCCATCACGGAGCACCCAAAGCTCAGCAACACAACTAGTAGTGAGCCACACACCCCTCGCAAAACTCCCTAGCCATTTTATTTTACTTGCCATACTATCAAACCAATTATGCTTTTTAGCTTCCTCTCTACTCAAATACATGAATAGATTAATTCATTGTTGGCTTCTCCTTAAGCTCACTAAATTACCCATCTCTCGACCAAATTTTTTCCCTCTCTCTCTCTCTCTCTTTGAGAGGAAAGACTCATAAAATGTTGTTATTTAGCCTTTGTACATGTACATGAAAGTGTGTCCAACACAAAGATAGACATAGTTTAATCTTGGAGTTGTTCGACCAAAGAATTGTTTCACACAAAGTTTTACTTTGATTGGTACAAATAAACTTTTTGAAGACAATGCATTTACTTAATTTACTGATCCTAAACTTTGATTTAAGTTTATGTTATTCTTGAATAAGGACACATTGGTATGCAATACCTTATTCTCACATTGTCCATAATAAACCCAATGAACTTCCCATCTATTTTCTATACACTATTTGTCAATAATTTCCATTTGGTTGGGAGAATAGAAAATAGAGTGGGAGTGGAAAATTGTGGAATAGAAAAAATTTTAGTTTTCCCTCAACGTGTTTGGCTGAGGGAGTGAAAAAATGGAGAGATGAAAAAAAAAATTTAGAAGATTTTTTTTTTTTTTTTTATTTTTTATTATCTAGTAGAGTAGAAAAGTAAGAGAATAGAAATTATAATTTGCATAAATTTACTCTAATGCCTCTATTACAATAATTTTTTTTAATATTTTATAAAAATTAAAAACTTTAATTACTACAAACTAACAGAACTAATAAAACATCTATCAAAATAAAACAAATAATAATAATAAGTTGCCATTTGATATGAGAAAAAAGGGAAGCAAAACAACGTTAGGTTTGCTGTAGGATGGTAGGATGTAAGCATCAAAGACTAATAAAACAAAAAACAAAGTCTGACAATTTGATTTAAAAAAAAAAAAAATTAAAGCAGCCAACCAACATGTGCACAGTAGGAGTAGATGAATCATTTTCCATCTAGCTCCTCTTACTCTATTTCCTCTCCATAAATTTCTCCAAATTAGGGGATTGATTTTTTGTGAAGGGGAGGGGGAAATATCATGGTTTTAAAAACTGGATCAATGAAATATGTAATAGATCGTTATATTATTTACAAAATATATTCAAATAAATATAAACAATTTTAAATAAGTTTTCATACCTTGTATTAAATGGATAGGAAATTGGTAAGTATAAACATTAAACTGTCAATCAAATTATCATTACAAAAATAATAATGTGTGCACCCCAAATACAACTATTGGGCCAAAGAGGTATTTGGGCTCACAATCTATTTGTATGGTGGGCTTTTGAATTTCCTACAATGGGTAATGCTATACTCGGCAGGCCCAGTTTCTAGGTTTCCCTTATTCACACTCACACTTCCTTCTTTTCCTAGGATGATCACTTTTTCGCTCTAATCTCTTTACTCCAGAATTGCCAACCCCACCCCAACTGAGTCTCCGTTGCCTATTTATAGCCCAAGATAGTGGAATGGTCATGATTACTCTTCTGGTGGGTGGAAGGAGAGATCCAATAGTGTCTCTTCTAAATGGAATCGTGGGTGGGGGAAGATAGCAGTGGCATTGGAATTAGCTCCACCGCTAGATTCTATGCTCGGCAAAGGCATTCCTTAGACAACGAAAAGGAGGTCCAATACCGTTTCACTTAAGTGGACATTTGGTTATGGGTGAGAGTGGGTGGTAATGGTGTTGGAACTCGCTCTGCCAGTAGGTATTATGCTCGGCAGTGGCATTCTCTAATGATGCCGTGCATTCAAAGTTTAGCCCATTCGGATGACATATCTGTCAAAGGCAGCGAGGCTTCACACTCGCCAAACATGCCGTGAATGTTTTTACACGTGGCTAGCGTGAGGTTCTTACATGCGTTATCACCACTATGGGCCTCTAAGTAAGTGGGCTCGAATGAGGGGGACACCCGTACAAATAACAATGTTATAATATATATATATATATATATATATATATATTATTTTTTACAACATAAATAAGATTAAATGATTTAATTTAACTGGACTTCCCTCAACTTAACAGGATAGATAAGTTTTTCTTTCTTTTTGGTAGAGATCTATTCTATAATAAAAATGTGTTAAATTAGATGCTAGTGACTTAAAGATTAAAATACGAACTATTATTTTATTTTTTAATAATTAATTAATAATATTATATTTTTGTATTATTTGTCAATTAATATTATTAACAAAAATAAAAACACAAGAAAAAGTAGAAGAAAGAAAACACCTGGCTACCACGTGTAGGATGCATCATCCAATGTCCTTAATTCATTAATAATATTATATTTTTGTATTATTTGTCAATTAATATTATTAACAAAAATAAAAATACAAAAAATAGTAGAAGAAAGAAAACACCTGGCTACCACGTGTAGGATGCATCATCCCATGTCCTTAATTCTCATGCCTATGGATTTTTGCCTTTCAAACTAATGAATAGCTTAGAGGTCCCACAAGTTTTCCTTCATCTCTTCTTTCTAACCAAAGCAAACACCCACAAAAATTATTTTCTCCTCTTTTTTCCATCTTCCCTAAAATCTACATAACCAAACAAACCCTTAGGCTATGTTTGTTTGTAGTGATTTTAGGGAGGATGAAAAATGAAAGAAAAAAAAGTAGAAAGAAAATGATGTTTTTGGTTGTTTGGTTGACGGTGAAAAGGAGGAGAGATTTTGGTAGGACTCACAAATTTTCTCTTCTTCTCCTCAAAAACACAATCTCTCCAAATTGGAGAGAAAATGAAAGCCAAAAGTGGACAAAAATATTTGAACAAAATTGCCCATAATTTTTTTTTATTATTATTACTGTTTTTTTTTGGCAACCTCAACCTGGCGTAATAAATGTGGCTTGCCTACCTTTTTTTTTTTTTTTTTTTCCTTTTTTTTCTTTTGGGTTTCACTGGACGCTGATTTAAAAAAAAAAAAAAAATATATATATATATATATATATATATATATATATATATATATGATGATGTGCATCAGTACATGAATCCGTGATTCACCATAGTACCATTCGGTGCTTTTTTTGGGACGGTTTTCTTGTTAATTTTTTAAATTTATTTCTTATTTTTTATCGGACATGAATTTTCATTTTTAATAAACTTTGTATGATTGCATTTTTTTTGGTTGGTTGTTTGCATTTTTTTTTTCTTAATTGAGCATTATTTTTAATAAGGACAAATGAGTAAATTTATACATACTCAATTTTCTATCCTCTTATTTCTCTTTCCAACTAAACAAAAAAGTTTTCCATCTCTCCACTTTTCCACATTTCCAATCAAATACAAACGAGGAAAACTAAAATCCTTCTATTCTTCCACTTTTCTATTCTCTGAACCAAATGGACCCTTAATCATGCAAAGAGAGAACTCAATATTTACCTTTCGCTACATCCTTTAAACAAAATAGTGTTTTAAACTTCTTGGAATTCAATTAATATATGGATTTTCATTCAAAAAAAGTTTTTAACATATGAATGGAGCTTAGCTTTACAAACTTTTTCATTTTCTTCCCTTTCTATTTTGATTGACCAGAATTTTGTTGGGATCTTGATTGTATTGGACCCATAGTCCATTTCCTGTGTACTTGGGTATGTTTTTATTTCAATAAAATCTTTATATATATATATATATATATTCACAATTCTTCACACCAACTATTTATGGTATAGAAGGAGAAATATCAGATGAACTGGAAGCTGGGGAGAAAAGGTCAAAGAACACACAAACAAGGACAGAACCAAAGAATAACAGATGTTAACGGGCGTGAGCAAAATTAAAGATAAAAACAGATTTAGATTGATGCCTCCTCCAATGCAAAATTTTTGATTAAGGGTAGATTTGGACACTGCTTATTTTGCTAAAAATTGAAAACACTGTAATAAAATAATTTTTAAATGCGCGAGTAATACTGTGAGACCCAATTTTTAAATTTTTTTTTTGTTGGGATAAAGTACTTACAGGTTCTGTGAACAATGCATGAGATCCACTAGAAAAGCAAAAAAATGCTATTCTCTTCCTACACGGGACTCACAGTGCATGTTCTAAAAAAAAAGAGGCCAAAACGCAGTCGCTGCCTTTATCATCAGTATCCAAATGGGTACTAAGAATCAAATTCAAAGTTCAAACAACGTTTAACACTTGGTCAATATCTCAGCCCCATCTTCGGTTATTAAAATTGTGTGTTCAAATTGTGCTGACAGGCTCCCATCTTCAGTAACAACCGTCCAGTCATCATCCCACATTACAGGATTAAAGCTACCTACAGTCAGCATTGGTTCTGCAAAATTGACCATGATGCACATGCATATTATAATAATCAATAATACGTATAGAAATAGAGATGTTTCAATCATTAATTATAGTAATACAAGAAAAAAAACTATCAAATAATATACATAAAATAACAGAGGCAATGAACTGAAATTGTATGGCTGTGAATATCCCATCCTAGTCGCTGGAATTTGAGTTACGGTTGTGTAAGTGCACACCAATATGTGCAAATCACTAATGCATTATTTTTGAGAGTCCAGTTATCTAGCTGAATCTAGTCACATGAAGCCATGATTCTCCCAAACCATACCAGCCTAGCAGCAACTTAAGGTAAATTATAGGAAGGGAAACTCATAATACTAATAGAAATTCACTAACCAATTGTGAAGGTTTGATTCAACAGCATGTGTCCGCTATCATTATTCCCTGAAAAAATAAAAATTATTAAATACAGAATATGTCGAAACTCTCCAGAAAATGTACATACTGATGCAGAGAGAGAGAGAGAGAGAGAGAGAGAGAAGCCATCTTGTGAAGGAGAGATTGTTATTATAAATTTATAACACAACGTTCCCTGTTGGAGTGGTCTAGGGCTTTTGGCAAAGGATTTTTCATTTCTTTTGTAAGCTTCATTGAATCTTTTATGTTTTAATGCAAACACTACATTGATTCTTTAAACTTAAGATTGTAATTCCTTAGAGAAGCCTTATGTATAGTCAGGATTCCTCTTTTATCAATAAAGTAGTCCTAGTACTAATAATAAAAATTGTTGTTATAATTCTTAATGAGAAAATGTAATGCTAAAATTATTGAAACTCCATATTATAATTGTTTGCCATTTTGGAATACAGGACTTTACATAAATTTGGATCTTATATGAGTATAGCCAGTCGCATTTAGGTCAAATGGCATGTCTTTCTATGTCCTGGATGGTCTTCTCAATGTTGATATACCTTTGATATCAGTCAGCAATTTGCATGACTTAAATAGAGATAAAGAACAATCAAATAAAATAAATTAATAGATTTGAAAAAAAGATAACACAAACTAAAGTCAAGATCGTGTTGAGACAACAGCCTAAAAAATAAACGGACCAGATAGAAAGAAGCAGCATTAAAGCTCAGAAAAATTACTGCAGTGTAGAATAACTGGATCAGCATGAAAAACACGTCCAACCCCATGGCCAACAAATTGTTTTACGACCCCGTATCGAAATTTGTCTGCATGGTCTCTGAAGGGGAGAAAAATATGAACACACACCGTTAATTATAAGTTGTTATAAAACTGAGACCTAACATCTAACATTCATGTACAACTTTTAGCCAAAAATAACTATGTACAGAACAATAAAAACGGTAATGCAATATGTTATTATAAATTTTACTAAGGATATGCTTGTTTAATTTAATATAGCAGTTTATTTTCACTCCCCGCTCATATACAGCTTTTTTAAAGTCCTACTTTTTCTAGGTACAGCTTTTTTAAAGTCTTACTTTTTCTAGGTACAACTGTAATTTTACACAACTTTTTAAAACAAAATAAGCCAATGAAAATAATCCAACAGACTCAAAGACAAAAGATCACCCTAATCTTTCAGCATCAAGAATAAAAAGTGGAAGAACTTGCAAGTACCAAGTGGTCAGTGCAAATATGACGATATCAAACAAACAAAGTACCAAGTCAGCAACTAATGATGCATTGATTCATCAAATTTACAAGTCAATATTACAAGTTCTTTCCTCAAATAACCAAATTAAAATGATTTCATGAGGTGGGGAGCAGAATGTAAGCTGAGCCTAGGAAATGGATACAGCAAAAGAATGGCAAATAGGAAAAGTACAATTCTGTAATTCTAAAAAGAAAAAAATCATTCATCAACATAACCACAGAGTTGGAAGTTATAGAGGGGAGAATGGAAGCCACAAAACTAAGAAATATAAATATAAGTGAGCCTCACTGAATTGTTTTGCCAATTTTCTTTAACTCCACTCCTGGTGCACATATGGATATTGCTTTATCAAGACATTCTTTAGTCACCTGAAGCATATATTCCAAGAAACCATTTCAATTAATACAACCAAGATAAAGAAGAACATTGCAAGATGTTAAAGGATCTTCATCAGGACCAACATCATCAAGAAGCACTTCCTAAGAATGTCAAATGAAACCATCAACAAGGAAAAAAAGTACACAAAAGGTGATAAATAAAATGATTGTAAGTTACAATTAATCTATGAAGCACAGGTGTGTTTTCAGATTCGGGTGCGGGTGCGGGACTCGGCAATTTTAAAAAAAATAGGGTGCGGGTGCGGCGGGGTGCGGCGATTAAAAAATTATTAAAAATATATTATATATTACTAAGCATTTTTTATATATAATAATAATAATAACAATAATAATAATAATAATAATAGAAAAATAAATAGATAGTAATAAGTACACAAAAGTTTTTGATACTTATTATTGACAAAAGTATTAAAATTGATAAGACTTCTCATAAATAAATTATAAAAAAAAAAAGTAATTTAATGGCTCATGAATTTGATATATATAACAGATATTAAAATAAATTTAGTTTCTTAAAAAAAAAAAGAAAGGAAAAAAAGAAGAAAAAAGAAGAAGGGAGAGATGTGGCTGTCACGTGTCTGGTCACTGGTCAGAGAGGCACAACAAACAAAAAAGACAAAAAGAGAGCCTTTAAGTTGGTGTTATCAAAAAAAAGAAACAGAGCTCTTCCCAAAAAAGAAAAAGAAAAAAACGAAACAGAACAGAAAGGGAAACAGAACAGAAGACGAAGCGAAGAAGACGGAGAAGTGAAGAAGACGGAGGCCAATTTCCTTTTTCCGGCCGAAACACACCGATATTCGGCCGGCACGATCCGGTTTTGCCCGGTTCGGCGCAAATCGGCGCACGTCAGAGCCGAATCGGCGCCGTGTCGCGCCGAAAAAACTATTTTTTTAAAGGCGGACGCCGCACGGACGCGCATGCAGCGGTGTCGCCTGCGCGTCCCCGCGTCGCGCCGCGTCCGACGAGGGTGCGGCGGCCCAAATGCCGCACCCGTGCTTCCTAGTAATTAATGGCCAATCTCAATTTGGACTAGTTAATGGTTCAAATTGGTGGATACACATGCTTTAGTATTTCAGAGAGCTAATTATTGTGCTTATCTACTGATATAATTGGAAACAGCTTGCGCTGACTGGCTTTCAAGAACTCAAGGTCATCTAATGCAACAAGGATTCTTTGAGCCTAGGCAGTTAAAACTCAGCTTCCTTACTCATACATTTGATAATATATATACTATGCCATCATTTAGTATTAGAAATTCGTGGAGGCTTTGATCATATAACGTTTTAACAATACACAAACACAACAGTTGGTAACCAACAGAGATGCTAAAGATGATAATCTGCAGAAAGACTGGAGGAAGGTGCAATTATAGTCACACAAATGGACTCAAGAAATCTAAGAGAACAAAGATGGAGATATCCGGAGTGTCCTTAACGAGTAGCTCTATTATAACATGCTAGCTACCTTCTCACACAGATCTTTTAATGGCATACGAGAAGACATCAGGTAAAAGTAAAGGTCAAATATTGATTAAACATGATCTGAACTCAACTAAGAATTTCAAGCTTGTCATGGTAAAGCTCAAATCATAATCCTCGATCTCACAAGAACTTAGGTTATTTACATCACTAAATTCAAAAAGGATACAAATTATGCTTCAGTGCAATTGCACATCATTTAGTATTAGAAATTTGTGGAGGCTTTGATCATATAATGTTTTAACAATACACGAACACAACAGTTGGTAATCAACAGAGATGCTAAAGATGATAATCTGCAGAAACACTGAAGGAAGGTGCAATTATAGTCACACAAATGGACTCAAGCAGTCTAAGAGAAAAAAGATGGAGAGATCCGGAGTGTCTTTAACAAGTAGCGCTATTATGACATGCTAGTTACCTTCTCATATAGATCTTTTAATGGCATATGAAAAGACATCAGGTAAAAGTAAAGGTCAAATATTGATTAAACATGATCTGAACTCAACTAAGAATTTCAAGCTTGTCATGGTAAAGATCAAATCATAATCCCCAATCTCACAAGAACTTAGGTTATTTACATCACGAAATTTGAAACAGATACACTATTATGCTTCAGTGCAATTACAATAGCAAGAGTTTGTACTTATTTACTGAACCAATAAAGAGTTTAATTTCATAACAACTCACCTACTTAGTAAAGAACGTGATTTTAAGAGACTTATTTCTGACTTTCATGAATGTAAAGAAAACACATGGAGCTATCCCACAATTAAAGTCCAAGATAGCTACCTGAACTAGCTGTCTGCCCTCATCATCAACATTTCCGCAGAAGAATGTTGCCGATGTATCACCATGATAGCCCTAAAAATCACAGTAAGTTTACAAGTTTGGAAATAGTTAGGCTAAAACATGCAAATCAAAGAATCTGAATTACAACTGTGAATACAAGAGGCTGAAGTTACAAGGTCTATTAGAGAAATACTCAATATTTTAGCGAAGGGAGAAATTTTGGCAGTGAAAAAGAGAGGGTGGGGGGAGGGAGGGTTTGAAGAAAGAACAAAACAAAAAGAGTTCATTAAGCACAAGAAACTAGAAACATAGAGATGTAGGTGAAATTGTTTTATTTATACTTTTTTTTTTTTTTTTGATAAGTAAGAATGATATATATACGAAAGGCTACTCTATGCAAGAAGAGCACAGAGCAAACCAGAAAATTACAAGAAGAGAAAAGAAAACAAAGAAAATACATAATAAAAAACCAAACAACAAATTAATTACAAAGAGAAAGAGAGCTAAGTAAAGAAGGGAGAGAATCACTAGTCGAAAGTCCCCAAGCCCTAGATCAATCAAAGAGAGTTCCACTAAAAGAAGCAAGCATCTGATCATCGGAACTATCCAAATCCTCAAAAGTCCGTCGATTCCATTCCTTCCAAAGACACCATAACATGCACAACAGAACTAAATTCCAGATCTGAGATGAATGCTTCCCCAACCAATTCCACCAGCCAAAAAACAAATCTAGAATCGATTAAGGTATGACCCAAGACACTCCAAAAGTTAAAAAAACAAAACTCCATAACCGATAAGCCATCTTGCAATGAAGGAGTAAGTGGTCCACCGTCTCCCCACAATATCGACACATAATGCACTAGTCCACAAAATCCAAGCCCCTCAATCTCAGGTTATCACCCGTTAGGATCTTATTCCAAGCTACACACCAAACGAAGAAAGAAAAATGTCTAGGGACCTTAACTCTCCATATACCTTTCCAAGAAAAGACAACTAAAGGAGAATCCCGCAACTTGTTATAATACAATCGGATGTCAAAATCCCCATTAGGCTTCAACTTCCATCTCAACTTGTCTCCAACATCCATTGAAGGAGTATTGGCTCCCAAGATACGAAGAAAATGCAACCTTTCATTCATTTCCCAATCATTACATTCCCGAATAAAACAAACATCTCAAATTCTTCTATCCTCCGCCCCCTACCTTGACAAGGAGGCTTCTACAAAGGCCTCCTTGTTAATAGCAATACCATATAGCCTCAAGAAAGCCACTTGGAAAGATTGATCCCCATACCACCCACCCTGCCAAAATCTCACTCTATTTCCCAACCAAACAACAAACTGAACATTTTTGCTAAAATCCTCCCAGCCCATACAAATACCTCTCTACAAACCACGTCCATGAACTCCCTTAGCCAACTTAGAAGTCCATCCCCCCCCCCCCCCCACTCTTCCCCAAACTTTGAAGCTACCACCTTCCTCCACAGTTGATTCTCCTCTTTCCCAAACCGCCACAACCATTTCCCCAATAATGCCTTATTGAACGTGGTAAGTTTCCTTATACCTAAACTACTGTTAGCTATGGGTGCACAAACTTTATCTCATCCTCCCAAATGAGTCTTACTATCACTCCATAGAAAATCCCTTTGCAATTTTTCAATTCTATTAGCCACATAAGTAGGAATGGTGAATAGTGATAGAAAATAGGTAGGAATACTAGATAACGTGCTCTTAAGTATGGTCAATCTACCCCCTTAGACAAATACAACTTTTTCCACCCGGCCAACTTCTGCTTAATTTTTTACAAGATAGGATTCCAAATTGAAGGAGAGTTATGTGCAGCCCCCAGCGGCATGCCAAGATAAGTCATGGGTAAAGTTCTGACTCTGCAGCCCAAAATTTCAGCCAAGGCATGCACATCATCTACCTCTCCTATAGGAACCATTTCACTCTTTTGCACATTGACCTTCAAATCTGTCACAGCCTGAAAACAAAGTAATAACTGAATATGAAGAATTTGCTCCACATCTGCATCACGAAAAAGAATAGTGTCATCTGCAAACAATAGATGTGAAACACATTCCCCACCACCCCTCCTTCCCTCAACTTTAAAACCACGGATTAAACCAGCTCCCTCCACTCTTCTCAACATCCTACTGAAAACCTCCATCATAATAAAAAACAGCATAGGAGATAGCAGATCCCCTTGTCTTAAGCCCCTTGAGCTACCAAAAAAATCTACTGGAGACTCGTTAATCAGGATAGAGATCTGAACTATGGATATACAAGTACGAATCCACTTACACCACTTCACCCCAAAGCCCATCATTTTCAACAAATCCAAAAGAGTCTCCCAATTCACATGATCATAGGCTTTCTCAACATCAAGTTTACATATGACCCCAGGAACCCAACTCTTCACTCGGCTATCAACACATTCATTCGCAATAAGAACCAAATCAAGGATTTGTCTCCCACCCACAAAGCTATTCTAAGTTTCAGAAACCAACTGATCTAAAACCATTCTCATACGATTTGCCAAAACCTTAGCAAAGATTTTATACACACTCCCCACCAAGCTAATAGGCTAGAAATCTCTAATATTAGAGGCATCATTCTTTTTTGGAATTAAAGCAATGAAAGTAGCATTAAGAGATTTTTCAAACTTACAATAATGAAAAAAACTCATCAAAGACCGCTAAGACGTCTTGTGAATTCTATCAATTTACAAGAAAGATCACCTAACTTAAGAAACAATGAAAATGGTTAAGGTATCAGTGTTCTCTCAAAATGTTAGACTCTTTTCTCTGGTCCTAGAGAGCTCCTTCCAAAAATCACTTCACTAGCTTACAAATATATGTGAAATAATCTAAGAAACATGGAAATAGCGAAGAAACTCATATATAAAGTAAAAAATATGTATAAAATTTATCTCAACTCCTTTAGTCTAAATCCATATACACCCTTTCCCTTCCTTTGAACTAAACAAGCCCAACACCAAATATGCTTACATTTAGATAAACTGTAACGTCAATGTTGATAATGTCGCCATCCTGCAAACAAACACATATCTTCAATTTAAATTTAAACAATTAGAAATACAGGGTTACGAAACTAAAGAATTTAAATGGAGAGGACCTCAAGTGCACGGGAATCTGGTATTCCGTGGCAAATACATTCATTCACTGATGTACATACACTCTTTGGAAACCCACCATAGCCAAGTGGAGAGGGGTAGGCCCCATTATCAATTATCATCTGATGAACAGCTTGGTCAATTTCATCTGTCATTATGCCTGGCTGCCAACAGAAGCAACAATTAAAACTTTAATATAAAGTAAGGTGCTCACCTCCAACATGTACAATTACAATCTACACTTGATCTCTAATTAGTTTCCTCATCAGCTACAACAAAACTAATTCCAGAAAGTGTAAACACTTTACCTAGTTCAAAGAAGGAAAACTGAAAATAATAAATAAGAAAAAAATAATCGAAATTTTCAAAACTCGAGTCTTGCTGGCAAGCCCAACTTGATACTCAAGTTCAATCCTAACAAGAAGGAAGAGAGAGAGAGAGAGAGATTTGGGGGGGGGGGGGGGGGGGTGAAGAACAGGAAAGAATTAGAAGACTGGAGGCTCTTGATAAATGAAATATATCATCGAAAGTCTATTAAAATAAATACTCAGGGGCCTGGTAACAACTTCATAGTCTTAAATTGAACAATAGACTACAAATTAAAAACTGTTCTCAAAGAATAGCAGACCAAAGGATCACAATGTCACCTTGACTAAAGTCCCAGCATATTCAAGAACCTGGGCTGCAAGCCGTCCAGATGCTCTCATGCATTCTATCCCCTTCTCATCATGCACTTCAGGTCCACTTGCAATTCCAGGCGGTTGCTTAGATTTGACATAAGGAGGCCTTTCTATATGACCTGGAACAGGCCGACGAGGAGACAATTTTCCAGGCTTTAGTCTTTTACGTGTGGTTTTTGGCAACTCATCATTTCTGCTAATTTCAACAGGAAGGCAGTCAAAAACCTATTTCTGAAATTTTGTGTCATGTGTATAAGGCCAAAGAAGATGTGAAATTTCATAGTTGACGAAATCTAATCCTCAATCCTACAGCATAAATTCCAAAGCGTGACCATGACCAGATCAAGAACCAGAAAATACAAACCCAAGAGCTTATTCTGTGTACACATCAAAATTTGTGATTAAATACCAGCCTTGAATCTTTATTTATATTAGTAATAACATTCATTAGAGTGGAGTAGATAGCTCATGTAAACAGGACATGTGCACAAGAATTTCCTAAAGAATTACAATCGAAAAGGGAAGAAACCAGCAAAATTACAATAGAATTCACTTCATTGCACCAAAAGGTGCAGGACCACTCATGCAATGATCTCAAATATGCAGACTCTAACTCAATTACAGACAGCCCCATATCATTGAAAGTACAGTTATCTCTCTACCTCCATATAGTCCATATTAAGCAAAGAGAAGCCGCATTCCTAACAAAAGAACAACTCTATCTGCAACACCAACTCCTCCAACTTAAAAGTGACCCTCTCCTCTTAGACATCACCGAACGAACTCCAAATAAAGGGGAAAAAATGTCCACCTCTTACAAGCAATTCTACTATGGACTAACAAATGATCCACTGCTTCGCCGCTACATTTACACATACAACACCATTCTACCACTATAATACCTCTATTAATAAGATTATACCCCTCTCAAAAAAATAATAATAATAATAATAAGATTATACCCCATAAAAAAATCTTCCCCGTAGCTGTTAAGCCTGGTATCCCATACAAAGAAAGTCATACCCCCAGAATCATATCATGTTGAGTAATATGAATCTTCATCAAATAACATTTTGCTTAAAAGGCAGTCATTTGAAGTAATTAATGAACAACGAATCCACTTTGGAGAAAAATTGTATTTTGACATCTCAATGCTAAGTATCCCAAAGAAAACCACTCTAACTATTCTTAAGATTTCAATAATTTTCAACGCATCCTTTAAATTGCTCAGAATGTGTTTGGAGAAAGAACATAACTCTACTCAAATTTCAGTTTTTGAAATGTTAAAAAAAAAAAAAAAATACAAAAAAACAACAAGAAGGGAAAACAGAAATTCAAGGTGAACAAATTTTACTAGTAACATAAAGCGATTCTCAAGTATAATCAAATTAATAAAACAAACATATCACAAAAGCATACTCTAACAGCCGTTACTCCAGTTCTGGTCCCAATTATAAGTGGGGACTTGTGAAGAAATATGAACACCTTGTGTTTGTATACATAAGAAAGATATATAGCATATTACACACATGCACACACCTTCTATTGAATAATAGGTCGGTTAAGCCAGAAAAAGTCCTGGATAGCTGCACTGACACATGCTTGCTTCCTGCAATAACACCCAACATAAACATAACTATAAATTGAAGTTTTTATCTTGTTTTTTTGGGTTTTGGGTTTGGAAACTGGACCAGCCCAAATGGTTTAAAAGTGAGATACCATTAGTCCAATACTATTAGCACTTGCAACAGTACCCCAAAAAAAAAAAAGGTGAAGGAGGTGACCTGGATTGTAGCGGAAGAGTTGGTGAAGAGGTGGTGTTGAATGAAAGAAGCGGTCTCCAACAAAGGAAGATAGGATTCTGGAAGTGGGTCTCAGAGTCAGAGACATGGCAGCGCCTATTAACATTCGTTCACTCTCTCTCTGTTTATCTTTTTCTACTTGCTTCCTTCTCCTTCTCCACCTAACTCTAGTCGGACTAGACCCTTCCTTTCTTGCTTGCTTGTTTTTTTTTCTTCTTCTTTTCAATTTGCCTAGGCCTGTGGGGTTAGGCCTCATGTCATGATAGATTGTTCTAGACCAAGCCCAAGCCCAGATGAGATAGTTTTAACAATTGTGTTTGGCCCAACAAAAGTGTATAAAGAAAGAGTTTTGGTTATAAATAAAAAATACAAGGGTTTTACTAATTAATGAATTATGCCAAGTACACAATATTTTGACACTACCTCTGAAGGTTGAATATAATCTTATGGGTTTTAATTAGCTCAATTGACAAAATTTTTGATAGTTGAATAAGAAATCTGGGGTTCAATTTTTGCTTATACTAAAAATTTATTAATGTCTTAATTTAATAATAAAGAGTACAATCGTTAGAAGCAGATGTTATAAGTTGAAATTTTATAAAAAAAATATTGACAAATTTTTATAACTTAGTATATGGGTCCATTATTGATATCAACATGTATAACATTTTTTGCGACTCTAAAAGAAGGTTTCAAAATAATGCTCCGAGCACGCTTACAACTCAATTACATCTACTAAACATGCTCCCAAACCTATTATATTACCATAATTCTAGTTCAAACTGCCTTCAAACAGGAAAATTGTTGCATACTTCGAGAGTATCATAAATGTGTATTTTTCTCTCTCACATAAATGGTGGGTCTTAGCATAAAATTTAATTAGTGAGACTCATAATTATGTGAGAGAAGAAAACACACATTTATGATATTCTAGAAATATGCAATAATTTTTCCTTCAAATATTGAATGATTGTCTACCATCATTTAATTGCCAACTAATATAATATTTTAAATTTAACAGCTTTTGGTGGGATCAATCCCTTCTATTAGAGGAGCCAACTAAGAATTTGGCTTATCAACTTACCCAAATAGGCATCAAATCAAATAATCTCAACGTCCTATGAAGCCCACGGGCCATCTCAAGGTTGCCACATTATAAAAATACTCAGCAACCAAAAGCCCTCTTCATTCTCTAAAGGATGATTTTGGCATTTAGGCTCTATTTAAATCATGACCAACTGGGAGCATTAATTAAGTTTAGACCTTGGTTTGGCAATACCAGTAGAGCTCTCTTTGCCCCTCACCGTGTCTCCTTCTAATTCATTCATTTATATCTAAGTCCTTCTCTCTAAGGGTATGTTTAGTTGGGTGAAAACAGGAAAGATGAAAAATATAGAGGAAAAAATAGAGTGAAAAATGACATTTTTCATTGTTTGGTTGAGAGGGAGAGAGGCAGAGAAAAGTGGTAGGGTCCACCAGTTTTCTCTCATTCCCTCCAAAATACAATTTCTCCAAATTGATGAAAAAATTGAAGTGAAAAGTGTAAAAAATATTTGGACAAAACTACTTCCAACCCTCGTTAACGTTTCTGGCTTTTTATTTTTTTATTTTTTTCTGTTGACTTTTCCAGTTTCCTGTAACGTTGGCTTGCTCTTTTTTTTTTTTTTTTTTTTAGTTTACGTTGGCTTACTTTTTTCTTTTCTTTTTTGTGTAACGTTGGATTTTTGTTTTTTTTTTTTGTTTTGGTTTTGTAAGTGGTGGGTTTTTCTTTTTTCTTTTTAAATTTTTCTTTTTATTATTTTTGAAGAAAACACTTTTGGATGATTTTTTTTATGTTATTTTTGAAAATGTCTACTTTTATCTATACACAATTTTTTTAAAAAGTATAATGTATTATTTTTTGTTTTATTTAAGAGGGACATGATGATAAATTTATACAAACCTTATTTTCAACTAAACCAAAAAGTTTTCCATCCTTCCACTTTTCCACATTCTCAACCAAACACAAATGATGAAAACTAAAAACTTTTCTATTCTCTCACTTTTCCATCTTCCCTCTATTTTCTATCCTCTTACTTTTTCATCCTCTCAACCAAACAGACCCTAATGGTCTGTTTGGATGTTTAAAAAATGAGAGGGGGTAGAGTAGAGGGAAGAGGGGTAATTCAATTACCTTGTTTGCGAGTTTTTTTAAGGAATAAGGGAGAGAGGTTTGGAGGGGTTTCAACTACCTCTAACCCCCTCATTTTTAATTCTCCCAAATTAGAGAGATTTAAAGGGAGAGTAGAGCACATAAAATTATTGATCAAATAAATTACCTAATTTACCTTTATTATATTTATAAAATTACAATGTTGTCCTGTTAAAAAAAAAAAAAATCTATAACGCTCTCTCTCTCTCAAGCTCTCTCAGCTCTTTATTGAGAAAAAGGAGATAAAGGCTAATTACTAAAAAGGAGATAAAGGCTAATTACTAAAAAGGAGATAAAGCCTTTACTCAATAATCTGTAACGCTCTTTATCTCCTTTTTTTTTTATTATACTAATAAAATATTAAAAATAATATTAATAAATGAAAGAAATACTCAAAATTCAATATTTTGTTGATTTTTTCAGTAAAAAAAAAAAACCAAACATTTTTTTCTTATTTTAATTATTATCAATTTAGGCTGGTTTTTTTTAGTATAATAAAAAAGGAGAAAAAATATTTAATCATAGACCAATGTTGATTATTTAATTCACATTAAAAAAAATTATCAAAAAAATATTGCATGCTATAATCATAATTATTTAATCTAACAAATTAATCATGGACCAATATTGCAAGTCCATTTTCAAATAGGGATAAATTTGTCTATTTAAAAATATTTAATAATTTCCTCTCTTTTCCATCATAATTTTTAAAACATCCAAACAAGGGGGAATGACTAATTACTTCCTTCCCCTTACTAATTATAAAAACATCTAAATAAGGTGGAGGGTAATCATTCTTCTCTACTCTCCTCCCTCTCTAAACTTTCAAACAGGCCATAAAATATTAAGTTAGCCTAAAAATACTTCAGCAAAAAAAAAAAAAAAAAAAGTTAGCCTAAAAAGACACTGAAAATGAAAATGGCCAAATACTTTACACCTGTGGGCCCTCCTCCCTAAAAAAATAGCATCTTTAGTTAATATATACCTAAATTGCGATATCATAATAAAGGCTACCTTAAGAAGTGTCACCAACTCGTCCACAAATCACCAATATCTCTAGGTTTTCTCAATTCTATCCATGCTGTATTGGCTAGAGCAAGGGCTCTTAGCCCCACCCCCAGTCTCTCTCCCTTTTTTGAATTGATTTTGGAAAAAATGATAATTTCTGGATTAATCTTATTAATGATTTTGCTTTCTTATTACAACATATTCATACTTTGGTGTTGAAAAATATATCATATCATATCTTTTCCTTTTCTTTATTTTTTTTTTCCCACTTGATTTTTGAATTCCAGTTAAAAGAAAAAATAAGTAAATCATGAACGTGTAAGTTAACTATTATATTTTTCTCAAAAAAAAGTTAACTATTATATATTCTTGAGTGTTAATATAGCTAAGAAAATGGGGAAAAAATTATGTTTTTTTTAATGTATTTTTAATAAAACATAATGCTAAATATTTTTGATTGATTCAAATTGAATATGCCATGTCAATTTGTGTAGTTTTTTCATTTTTTTTCAAAGATAAATTTTTATTTTATTGTCATAAATATCAATGTGTTTATATTTGTTCTCAAAGTTGACTTTTTTTTTTAATTTTTTTTTATATTTATTATTATTTGGAATTAGGCACAACATGACAACATAATCTTATTCATATAAGTGAATTTAGGATAGTCTGTAGCTTCTTTTTTTTTTTTTTTTTTGAATGGGAGGATAGTCTGTAGCTTTAGAGTCAAGGAAAATCATAAGATTTATTACACAATGATAGATGATTTACTTAAAATATATTAAGAAACAATTATTTTGTGTTTTCTTTTATTTATATTTTGTTACTACCAAATAAACACCATGTTTATTTTTCTTTTTTCTTTTGATATATTGAAAATTGGGAGTGAGGGGGATTTGAATCTTAAATGTCTCATTTGGAAACACCAATTGAGTTATAAGGCTCTTAGCACAAATTTTGTTTTTTTAGGTTCTAATTCAATCTTAATTATTTATATAATTCTCATTATTAAATGATGAAAAAAAATTGTTCAAAATCCAGGGCCTCTCCAAGGTATAATCCTGGTTTCATCCATGTGTCCAAGGCATAGCATTAGCCATCACCACTACCAACTACCAAGTATTAATGTGAGCACATATTAAATAAAAATGATTAAGCCCATTCACAAACAATGAGTATTGGGCTCAGCTCCCCATTTGAAACAGGTTCAAAGATTAAGCCCATTCACAAACAAACTGTAGCAAGTCAATTATTAATATTACTCTTTAAAAGTTTAAATGGATGTAATTGAATTTTGATTTTATGAAGTCACATATGTCCACCAAAAAACCATAATTCATTTTGACCCAGAATGCTTTCCTCACATGATCTAATCGATTGTTTGGAACATACATAATGCTAGTTTCACAAAGTGAACTAAACATTCATCATGCAGTGTTGTTTTTGAGACCAACCAAAATCATGTGGGTCAACAGGTTTATCCTTTAAACTTAACCCCCAAAGTGATAAATTTTGTTTGTTTTATACAAAACAGCACCTACAGCAAATCCATATAGAAAAAAAATTTATCATGGAAAAATCATAAATTACACACAGTATAATTGCACTAGAGCACAAACCAACCAATCAAATCTAGGCTACCACTTTGCACAAGACAAAAAACCCAGAAAAAGAAAGGGTATAAACTCAAAGCATCCACTCCATATGGACCATATAAAAGGAAAAGAGAGAGAGAGAGAGAGAGAGAGACAGAGACAGAGACAGAGGGGGGACATATATTTAAGAGGGCGGAACAGGGAAGTGACGCATAAACTGATGAACTTTGTGCTTGGATTATTAGGCTTTCGGCACAAGCCCATCCATGTAAAAACTGCAGTGAAAGCCATGCCCAAATTAAAAGACTAGTCATTTTCAATCCCAATCTCTGGACGACAAAATTTTGGAATCCGATGCTAAAAAGAACGTACTTTAAGGTCCAGTCTCTCAGACGTTAGGCCTGGCCCAGGTTGAGGGGCCCACTGGACCCACAATAAAATTTTGATGGCAATATGGCAAGGAAGCCCCACACCACGTTTCAGAAGAAAGTTGATGCGTACTACGTCTACGACTACTACAGCCTACTTCATTCCAGTCCCCCACACTTGCGCTGAGCGCTTCTACTTGATAGTGAGAGACCATGTTTTGGCACGTTAAAAAATGTCTATATGATTGCTCGTCAGTCGGTCTGTGTGGGTCTCTTCCAATGTGTCTTTTCCAATATGTTTATGGCTGTGACAATGCCTCACGGCCGGCCAACTAATTATCAAGGTGTCCTCATCAATTTGAGAGAGATAGAGATAGAGAGAGGCATTAGGTAAACACACCTTAGTTTCACCACCACCCAAAAAACAAAAAACAAAAAAAATCACAAAAAATGTATAGGGAAATTTTTTGCTTTTTTGTCCGAGTGACTTGGATGTTTATTTTGAAGATCTTGGATTTGATTTAAAAAACTCATTTTTGTAAAACTAAACCTTTTTGAGAGCAAGAAAGAGAGGCTCTTTGTGCTAACGTGCTCCTGCACAGGCACTACTTCTAACGTGAGCCTTCATCAATCCCATTTATAAGCATTTTTAGGCCCCTTGTGGGTCTCTCGTTGCCCTTAGTTAGTGGTGTCTTTTGCAGTCTCTGTCTGTCTTGGGTAAAGTGTTGACCTAAATCAATTATGTCTCCTCCGCTAGTGGCAATTGAGCCGCCCTTTTAAGCTTCCGGAGTGAGTCTTTGGCCCAATTTTGACTTGGATATAATATAAGTTTCTTAGCACCAAATCATTGGGATCTTTGCATGGGTTCTCTGGCATCAATGATTTTCCTCTTTTTTGCACTGAGCCTCGTTATCTTTACAGTGGGGTGGAATTTCTCTTCTAGATCTAGTTTGGCGTCTTTGGAGTTGGACAGATAGTAATGTTCTTCATGGAGAGCATAAGAATGTTTGCTAGATTGTATTGAGGGTCTTGGAAATCACAAGAATGTTTGCTAGATCATATGAATTTTTATTAACAGATTTTGGAATGATTTTTGGTTTTAATTTTTCTTTGAGAGTCTAGTCTCTCCCCACATATAATCTTGTATTTTTATTTGTTTTTTCTTGTAATTATTTATTATTTAGAAATAAAATTATGTCATTTTATCTATAAATAAAAAGCTACCCCATGTTTTCCATCTATATGGATGTAAAATCTATTTGGAAGATGCCATTTATTTTATTACATGTTTAACTTAACATGTCAAAAGAGTGACCTAACTTAAAATCGTGAAGTTAACTTAATTTCAATTGTCTTAAAATCAAACCAATGAGATTTTGACATGTAAATAATTTCAATTATCTTAATTAATTAAGGATCAATGAAAATTAATCACTTAAAATCTCGTGGTTCATGTCATAAGAATACATATTGATCGTTGAATCTTGATGTGGCTTGATCTTTTGATTTGTTGGCTTGATTGTTGTGCTTGACACATCATTCTGCTCGTCATGAAGTCAATTTTATTTTAGAATGGAATTCATGTTGATTGAACAGTTCAAATGATATTTTCACTCTTGAAGTGTTAGAATTATGATTTTACTCCTGATAGAATATTGTTTAGCAAAATGGGATGTCTATAGTAGTTGTGCACCTCCTTCCACCAAATGAATACCCATTTGGCCTAGGCCATCCGAAGTGCAATAGCATGGTGGCTACAATGTTGGAATATAATTATGAGAGGACGATGGGGTCGAGAAGGTCAGGGGGAGGGTTGGGGGTTCTAGGCAGTGTGGTTGAAGCCTAAGTGAACCTTCACCAAGCTAAATTGAATAACATTGTGGAGATTTGAACTCATGAAGGACTCGATGAGAACGATGAGACTAAATTGTTAGAGGATCTTAATCATGTTGCAACCACCATGGGATTAGGGCTCTATTACAGCTTACGATTAGTAGCAACAATTTTCTTTAGTGAATTTGGCCATAAGAGTTGTGGAGGCCGTTGACGTTGATTACAATTTGAAAGTTCAAATAGTGTAATACACTATAGTTTTTTTAGACCCCAATATTAAAAATATGGTTTATTTACTTTTACCCTAACTTATGTAAGTGTGAAACAAGAGTAAATGATGCACAATAATTGAAACTACTCTCTAAGTCATAACCACAAGCAAGCAATAACAAATATAAAGCTTAAAGAGTAAGGGAAGAGAAATGCAAATACAAAATAACACTGGGTCGTATTGTTAAAAAGGAAATCGAAGTACTCGGCGAAAAACCTCTCAACAGCCCTCCAAACCGAAATTGATCTACTAGTGAATAAAGTTTGAGTACACAAATTTCAAAAAGACTATCCAAGCCTAATTTAGCTAATGTACTTGAACCCTCCAAGTTCCAACTACTAGCGGGATTCACCGAGCCATGTTTTCACTAGTTATTTAGATCTAGCAATTAGCTCCAAATTGCATCCACCAATCGATGGTTTCTTCCAATACTTCACACATGCACCAAAACTTCACTCAATACTCAATTGGATGAGGTAGGTGTTTGGACTAAGAACCTCTCAAAGATGTGTAATTGGAGAGGTAAGAGTAGAGGAAAACTTAAGAGAAATTGTGTAGATGATTCTGGGTTTACATTCTTTAACTCTCAAGTGTATTGCTAGGGTTTTCTCTCTCAAAAGTTCCTTGGAAAAACTCCTTACAATTTCATGGGTAATGTGGGATTATATAGTGCTGGTAAAGAAATAAGAAAAACTCACTTTAAAAGGTTTAGATAATGAGTTTCGCGGGTCACTTGCGACTTGGTCTAAGTTGTGAAGAGACTTACGAAATCCAGCATGGCATGAGACAAATCTTCACCAAACTCTCACACTCACTCTAACATTAAATCCCACAAAAAAATGCAGGGAAGTGATTGAACAAAAATACAATCAAATTTGATATGGAATTAAAGCCAACAAATAAATAGTTGTTAATCGCAACTTTACACAATTAAATGTCACTTATGGTGGATGGTTGTGGAGGTTTGAGATTGTTTGGCTACAACGACAAAATAAAAGTTAAGATATACATGTTAGACATATTATAACTTAAGTGGCACAAATTAATTATAGATAGGGGCGGAGGTATGTATAAGGGGCCCCCAAAATTTTGAAATTTTTTAAAATATATATACAATTATTTTATATTTTCAAAATTTAGTCTACAAAAATAAGAGTTGGGCCCTCAAGTATTTGAATTAGTCCAATAATGCTCTTAGAAAAAATAATTGGTCTAATAGTTATAGAGATATAACTTTATTTTTCACAATTCTATTTTTTTATTATAAAATGTGCTCTTATATCTGTCAAATATTTGATAAAATTTGGTATCAAACATGTTTGAATCTATCTTTTTCAACAAGTTATGTGACGATTAATAAATCATTGACTCATTAAAAAAATTGTCACTAAAACTACACACGAAATGTGTCTTTAATTGCCATATAATGGGTTAAAACAAAGTAGCTTTAAATATGTTTGGAGCCTAACTTAATCCTCCAAGTTTTGAATCATTCATGTTTTTGAAAATTTCATTAGTTCAATTGAAAGATTTTTTACTTACTTTTAGCATAAAATTTGATAATTTGTATCTAAAATGAAACTTTTTAAGAATTTGACCATGAAAATGGAAAAAATAAATTTTATTTTATGAAAGATCACCGTCAAAAATAATTTTGATTGACAATACTAAACTTTTTTTTTTGTGTATATATATATAACTTATCAAATAAAAAAGTGTGTATATATAATAAAAAAGGGCGTGTGTGTGTGTAGAAGTTGTCTTAATAAATACATTAGCATCATAACTTGGCCTCTCAAACAAAAATTTCTGGCTCCGCCCTTGATTTTAGACACATGTACTGATAAAAAAGTGTGTATATATAATAAAAAAGGGCGTGTCTGTGTAGAAGTTGTCTTGATAAATATATTAGCATCATAACTTGGCCTCCCAAATAAAAATTTCTGGCTCCGCCCTTGATTGTAGACATATGTACTGATGAAATAAGCAAATTAATTTTAGATTAGTTTATAGTTAGCTTAACGTTAACCTAGAGTTCTAGACTTCTCTAATATATAGACTCTACGTTAGGTTCGTTGTACGTTAAAAATATTAATAGACATATATGGCTGTTAAAGACTTTATGCTGAGAATGCAAGCTGTTTGGCCGAACAACATAAACTATCATATCACTTTCCCTCTCATACTTCTGCTAATCATTCAATCACTCACAGTTATGCAAAAACTTAAAGAACACATTTGGCTGTAATGGATATGACATCTGATCAGTTTCCCTAGTTAAAGTTAAAATGTCTTTATTTTTTATAATTACATCGTGTTCTGTTATGGGCCAGTTCGTCATATTGCATGATCAATTACAGCTGCCAATACGCTTCCACTTTGATCAAATTAATATTAAGATCGCAACGCATTCTCGAAAACCAAAACCATGTTGGGAACGTAGCCACCAGACAGTGCCCAAGAAGCTCTAGATTCTAGTCTTTGTATGGGTTTGAAAAGAGCTTAGAAACCACGTAAGCCGCAAAAGTCTGTCACTTTAAAAAGGAAGGAGGGTCCAAAAATTGTCTGACGCCTGACTTTGGAAAGAAAAAGGAATGGCTTTTGGGAAATGGGAGGACCATTTGAGCACTAGCAAGGAAAACATGTCTTGGACATGAGAGGAATCCCTCTTCCAAAACCACTCATATATATGCACCGACGTCCACATATATTTCGTTTTCTGAAATTTTATATTATAACTTCAACCTTACTTCTATTTCTTTAGAGTTTAGATTCCTTTCATTATGCTTTTTCACGTTTTCTTTTCTCCTTTCCCTGACTTTCTTTCTTTTCCATGTCTTTTTTGCCAGGCTGATAAATTACGCATCTTTCCACTGTTTAGCAATTAGCATCATAAAGAGAGAGCAAAACCTGAAGTTCTTTGGACCTTTTGGATCGTAACCATGGTATGTAAAAGTATAACAATTATAGCCATGCAACTCCCTTTTTTCCCATTTCTTAATTTGTTTTTTTATATTTGTCTTGGATCCAACACCATTTTATAGTTTTGACCTAAACTTGAGTATCTTCAATCATACGTTGCAATCACCAAGGCTTTGAAATTGGAATATTTGAAATTGGAATATGTTCCCACAATGATCACTATGTCCCTAATTAGCATTTGTTTATGATACTAACATTTTTTAGTGCTAATTAAAAAAAGTAACGGCCCCACAGTAGTTTAACATATGTAAGTAAACTCAAACATCTCCTTATCACTCCTCCCCTTCTAAAGAAAAAAAAAAAAAAAAAACAGAAAAGAACATATCTTAATTAAGTAAACTCCAAACAAATGTGGGTTCTAGTTAGCTCAGCTGGTAAAGTCTTTGATGGTTGTATAAGAGATCTGAGGTTTAATCTCCGTCCACACCAAAAACTGATTGGTGTCTTGGTTTGATAATAAAGAGCTATTATCAATGTAGTAGTGTAGTACTAGATTACTAGTAGTAACCCAATGACTGAGTTGGTTAGGCAAAATTGGACACAACTTGGACCTGAGAATTTTTATCTAAAGCCAAAGAAAAATTCGACCTAGACTTGACCTTTTTGTTTTTGGGTCTGGTATGAGTTAACCTGTTTGACTCATGATCTGACCCATATATAAAAACAATTTTAATATATATATATAAAAGACCAAATAAGCAAGCAAATCACTCCAAATGCTAGACTATTTAAAGGTAATATGGCAGCAATCATCTAAAATTAATTACTACACTTAATCAAATAACAGTCACCAAAAGTTCCCTCTCCCCCCCCCCCCCCCTATAGTCATATATATATATAAAAGACCAATAAGCAAGCAAATCACTCCAAATGCTAGACTATTTAAAGTAATATGGCAGCAATCATCTAAAATTATTACTACACTTAATCAAATAACAGTCACCAAAAGTTCCCTCTCCCCCCCCCCCCCCTATAGTTTGACCACAAGACAACAAAATTTAGAACAATTGAGCTTACAATATAAATTTTGAGAGTATCAAGTAGTTTAGATTGAAATAACATCTCTACACTGTTTGGTGTGATAAAAGGCTTAGACCATTGGTCTAAACCCAATTTTTGCAACAAAACTCATAAGATCTTTGATATTATTAGTCTCATCTCTTGCAAGTGAACTATAATCCTTTCACTGTCTCGAAGTTGAACAAAATCTATATATGAGAGGAGAGAGTAAAAAATGTGTCGTTGTTACCTAAGAATGCGGCCAAAGTATTGTTTATTTTTTCTTTTTTTTTTTAATTTCTATAATTTTTATTTTATGAAATTTTTAATGTAATAATTTTAAAACCAAAATATGTCGTTTTTGGGCATTTAATGGCAAATCACCCAACTTTTATAGTGACAATATCATTTATGAAATTTAAATTGTTTAAAATTAATTAAGAATCTATGTATTATTGAACTTTTGTTTTTGACTATTTTGTTATTTTTGACACACACACACATATATATTTTACATGTGAAAAAATGCAGGTTGACCCGTAACTTGATTGACCTAACCTATTTGCAACCAATTTTTGAACTGGTGAACCCAATTAACACAACTCGGACCTTGCCTATTTGCTAGGAACCCTACCTCTTTGCCAAGTCTAGGTATTTTAGTCACTTGTTTTGACTAGTAGGACTCGGTTTGAAACCAATGCCTCACTTCAGCTAGTTAGGCCAGCTATCAGGCACTTTGGTTTGAGGGGGAGGGGGGGCAATTCCTTCCACTAAATATTAAGTTTCACCATGCTAAGATTGTTGAGAAACAAAAGGTGTGGCACTTTGTTATATTAGAAAGTTATGATATTTTCTATAAAATATTCATTTTGCACCCTAATTTAAAGTTTAAATACTTAATTATTGCCTTCAGGTCGCTGTTTTCGTCTTTCATCGAGATGTAGCACAAAAGCCATGAATCTTACAGTTTAATGACATTACCTATTCTCATTTATAAGGAGAAGAATAATTCAAATCTCCTCTTCCACTCATGTTGTAAAAAATTGAAATTAAGATTTTTTTTTAATTTAAAAAAAAGTATAAAAGGCTGTAAAACTATCTTGTTGACTTATCATTAACATAGTATTTCTTTTGTTTCTCAAAAAAAAAAAAAAACATATTATTTCTTTTTCTCTTTTACTCTTTCAAGTTTCAAGTACCATCTTTTGTTGTGCCGAGCCCAACAACAAAGAGGGGGAAACTTTTTTTCTTTTTAAAGTTTAACAAATTGGGAGGAAGAAACCCACTACATTTTTATATACATTAAATTTTCATTACATGTAGTTGATGCATATTTCACTGAATAGTACTCCATATATTCATATTTATATACTACCAATGAAATGTTTATTGCCCTCGTTTATGTACAAACAACCTAAATCCAAATTTCTCAACTTTATAATTCAAAAAATAGTTTTAATTCAAACTAAGCATGATTCATATACACGAGAGTGTTTACATTTAGGTAAAAAACAAGATAACAAAAGTTTCTTAACTTGTAATTACTAAGAAAAGTAAACTGAAGCATCATTCATATTTGAAAATAAAGAAAGAAATATAATTTGAGGAGGAAAAACGTACAAGTAAGCTAGTTGTAGAACATTGAGTGAGGTCACACCCTTAAGGCCCTTAATCATTCAATCGCCTTTTGTACCTATGTGCATAAGTTCAACTTAAAGCAAACCAAAAGGACTTTCAGACTAAAGGTTGGGATTTAGCCATAGGCCATTGAGGGAGACGGAGGTCCTCTTTCTTTATGTGACTCCCATTTCTGCCGCCCCAATTTTCATGCAAGAGGGGAAAAATCTCAATCTGTTCTTGTTTTCTGTGCCCAACTCATGACCCTAATATCCATGTGCACTTGTCCACTGCCTTTTTATTATCTTACTTCAAGGAATCTTACCCTTTTTTTTTTTTTTTTTTTTTGTGTGTGTGTGTCTTTCCATCTTTGATTTTTGGGCCCTGAATCATTATGTTAGCGACACTTTAATTTGAAAAAAATAACATCAAATTAACATTCATTACTGTCCTTTCTTTCCCGTATAATTGAGTATCACTTAGGAACTAATTAAAGTGTTCCACATTGTAGTTGGGAAGTCTCTTTCTCTCTTATTCATAAAATAAAAAAATAAAAAAGACAGAGAGAAGAAACAGCGAAGAGTCAGACGAAGAGGCAGAAAAGAAGAAGAGAATAAGATAAAAGAGGGAGTGGAGAGAGAAAATAATATTATTTTATTTATACATACTAGCTACAGTAAGTTTTAAATATCCATGCTTAGAGCATTTGCATTAGCTTATGCAAAATTTTCTTCTATTTTACACTAAAAACCTACTTTTTCTATTTTACACACTCACTTTTACAAACCCCTCACATTAGTTGTTTATTATACACGTTTGCTCAAATAAAATATTTATTTCCTTTCCACCTTCATCTCTCTCACAGCCACCGGAATCCAAAGAAAACCAGTTAAAAAAAAAAAAAAAAAAAACCCAATCAAAAAAATCCAACACAACTCGGCACAGCCACCGTCGACGCCTCCGGCCTCCAATCACACCGGAATCCAAAGAAAACCAAAAAAAAAAACCCAATCAAAAAAATCCAACACAACCCGACACAGCCACCATCGACACCTCCGGCCTCCAATCACACCGGAATCCAAAGAAAACCAGAAAAAAAAAAAAAAAAAAAAAAAAAAAAAAAAAAAAAAAAACCCAATAAAAAACCCACCAAACCCACCGATCTGTCAAGCCTCACCCACACCCAAACCCATTCATCACCCACCGATCCGTCGAGCCAAACCCACTGATCCGTCGAGCCTCACCCACACCAGAAAAAAAAAAAAAAAAAAAAAAAAACCAACGAATCGGAGCAAGATCGACACCTCGCAGCACCGCCCCCTCCTCGCGATGGCCGTCCGGCGACTTGGCTTGCTCGACCTTGCTCTTATCGGCGGCGACGGCGATCGGTGGCTAGAGGAAAAAAATGGATGAGATGAGAGAATGAGAGAGGTGCTGTGTCTGAGAGAGAGAGAGAGAGACAGAGGGAGGTGAGAGTCAGTTGGGAGGAGAGAGAAAAAACATATACACCTGCTATAGTACCCGTGTAAATTTACACGGTATTGTAGCATAGTGGATGATATAAATGAGTTTAAATGAGTTTAGAGGGATTGATGTAGGGGCTTTTTTGTTTAATATGTGTAAAATTAATGATTTTTTCTCATTTTGCACATTTATACCCATTTATCCATCCACTGATGTGAATGCTCTTACTGTAGCTAGGATGGGAAAAAAAAAAAAAAAAAGGTTTACATACCTGAATGTGGGGGGTTTTTTAAGGCTTTGGTGGATAAAATAGTAACTAGGGTTTTTACACCCGATGCTAATGCTCTAATGAATTACTCTTGCAAGTGGCAATATTTGACCAATTTTGTCCACTCCTCATTTTCTTCAACTTTATTAAAGAAAATAGACATTTACCATGATTGTCTTTTTACTAATTTTATGTTATTTATAGAATTTGTTGATTATCAAGTCTTATCTTACTGATTAAGAGCTGATATAGTTTGAGAATCAAGGTGATTCATTTAAATGAGACATTTTTTTTTTTTGAGAAGAAAGACAAATCCTCATAAAAAGAAAACTAATCAGAATTGGCCAAAAGTACATTATGAATTTGTAGTGAAACATCCTTTATTCACATAGAAAAACCAAAAACCATGTAGGATATTAGTTTACAAAAATAAAAATTTTAAGCTAATAGGGAAATTAATTATCATTGATAATTTAGCACATTTACATTTTTTTTTTCAAATAGTTTAGGGTTTCAATTTAGTTAGGTTTCTATATATATCTAGTATTTTTGGGGTGAGAAAAATAAAATCCTAAAGTTACTAAATGTTTACAAATTATTGTGGTAATAAATATGATTAGTGAACTTCAATAATTTAATTAATAAATATTTGAATTACTTTTTTGTAATTTGTAACATCAGTTTATAAGTCTTGCCTAGTAAAATTTGTTATGCTCCTAATACCATTCATATAAAAATAAATAATGCTTTTAAAAACTTTTTTTCAAAAAATTTGTAGGCCCTTTTGATGAAATACGGATAGTGCCTTTTTTGCATGAAGGGGTAGGGACCTTTTGTAATGGGAGTCTTAGGCCTATGTTTAAGTGGCCTAGGTCTAGAGCTGGCCCTACTGCATATTGATTTGTCCTTTATTTTATTGTATTTTTGTCTTCTTTGCCTGTATTAATTAAATAGTTTTCATTCATCTGTAATTTTCAATAAAGCTGAAACAATGCCTTACTTGGTTTTCTTTTGGATAATAAGGCATGATTTTGAATTTTTGACACCAAATTAATACTTATATGGGTCATAAAACCTAAGGAAAATACAGAGAGAGTAGTTAATGAAGAAATTGAATGTCATATATGAGCCAACACTGAAGCTGTCGATCGCAATAATTTTCTCATCTGGCACGTCCTTTTACAATCTTCAATCATCAAAAGCATTGCTTACGCAAATGCATTTATGAACTCTCCCGAGAACTATTCTTAATAAGTATCTGAAGATAAGGCAGCTGAAGGGTCGTGGTCACTTTTTTTTTTTTGGTGAGAATCAGTCACTGATTGTCTGATTTTGCTTGGATGGGCAAGAAAATGAAGTTCGGTCCTTTCCTTTAATTAGGTCTTTAATGTATGAGAATATCTACAATACCTTTGGACCTACAGCTTTCTTTTCAACAGACAACAGCTAACCAGAATTTAAGGCTAATCAAATGGCTGACACCATTTATTCCTTATTCTCCTCTTTAAAGAGCAATAACATTAATCATAATATTTTCTTGGTAAATATCAAACTTTCATAATCTAAAAAAAAATTAAATAAATAACATCAGAATTTAGAAGAAATATCCAACAATCTCAAGCTATTAAAATACAACATACATAAGTTTATAGGCGGAGTGGAGAACTATCAAAAATCATAATGTTCTGATAAGAATCACCCCCTCTTCTAGCCATATCATCGGTATAATTATTAGCTCTACGAAGAATTTAATTGATAAGAATCTTACAATCCATTATAAGAGAAACATGTCACTATTCAATGTCTGTCACATTGTAAAAACTCTTTTGGTAATATGCGAAAATAATAATGATATATACTACTCGTCGTAGATATTGAAGGAATGCACGTGTTACTTAAAAGACATATAATTAGTGATGATTTTGCTGTGTACCCTACCATAAAATTGATCGTGTCTCGTAAGGTAGACACTATGATGAATATCAAAAGTCTGATCCACAATTATTTGGGAAAATTGGACTCATCTAACTACCGATGTCACTGAATGGTAATTTGGGACGGTATTGGTCACTATTCAACTTTGAAGTGCGGTTATAATCCATCACACACAACTGACACAAGTGAAACTTTTATTGCCGTGGTCCAACTTTGTCTACCATTTGGACTGTCCAAATAAAAATTCCATGTGAGATGCGACAAACGTATACAAGTGTATCGAGCATATGTTATAGACATTCATATTTTTCTACATTATTAATTTCTACACTTACCTAACAGTAGTTATGCCAATATGGCCCTAAATTAAATGACCACGTGTGCCATGTCTCCCTATATCACTTCATCAAATTCATTTTTAGGATAGTATGTATAATTTGTCGCTCGCTTCGTTATGATTGTTCTTTATCATCAGGTTAAGACACTAATTGACTTAACTGGTAAAATTTCTTGTTGTTGAAGAAGAGATTTCAAATGATCGGATTTGGCCCCACCTACACCAAAAAACCAATTAATGTCTTAGTTTAATAATAAAAAACAATTATCATAAGCAGACTTCATATATTGAAACAATTTCTAGAAAAAAAAGAAACCAATTAATTTTTTTTTTAGTGTAGATAGGAGGATTGAATCATTGAACTCTTATTTAAAATATAAAAATTTTACTAGTTGAGCTAACTATGATAATGGTAATGTACTTATGCACCGTGGCCCCTCTAATCTTGGTTGCAAAGGGCCGGCACTAAAAGTTGAATTTTATTAGTTCCCGTAAAGCCCACTATTTACATACAAGTACTTATACTGCAGATGACTTGATTTCTTGGGTTCTAGACCAATGTCCCCCCTAAGTACGATTAGGGTATTATTGAAGTAGAGTTCGTAATTAATATGTTTTTGTATAAGTTAAATTGACTAGTAAGGGTGGAGCCCAAAGCTATTAAAGCGTAAACATCAATTATTCAAATGTGTTATTAATGATTGCAATATACATAAATAAAAATTTATATTGAAAACTCAAGTATAATAAAACTAGGAATCATTATTTAGTAAAGAGAAAAATGAAAATGATGATCCTAGATTTATTTGATAGTTAGGACTTAGGAGCCGAAGCAAATTCTATTAGCTCCTCCATAATTTGAATAGCTTGTTTGACTATTGGCATTAATTATACATCTCCTACATAATTTGAATAGCTTGTTTGATTATTGGGACTAATTATACATATTTTCTTTTTCTTTTTCACTTTTTTATTTCAAAAAGAAAAGGTAAACCCTCCCAAAATGTGCATTCTTGCTTTATTTCTAAAACAATAGAAGACCCTAAATAAATCATTTCTTGCCCCAATCTTCCTTTAGAGAAATGTAAATAAATAAAAAAGAATAAATTTATTCCAATCTTACTCCTAAATCCTAATATTTTTAGGCATAACCCAGATTGACAATAATTAATAAGGTCCTAACCCATATCTTGTTAAAAAAAATGTGAGGTGATAGAAAATAAAATGGAATAATTAAAGACACCACATTGTTTACTTTTCATGTATATTATACGCATTAATTCGAACAGTACTAGCTAAATTATCACAGCCAATGTCCCAATCGTCGCTTCATGTAGGCAATGAGCTGGTTTCCCTTTTTAAAATTGTACAATGTGACCAACTTAATTCCAAAAAATAAATGTCTCACCCTTTCATTTTCATTCCCTTTATTGAACTCTGCTAAAAAAAAAATACAAATTGTATGGACTATATGGAGCCACACTTTTTTTGATACAAACACGTTCTGCACCTTTTCAATTAGCAGTATAAATAAAATAATATAAGAAATTCATTATCGTATAAAAAAATTTCCTCTAACATAATTAAAATTGCGGGTCGAAATTCAATTATATTCTGGATGTCAGAGATGTGGGTCTAAGTACAAGATATATTATTGTTGTATAATAAAGGAAAAAAAATTATGCAAATGCTATCATCTATAAACTGCAAACCAATCAATTAATATTAGGCAGAAATCATATTTTTGTCCTTATATTTTCAGGCGATTCTCACTTTGATGCCTAAATTTTATTTTTACCACTTTTAGTTCTTATTTAGAAAAATGCCATCCATTTTAGTCATTTTCGTCAGTGCCCTAACGGCAAAGTCCTAGGTGGTAGACAGAACTATTAAAATAATAATAAAAAATTTTATTTTGGCATTAAAAAAATGCCACATCAGCATCTAATTAAAAAAACTAATTTATTAATTTTAACTAAATAAAAAAAATTAAAAACCAAAAATCACATTAATTAAGATCTAAGTGTGTCTTCAACAAGAACAATAAGAACACAAACCCAGATATTAAAAAAAAAAAAAAAACCCTCATTTGGCACCACATTATATCCCTCTACCTCAAAAGAATCATTTTGCACAATCAAATTCAATATCTGCTTAAACGACAACAAACCCTCATTCGGTGCCATATTATTCAGTGTCCCTTCAGATATATCCGGCAACGATTTTCTCTTCATGCATTTAACGTAATCACCCACTACATACACCTGAAAATTACTTCACCGTGGTTTACAAATTCTTGCATCACAAATGGTTTTTTCAGTTTCGATTTCTTCCATTCTCGTTGAACACCAAGAATATCTCGTGTGACTTGGCACTGCTGTCAACCAACACTGGTTTCACTATGAACGGAAACATGAACCCTATTTCTTCAATCGAATCCCCAAGATTCTCTGATTCTTCCAATACTCTTTGATTTGGAACCCTAAAGGTTTGGTTCCCTTGAGGGATTTTCAAGCTGGTGACCACATTAGGCATGGAGACATGGTTGTGGAGATGGTCGATTGCTTCTAGCGGGTCGATTACGACGACGTTTGGGTAATGTAGAGAGAGTTGCTGCTCTTGGTTGTTCCAATTGGAGCCGTAGATTAAGTGGATGATGCAATCAAACAGTACCTGTTGAGCTAAGGGTTTGGTGGGGTCGATTTCGATGAGATCGATGCCGCGTTGTTTGGCGAGATTGATTAAAGAGTTTTGGATGAAGTGTTGGCCATCCTTGGGGGAAAGAGTGTGGCCTATGCGGTACATTGGAGAAGAAGATTGAGTTGGAGAAGACATTTTTTACTTAATTTGTGTTTGAGAGGAGAGAAAGGAAGAGAGGGAAAATTCAATTCATAAGAGTTGATTTAGAGCTCAGTTTCAGTTTAATTTGTGTTGGGTTTTTTTTTTTTAAATTTTTGGGTTTGTGTTCTTGTTGTTCTTGTTCAAGACACACTTAGATCTTAATTCATATGATTTTTGGTTTTTAATTCTGTTTTTAATTTTTTTTATTTAGTTAAAATTAATTTTTTAAAATTTAAATGCTGACGTGACATTTTTTAATGCCATATATATATATATATATATATATATATATATTATATATATATATTTTAATATTTCCGTCTGCCACCTAGGATTTTTCCATTAGGGCACTGACGAAAAGAACTAAAATGGATGATGTTTTTCTAAATAAGAACTTAAAACGGTAAAAATAAAATCTATGGATCAAAGTGAGAATTGCCTAAAAATATAGAGACGAAAATGTAATTTTCACCTTAATATTAATATCATACAAATATTTGTTTGTGAGATACTAGTGTTTTTTATTCTCCTACAAATACACTGATTCTCTTCAAGCCCAAAAAAAAAAAAAAAAATACTGAATCTCGGGTAGCACTTTAAGCTATTCTATTTTAGTACAGGAACTTATTTTTTCTATATTAAATATTCACTTTTCAAAACACCTGCACATTAGATTATCTATTTTATACTATATTTCGTTAAAATATTAATTTTTCTTGATTTTTTAATTGTTTTTCTTTCTTCACATATAAATACCACCATTTACTCTCATACTTCGTGCTCAAAATATGTAATAATAAATAAAAATTTAAATGCACAATGAATATTATTAATGTAAATTTACACAATTATTTTAGTAAAATTATGAATTTACATAATTATACACCGATTGATATGGAAAATTTTTAGGTAAAATTGTGTAAATTTTACTCTTTTTATTATAGGGTGCTCTTAAGTAATCAAATGTAGGTTATATTGTTTCATTTGATCAGTTTAGTAGAATTTTATACTAAGATTGCGTTTAGGAAGTGAGTTTAAAGTCAGCTTATTTTACTATTTAGCTCATTTTTATTATTATTTATGTGTCCCACTGCACTTTTTAGTACTACTTATAGGTCCCACTATATTATTTCAACTAGTTTTTAGTTTTATTTACAGTACTGTCAGCAAAAAAATTTCAATTTCAGCTAAATAAACTATTTCCTAATGGACTATGAATGAATGCCAAAAGCAAGGACATCATGACTACTTTGAACTCTGTCTTGCTCTTTGCTTGTTTGGTATAAATAGCTATTCCTAACATGTTAATTATTGCATGAAAAATCAATCTAAAAAGGGTCTGATTATGTGTGCCGTTAAGGCTTATATTAACCATCTAATTTAGAAAAAAAATTTGTGAGGAATTGAAAAAGTTGTCAAAACAGTTAATTACTTTTTCATTTTTCAATAAAAAGTTTTCTCAAATGATTTACACTAATGTATGCCTTAAAAGCATATATTAGTAAATTTCATCTAGAAATGGTATTATTTTGAAGTTATGTTTCAGGATCTCAAACTACAGCATCTCTAGTTCCTCAAAAAAAAAAAAAAAAAAACTACAGTACGTATCTCTAACTTTTTTTTCCACTCTTCATTCTTAATAACGCCTGACACAACTTCAATGTAACACCCTTGCCTCTCTTATCATCATATGTGTCATGATTTTAATCAATGAATACTCAGAGTTCAAAGTCTATGATTAATATGTGTGATTAATATGTGCATAGAATAAATAATTACTCGTGGAATGTAAAAGCGTAACGCAAGAAATTTGACAGACACAAAAGGGCAAAGGTAGTTGATGTCTAAATACCTAAATTCATTCCGTACACAATAATTATGCTTTAGACTTAGATCACCTCTCCACCAAACGGGACAGGGGATATTCCAAGTTTTAGTAATGAAAAATTTACGATTCTAATCAATTTCCTTTTTTATAGATAAGATATGATTTAAATATATGACTTCCAGTATTTGATAATTACCCTTTATTTAGATCAAAACATATAGTTAAGTACAAGTTTAAAACTTGGCTTCGAATTCTCCCACTTATACTAAATCAAAAATGCGATTGTCAACTTATAATAAGAACAACATCTCTTTTACATAGATTTACCATGACACTTATAACTCATTCCACACTAATCACAACATGATACATTATTTGGGTTGTGAAATTAGATGTGTCTCTAGAAATATTAATACTAATTCAATTAGTGTCTTCATTTAAAAAAAATATTTATGTTTTAGCTTCATAAAAATGTAATGTTAATAGAGTGATTATGATACATTCAAATCTTATCATTAAAAAAAAAAACCAAAACTGGCATAATTTGATCTTTTTTTTTTTTATGGAAATACTAGGAACTTCATTAAACACTGGAAAAAGAAGTTACATCTTGGAAAAGAGCTTGTTCAGCAAAATAAGGATTCTCTTCAATTTAAACAAAGAAATCATCAATACATAAAGCATGTTTTCTAATAGATGAGCAGGTCTATTACCTTGCTGACTAACATGGGAAAACTCTACTTTACGAAAGCCATGAACAGATGACAAAATACCACAGACAATTGGAGCAATAGAGGATGGAGGAGGGGATTGATCGTGTTGTTGTAAACACAATAATAATGAAAATAACATAAAGAGAAATTGAATAATATTTTTGAATATTATTAATTTGTAGAGAAAAAAGAATACACAACACTATTTTGGACACCTCTTCCCTGCGCACATATCTAGTCCAATATCTAAATCAATTTATATTAGCTCGCTAATTACCACAATTAAAAAAAATAAAATAATCTTTCTCATTTTCAATGTGGGATTAAACATTTTCATTAACTCCTCATCTTCCATATTAACTTCCACATCTTTACATTTGTGTTCTAATATAAATTCATTTTAATTAATTAATATTAAAATGCTCCAACTGATCACATAAAGCATTAAAAATAATCAATGAATCACCCTCCAAAACAAACTTAGAAATCCCCATACCATGAGTAAAATGGATACCAACCTCGACTGCTTTCACTTTAGCCCCGATAGCATCTAAAGGAGCCTGGATCTTCTTACTTATATCAACTATCACATTCCCTTTTTCATCTCTTATATATAATCACCCCCACCAACAGTCTTTTGAGCCGCAATAACCACACCGATATGGAATATTTTGGCCATTACAAAAATGGTCTAACACACCTATATAGTCAGGCCATCGCGAGCAAGTAAGGAGCAACGGGATTGTCAGTTAGCAAAGGACAGTCAAGCTCCCATGCATCTGACAGCCTCCAAGGAAACCTAATCTACACATACTCTTTAGTGCACCATGGTGACGGACGAATACCCTATGACTGACGATGCACTATACTTAGCCTTATACATCATCCTACGTGTTCTCCACTAAACTATCTCCACATCGAAATAACTTGCACACCTAACCCAATAATGTTCTACATATTCTTATCCTCCAAACATGGGAAGTTAAACCCGAAAATCTTGGGGCATTAACTCTTTATACTCCATATAAGGAAGAGAACAACATTCATAGGAGCTTAGTCAGCTCTATATCACTAGATAAACACTAAGCCTCCTCCTTTTCAAAATACATAGAATTTCCTAACTCTCGTACTTTTAGAGTTATTGAAAATCATTTAGTCACTAATTTAACATTCGAAGAGTCTTTGGCCTCCAAGTAAGTTCTTCACCTTTTATTCTTAGAGTACACTCCATTCACTGTGAGTCTAGACGATGGACTCACTAACAATTTTGTGCATCATCACGCACCATCCACATTAATTTTGAAGAGAGGAAAAAGATAGGTGAAGAATCCATAGAACCTGTTTGGTATCAGCTTCAGCTTTTAGCTTTTACATTTTATATACAATTTTTTAAAACCTCATTTTTTCTATATTTACTTTATTTTTCAAAAAAAAAAAAATTCAAAGTACAAGTATACTTTAGCACACTTTCAACAAAAAAATTTCTGTAAAAATCAAGATAAGATGTTCTCAAATGAACACTTAATCTCAACCCAAACCACTGGAGCTAAAACCTCCAAGTTTGCAGCCAGATAAAAGAAAGGGGGAATGTGTTTCTAAAAGCACTAGCATCAGGAGTTGTATCCAAATGCTATTACTTTTTTAGCTTTAATATAACATTTGACACTACAATACACATCGATTGTTCTATTTTGTAGTGCCATTATTTTTTTTTCTCTCTCTCCCCTTCTCTTTCTCACCAACTTATCTCTTCTCTCTATTCTCTCTCTTCCCTTCATCGGATTGCCTCTCTCTCATAAACCAAACAACCACTATCCCTACCATCACTAACACCACCATCAAAACTCATCACCACCATCACTATCACCATACCCGTAACCATTACCACCACCACTACCTCTCTCATACACCAAACAACCACCATCCCTACAAATATCACCACCACCACCATCTCTCATAAACCAAAACCCATCACTGCCACCTTTGTCTCTATCAAAACCCATCACCACCACCACCATCAAAACCCATCACCATCACCTAACATCCACCACCACAAGCCTTCACAAAACCCATCAAATCAAAAAATCATTGCAAAACATAACTAAAAAATCTCATCACTCAAATATGAAGAAAAAGAAAAGCCCCAAATCTAAATCTGAGAGTGAGAGTGGACAACATGGAGGTTTGCAGTATGGCATGGCGAAATCAACGACGTGACAGCCGATGGTATTTATGAGAGAGAGAGAGAGAGAGAGAGAGTAAAATGTGTGAGGGTGAGAGATATGTGCGAAGAGAGAGAGAGAATAAAAATGTATTTTTTTTGGCATTTCTGTCTATACCATTCCAAATTTGAAATGATATTGTTCATCTATACCAAATTGTTTGGTATATAAAAAACCTTATGTGGCTAATTTTTTGGTGTTTGGTATGCCAAATGCCAAATATTTGGCATTTGGCATACTTGATACTAGTACGTGCTAAACATTTATCAATTATTAATTTAAGTAAGGGTCATGTTAATGAATGTTCTCAGGACATTGGTTAATAATTCATTTTAAGAAAATTTTAATACCACTTTTATGAAAAATAAGAAAAACTGTCAAAATATTAATTTTTTTATTTCATTTTTTCATAAAAAATTTCTTTAAATAGATTATTAACCAATACCCTTAAGACATCCGTTAACATTTTCCTTGAAACTCATGATTATGCTGATTAATTTTGTAACGGAGGCAATTGATTCTCTAAGTACGGCACCGCATCGTCCGTGTGAAAACAAGATAGTAAAAAGAATCAAATTAAAACCCGTGTCTGTGGGTTTATACTAAAACACGTGTCGAGTTCCAATTAGGTAAAAGTTCGGCCCAAAAAAACTCAAATGGATCTGAATAACGGCGCCGTCAAATTCCCCGTTTAGAGATTCCCTATCGCTGTTAACGGACTCTCTCTTCTCTTAAAACCCATCCAAGCCGTCCAAACCACATTCAGAATTCATCGTTACCATAACCATCACCTTCTCTCTAATACCAACATTCCATCTGTTTCTCTCTCTAAACCCCAAAAATCCAGAGAGAGAAAAAAAAACAAAACAAAACAAATCACAGTGAAATTCGGAATTCCACACAGGCAGAGAGAGGGAGGGAGAGAGAGAGATATGGTGAGGAAGTGTAGGGGAATTGCGGAGATTGCAGTAATGGAGGTGGCTCAGGTTGGTGTGAGAACTACGAGAGCTCGAGAAGGTCTTGCCAGCTCAGCAGCAGCAGCAGCAACCGCCACCACCACTGCCACCAAGAGAAGGAAGCTCAACGCCGGAGATTTGAATTCTCCGTCGTCGTCGTCGTCGTCGCCGTATGTTCCACTAGTAATTACGCCGGTGAAGAACGATGAACGCTGTTCAAGCCCTAGCTCCGTTCACGCTGCCACATCGTGTTGCTCTAGTAACGGATCAAGCTCGCTCGCTGAGGAAGAAGAGAATTTCAAATTCGTAGATCTACAGGTGCATTTCTCTTTTTCAAAATTCTATGTATTTTGATTTTGAATTTCAGTTTTGTTGATCTTTAATTGCTCTTCTTTATTTCATTCTTTTATTTTGATTTTAATTCTGAATTTATTTATTTTACAGGATGACAGTGCTGAAGTTGAAACATCCACTTACAGTTGCTACAGAGAAAGGTTTTCATTCAATAAATACCTCAATATTAAATATCTGAAATTCTTGTACTTTTTCTTCTCACTGATTCTTTGAATTCAAATTTTCAAAATAAAAAAATAAAAAACTGTGATCCCAAACGGTCTGTTTCAATTTAATTTTCTTCGGTTTTAAATCGTAGTATATAACTCCTACATTACTATGAATACACATTAAATTCTCAATTAAAATTTTCCTCATAGTGGATGGGCATTTTTCCTCTCAGGAGAGAAGCGACGCCGTCTAGCGAGCTGGAGTCAACGGCAAGTCCAACTCCGGCGAGCACTCGCCGGAGATCAACGGTGGAGAAGAGTATTATGCCGACGGAGTCTGAGCTCGAAGAATTCTTCTCCACCGCTGAAAAAGATATCCAAAAGCGCTTCAAAGAAAAGTAAGTTCACACGGAACGTAAAAAAAAGCTTCCAATTTTTTTTTCCTCTTCTTTTTTCTTTTCCTTTTAATTTCTCGGTAACCAAACACTGGATAAGTGAAGAGTTTGACTCTGTGAATTTTCCGTTGCAGGTACAATTACGATATTGTCAAGGACGCGCCCTTAGAAGGCCGTTACGAATGGATTCGATTAAAGCCGTGAAGAAAAAAAAAACTGAAAATAAAGCAAATTGCTTTTATTTTTTCAGTTTTTGAGCTACTCCAAATTTAGTCTGAGGCTTTTTAATAATTTGGTTTTGTTTTTGCAAAATATGTACAGTTCTCTTTCTGTGTTTTTACGATCAGGTAGAAGAAGAGGTGTCTGTTTTTGTTCTCTGTACGGTTCTGCAAAAGAATTGCAAAATCCTTATGGGAAAGAACAAAACAGTTTCAATAATAATAACAAATTTTCAATTCTCATTTTGATTCTGTTTTAGCCCCTAAATTTCGTGTCTCTTTCTCTGCTACCATTTGTCTTTCCCTGCTCTATATTTAAAATTTTTAAAAAATTATAATAAGCTTAAGAACCACTCTGGAAATTTTATTTTATTTATAGTACTTATTTTAGGAAAATTTTATGTATGTATGGCCAGTCGATTTGTGATGAAGATGAGTGCACCATGCCTTGTAGGTCATGGACACGTGTTAAAAGATTTGGTTAGCTGATCTGATCTGATCTCATCTTATCCTCCCAATCTCCCATGTGCCTCTAAAGCTTTTTAACCAATGGACTTTTCTTTTTCTTTTTCTTTTTCTTTTTCCAAGTACATATGTAACAACAAGAAAATGATAGAATCATGAAATTTGTATTCCCATTCTTATAAAAGGAATATGAGAGTGAAATTCATTTTTGGTACATAGTGGAAATTTTTTTTTTGGATCAGTGTTATTTCCACACTTTGTCGCCATATGTGTACCAAGGAAAATGGTTAAAAAAAGGAAATGGAAGAAGATAAAAGCTGAGTGAGAGAGAGAAGAAGGGCCAAATGGTTTTAACTTGTGGGTGATATATGGTGGATTGGTGGTCCTGCATTTTTGAGTTAGGAGGGGGGTTGGGACCTAAGGTACAGGGGCTAACAACCAACTTAGCTGATTGGTCTTTGTATTTACATTTTGAATGAGTGTAGGAGAAAAGTTTGTTCACGTTCTAGCATGATTATTGGTTTAGTGCAGCACCTGTTTGATTCCTTCTGCTGCTTGAATTTGATGTTGGATTGGATGTGAATGGAGGTGAGGAGTGAGGAGGAGGCACTTTTATTGCACGGAATGTGTTTGACTAACTGTTGCTCTCAGTTTTACGACAATCATTGCAAAAGAGGGTGGAACTGATTTTCGGAGGTACGTTGCAGCCTTGCAGGATTTTGAATCAGCAGCTAAAGAAATTAGGACTCCAAATCAGCCAAGCCATTTTTGAGCAGCTTGAAGCCTTGTTCTATAAAAAATTATTTATAATAGTTTATTTACTAATTAACAAGTTCAAACTTCAACCCCAATTTAATGATTCATCTATTAAATTAATCAAGTTTGAGCTAAAGAAACTTAAATAAACACGTTTGTTTTAATTGTTTAAGCTTGTCAACAAAACTTGTGAGATATATATTCATGGATAAGGCTGGTAAACATGCTTTATAATATATATTTACAATAAAGGATTTAAATCCTAGATATCTCATTTGAAAATATCATATAGTGCCAAGATAGAGGTTACCATTTTTTTAACTTTGAACTAATAAACAAAGCACACCCCATATGGAGTATGGGAGGGGAAAGCCCGAAGAGAGGGAATCATCAATTGGGATACGTTTGATATGCAATTAGGCCTAACTATTCACCCGATCAGGCCTAGTCCAGTCAATATACTCAAGTTAGGGAAACCGAGAAGGACCGCTCTACCGAGGAACAAATACCTCTTGAGAGACTGGAGATAAATCACCAAGGCCATAGAGTTGAAAGCTGAGGAAGCTAGTAGTCACGTGCAAGCAAGGGAAGGAGGAAACTTCCAGATAAAGCATCCATCACTTTTACATTTAATGCACCATAGTAGTTAAGTTTGTCACATTAATGGTAGAATGACCCCTGAACAGTTCCCCACAGCCTGCAACCTACTCTACTACCACCAGCAAGGCAGTGATGGGACAAGTATTTAAGGAATTATTAGTGGCCATCCAAGTGGAAGGTTGAGATGCAATCCAAACAGCTATATATAGGAAAGAAGACCCTCCTGAACAAGGGATTGAAAAAAGTTCAGAGTGAGAGAAATAATGGAGAAGTGCGTACCTAAAGAATCATTGCTCCTCAGCCAGCTTGAGGAAGAACTCATAAAAATTTCTCCTTTCTTATTATAATTCTTAACTAAAATTGTTACCCTTGTCAATCTTCTTTCTCTAATTACTAAACTATGGCAATCAGGGCTTAAAGGTTTGTCCTTGACCATCCGCCTCTACAAACTAGTTGTGGGCCTCCACCCTAACCCAGTCCCTCCGAGCTGGGCCAGGTCTCTAGTTTTGCCCCCTACATGGAGACTTCATAGCTAGCTAATTTCATAAACACCATTGTCATATAATTGCTTTTAAAGAGATGTAGGTAGGTGAAATGAAAAATGGAATTGTGGGTTGGATTCTGACTAATACAAAGGTCATTTGTATTGAGATTCACTGGTGGGCAAATTGTTGTCAGAATAGCCTACTTGCTCGGCCGTACATCGACAAGTGTGGTTGGTCGGAGGCACTCCAATGAGCTAGTGAAGAAGTATACCAAATAATTTCAACAAAAAATAACAAGAGTGTTGGGGATTAAAGAGTGCATATCTTTCTCCCAAGTTAAGTGGGGTTTATAGAGGATTCCCTAGTGACTGTTGGTGAGAGTTTCTTAGGTAATAAGGTATGAAGTTCGACAACATACCACCCCCTCAAGATGGTTTACTAAGGGCACGTTTGATAGACTGTAATAGATACTGTAATGTAATAGACACTGTAATGTAATAGATATTCTATGGTATAATTATTCGGTGGTTTGGTTATATTTTTATTATAATGAATAGTTATTCCTAATGAATAGTTATTCTTCAAAATGAGGAATAACTATTCGTTATCAAAATTACTGAATATATATTCCTTCACTTTATGTAATAGCTTCTTAAAAAATTTACTAAAAAACCATTAGTTGCCACCTCTCAAAAGGAAAGAAAATAAAATTTCCTTGTTGTTAATTATTAGCTCTATTTTGAATATCTTAAAATAAGTGTATTTTAGGAAATTTGACTTAAAAATGATTTAATTACATATTCTTTTTATACTCTACTAAATTGTGGATGCATATTCAGGATGCAATTCCTAAATGGTCACCAAAATAATGAATAGTTTATTACATTCTAACTTAATATATTCATTGTAATACTTATTTCTATTCCCATATAATAATCATTACAGTGTACCAATCGTGCCCTAAAAAAAACAGACCTATACCAACGGCTTTAAATCATCGCTATTGTACAAAAAACTGCCGCCATAATAGGACTTTGTCGACAATTTGTATGGCAATAGTTGTAAGTGTCGGTTCTTGAGAGATAGAACGTATCTAATTGGACTATTGTTATAATAAATTAGGATGTGAAAGGGAGATGAGCCATTGTTTATATAAGTCATGCTCAAGCTCAGACTTTAACAAAGATTCGAGCTCCTACTCATATTATTTTTTGAAAAAGCCGAAGTTGAATAGATCAGCGCGCGAAACTCAACTGAGACTTTTTCTTTTAGGGGAATTATGGCAGATGGGGTTATAGTTTGCTAGATAGAGCATGGTCACAAACCAAATGGAAAAAAGTGTGAGCAAAACATATTTTATGATTGACACAATGAAACTCTTTTCTTTCCTTTTTCTTCCGACCCTTTTCCCTAAGCAACCCCACAATTTTAAGGTGGTACGTTTGATTCTCAAAAGGATTTTAAAGTGTCTTTATTATAAATGAGCAATTCATGTGATGGATTTTGAAAGTTGGACATTATCACTTTCTCTTTTCCAAATTGTTTTGTCGTCTTAGAAAAATATAACTTTTAAAATGAACTTTAAATGTTAAAAGAAAAACTTTTATGATTCCGAAACCACCCTTCTTAATTTGAACGTATGTAAAAAGCTAAAACGAACATATCAGCCTTCATTTCAACATAAGCATCAATCTTGCTTTCATCATAGATGGGAGGCTTAAGGAGACAAAAGGGCTACTCCATAGTGTAATGGATTGCTCTAGCTCTTTCCATTAAACACATATAATAAAACAATAAAATAAGAAGGAAAATCAAATTTACCTATAAGGTTGAAAATGAGAAGTTAGAATTACTCTTTAGTCTATTACTAAGGGGGAAAAACATTAAGAATAAGATTATTGTGAACCTAGGAAGCTTAAACAACTTTCAGTTTGTTCTTTATGTTACAAACAAGCTTAAACAATGTTTCTATAATAAAAAAAAAGGTTACGGCTGTTAAAGTTTAGGGTTTTCCAGCAACATATCAATCTATTGATTCTATCCCCACAACTTTGTTAATAGCAAGAAGTTTTGGATAAAGATGATTATTTGTTTGGTCATAGAAAAAGTAGAATGCTATGCCTGTAAATTAAAACAACTTTTGTACCTTTTGTTTTAGATTAATACACGTATTCTTACTCAAACAGTGGATAGTCTTTAATTTGTGTTCTCCGAGTTGCAGTATTTACTCATTTTGAGATTTCTTAGACATTTACAATCAGGTGATGTTGATGAAAGATAACATGTAGAGCTAATTTACAACCATTTGAATATTTTGGTAATAATTTTTCGACTTTTGGAATTATATTATTTATTTCCATTTTCTTATTTTTTGAGCTTTTAGGATTTTCATGGTAAAGATAGTCTTAGTGGAATGTTAATTTCAAAAACTTTATTTGTTGGTTTAAGTTTTAAGATCTTAAAAACAAGCTAATTACTTGATATTTGCGAGAGACTTTTTTCCCTTCGCAGTTTTGTCTTCCTTTTGATCAATATTTTGGAAAAATGATTCAATTTCCGTATTGCTGTACATAGTTATGGAACTAAATGTTATATGACAAGAGGAAGTAACTAGCTAGTAGAGTTCTAGGAGATTATGACCAATATATGATATTAGAGATACTAAAAGTTTTATAATAGAGATCTTACAAATTACGTCACTAATCACAAATATTATAAAAAATTCAAATATCATTTTTTTAGAAGACAAATATCATTGATTATGCATTAAAATGACACAAATCACATTCATTATCATGTTAATTAATAATTTTTTTTTTTTTTTTTACAAGATAGAATTCTACTCTAGTCTAATCTAAGTGTATATGTGTGTGAAACTCCCTTTTGGAGACTTGAACCCTGGCCCTCGCCCCCCACACCCACAAGTACTTATACTTGTGAAGTGACCACCGCACCACCTATATAAATTCTTAATTGAATTTTCACTTTAATATATTATAAAAAAAACTTATTAGTTTTTTTATAATATATTAAAATGAAAATTCAATTAAGAATCTACATTACACTTAGATTTAATTGCACCCCAATTTTGTGCCAAGTATCCTTCTAATAATAAGTTTTTTTTATAATATATTAAAGTGAAAATTCAATTAAGAATCTACATTACACTTAGATTTAATTGCACCCCAATTTTGTGCCAAGTATCCTTCTAATAATAATATTTCCTAGACTGTCCTAAATGAAATTAAATCCATGAATGGAATATTGTGCCAATTATGTGACCCGAAGCAAAGAATCTTAAAAGCTCTACTATAGTACGATGAGGATGAGCTTATAGCAAGGTAGAGACTAGAGAGGAAGGACAGTACTATATATTCACAAAGGAGGTGGTGGCAAGGAAGTCAATACCGTACCGGAGGCTGTACCGGTTTGACCACCGGTACGATATATTTCGGATACCGGTTAATACCGGTGTACCGTTTCGGGTTTATCGCTATTTTATATATATATATACACACACACACACACACATACCAAAATCTCTAGAACTATGTTATAAACATATAATATTTCACTTATATTATAGTAAATATAAAAGTTTATTATAAAACATTACCTCAATTCAGAACAAATTATTCATAGTTTTAGACTTTAGTATCAAATAAAAGAAAAAAAAAACACAATATAAAAAATAGAAAGCTTAGTTGTTCATTGCATACTAAGAAAACAAATAATACTAAGAAATTAATGTAAATAAGTTATCATTATGCCTTTACAAAAATTCAAAAATTACAAAACTAAAAAAAAAAAAAAAAACTTTTTTCTGTACCGGCCGGTACGCCCGGTACCGGCCGGTATTACCCGAAATTGGCCGGTATGACCGGTACACGGCCGGTACGGCTGGTATTTTTTCCGGTACAATATAAAAGTGTACCGGTACCGGTACACTGACCGGTACGGTACGTACCGGCCGGTACTGCCGGTACCGGTACGACCACACTTGGTGGTGGACATGTCACATTCACAAATGTATTGAAACCCTTGGCGTTTCATTGAAAGAATTCATAATAGATGATTCTACCTCTAAGTAAGTACTCTGAAAGTCTGAAAAAGAACCAAGTTCACAGAATCACAGAAAAATATAGAGACAGAGCCTTCATGTCTATAAGACTATAGCAAGTAACTCCTGTACTTGACGAGACTTTCCCTCCTCATTTTTGCCTTCTTTTTTTTCCCCTATTCTTCTTCAAACAGTGTTAAAATTCCAAAAAGCCTTTTAAAATTGAAAAGATCGAGCTGGCGTAGAATGTGTACTACGCCTGATAAGACTGGTACGTGGGAATTTTCCCATAGTGTGTTTCACCAAAACTGAGGAGCTATCATATCCTCTCTCTTGTCTTTGGCTCTCGAAACGATAAATAAAAATTCACACCATTTAATGAAATTTTTGCATGTAGCATGCAGTGACAGGTAGTTAGGCACAAAGCACCACATGGTGGCGTCACGTTACGGGTAACAATAGCATTCCTCTTGGATCTAGTGCCCAGACAAAAACTCCCTATTTTTTTGGTCTTTTATGTGAGGCCCACGATTACTCTTTAAAATTTTGACCCGAATTCAATCAAACTCTTTGGTTTTTGGTTCAACTTAGACATGTCTATTGGTTAGATTAAGATACATGCTTAAAATAACTCCGATTCTTTCCATAATTCTTGCTTTTTTATTTGAGTTTAATGGTGGGAAATGGAGGCAAACCTTGGTGGAGATTTCAAGTTTCGATGCTTGTGGGTGGGCGTGGGGTCAACTGTGCGAATAATGTGTGTGATATTTAACCTATACATATCGATGAAAAAATGTATAAAAAGTACATGTAATATTATTTAAATGCTGAAAAATTACTATTTAAATAATATTACCCAAGGTATCAGATGGCTTACACAGGGTCTTCGAAATGTGTCTTTCAATTACGTGAGGAGAGCTGCTAATTCCGTGGCTCATGGGTTAGCTAGATATGCAAAATATGTAAAAGAAGGCATGTATTGGATAGAGGATAATCCTCCACCTGTGCTAGAAAAATTGTATTATGATATTTCACTATTGAATTAATGAAAGCTATTATCGTTTTCCCAAAAAAAAAACAGTAACTAATGGACCATATGTTGTAAATAAATTGAAGTTGCTTATGAACAACTTCTATTCAATTCTATTAAGAAAAATGTTTGTTTATTTAATAAATAAATTAAGTTCAAATTTAAATTTAGACTTGATTTTAGATAAGCTAAATTCAAGCGATATGTTGTGAGTATAAGTTTTAATGAAAGTATACATAAGACTCGAATGCAAATTTTAGTACTTTAATTTTACTTTCATTGATTTGAGCCCTCTAAATTTTAACTTCATTCTATTTAGCCATTTTTATCCAATTTTGTTAAAAAATATTCCATTAAATATGCAATTAACTAATGAAAAAAAAAATTGACAAAAAAATCTCACATAAAAATCTAGAAAATAAATTTTTTAAGGCAATTTTTTAAACAAAAAAATAGGAAAAATGCTTTAATTGAATAAATTTGAAATTTAAAGAGCTCAATTGAATGAAAGTAAATTAGAAAATTGAAAAGAATTTCAGTCAAACTTAGATGGTGCAATTGACATTTTAGCCTATATGTAATTATATAAATTTAATATTGAATTGTATAAATTTATAATATATCAAAAGAGAATATATATATATATATATATATATATATATATATGAGTTGGGTTAAGTTACACCTACTATAACAGGGTGTAACTCTAAGCAATGTTACACCACCCAATAACTTGTTATAGAATTCATATTTTGAAATTTTCACCATTAATTGCATGTTCTATTTGTTCTTAACATTCACACTTATGCATTATTTTAAATTACAAAAACTTGAATTTAATAATTGATTATGACATGATTATTAATTTTTGATCACCTTGAAATTTTGCAAGTATGGAGAATATATGAATATAATGTAATCTAATAGTAAATTGTCAAAATTCGCATTAAATTAAAAAAATATTGAATGGGGTAATATTGTTTAAAGTTACACTTTGTCTAACTTAAATTTAGTCATATATATATATATACACACACCTGTGTGTGCGCGGGAAACACACATTTAAAAGATTTTTTTACAAATAGTTGACTACAAGTCTATGAGAAAGCTAACAGATCCTATGAAACTTTTTTTTTTTTTAGAATAGATCCTATGATTTTTTTTTTTTTTTTTTTGAGAATAGATCCTATGAAACTTTTTTTGAGAATAGATCCTAGGAAACTTAAAAGTAAATGAACCATATTTTTCACTGATTAATAGTTAGCATAGGATAGATACCTACCTCAAAAGTGGAATCTAAACCATATCTTAATTTGACCTCACTCATAGTCTGAGATTTATACTGTTCAGAAAGGATATTATTTTTATAGGAAATAGAATTGAAACGAATGGATAAGATCTGAATCTTTTGTGAGCAACAATATTTTCTAGACTAGACTGTAGAAACCAAAGCTACCTTTTAAATGTTTTATACACAATTTCTTTTAAGTCTTATATTTTAGGTCCACTGACTAAATTTAAACACACACTTGCATTAATCAAAACTACAATACAAATATCGTGTGTGTTTCTCAACAAATAAATTTTTTTTTGAAGAATCTAAAGTATAATACTTGAAGCATCATACATGAGTAGTTATTCAGTACCTCTTGATGTACAACATCTTCTTACATAATACCGAACATTACTAAATGCTAATTAAATTTATAGCAGAATATGTCATTTAAGTGAGAAGAATGAGTATAACCTCGTCGTACTCTCAAAATACCAAATATTTTTTCATTGTATATAAGTTTTTCCCGTTTAGGTTCAAAAAATTGAGATCCAAATTGAAAGTTCTAAATTTACGTGGACTTAAATGAAAATAATCTAAAATATAGGATAAAAAAAGAGAGGTGTTTTTTCCCGTTTGGAAGCTAATCCTACACCACTGAAAAAAAAATGTTATCACGGAAAACTAGAGCCTGGACCATTGCCAACTATAGTTCATTAATTTATAACATAAAGCAGCCACCCAAGAGACCCACAACTTTGCAGCTAGAATGGGAAAAAGAGGTTTAAGATGAAACAAGCCTAAAACCATGACCCCAAGCTAGATCAACACATCAAGAGCCCTCATCTCTGCTCTGTTAGAACTTAGAACAATCCAAAAAATGTCTTGTTTGATTTATTGGGTGACTTATAGTTTGTAGTTTTGAAACTTTAAATACCACCATCACTTGTAACTTGTCATTTGACAAGGCATATCCATCAACAAAAAGTAAGATTCAATAAACAAAAAGCTGAACCCAACATTAAACTAAACACCCTAATTGCCAAGACCCTTGTAGTACTTGTAGCTCAATTGACAAGTTTTGGTGTTTCCATTGAAAACATCTAAGATTGAAATTTTCTCCCCAACTATCAAATCATTAGGAAAAAAAAAAAAAAACACCCTAATCAACAAAAAATATAAATAAAAAATAAAACTCAAATATACGTAAATCTGAACCCAATTTTGGAGAATTGTTTCTTGGTCCAATCCTCCGTGCTTTGTTGTTCATCCACTTGGGTCTTTTGGGCCTGATGCTTGTTCAGACCCTTAACCTTGCAGCTGTTTTGACATTTGACATTAATGTCTTCCAATCAACTGAACATAGCTTGAGACAAGAGTGTCGAGAAATTTCTCGAGGTCGATTGTGGGCTTGTTTGCTTCCTCTTGGAACATTGGGATTGGGCTTGAATCTTCTAAGCTTTGAGATTTGCAACTTGGTGGGCTTGAATCTTGACTAGAATTCCTTGTCTTTGATTAAAATTGCTTAGGCTTCAGCTTTGCCTGAAATCCTTGTTGGTCTTTGATGATTATCCTAAAGCCTTAATCTACATGTACATATGAACGAATTTTGTAATCATATGATGGGCCCAAATGTTGGGCTTGGGCTTATCCATAGCAAACAATGTTCAAACAACAGATTGTATAATCATGATGAACCCAAATATTGAGCCTGGGCTCATTCATAACAAACAAGGTTCCAATAAAGGCAAATAAAGACCAAACACATGCAATCCTTCCATGCATAGTTAGGATTGAACCGACCTAAGGTGGGCTCTAAATTGGCTTGTAGATGTAGGTTGAAGGTAGGCTATAGGCTATAGGCTATAGGCTATAGGTTACCCACAAGTTAGGACATTATATTCCTCCCAACTTATGACATAAGGAATGGTGTGTTGCTCCAAATGGTAAGATCTGTCCGTTAACACATTAACAGAAAATGATTTAAGTTGCTTATGGGTGATGAGGTGGTAGATTTGCTAATGGGTACCCGAGTCTAAGGAAGACCATGATCCATGACTACAGCTACCTCGTCTTCCAGGCAATACACATATATGAACACATGATGCATGGAAATTTAAGAGATGACATGTTTCTAGTCTCCAGCTCAAGACTAGAAAGCAGAAACCATAGTTGTGGTGGGGTTTTATCCTTATCCATATTCGTACTGTTTTTTGGGTTGTGGTTCTCACCAGTCACAAATGGTCAAAGTAGGATGGTGAGTTTTGGAAAGTATTAACAGAGGTTTTAGATTGTGGGAGTGGTTGGGTGCAGCTGCTGCGATGTTGTAATGGTATTTGCTGCATTAGTATTGGGATGTTCACACCTTGTTATGAATAATGCTAATACCATAACAATTATACAACTTTTGCTTTGCATAACTTGCCCACTTGACAAGTTGTGAGTGATGAAATTGTGGTCACAATTTTTCTCTACCACTCACAACTCACCACATGGGTGAGTTATGGCAAAAATTGTGTAATTTTTTTTTGTTCTATTAGCGTTATTTTTCGTAGTAATAATTATATCTTCTTTTCAACATAGGTCAAGTAACCTTCATATGTCCGGGTCCAAGCTTGTGACAATACCTGCATTCCCAGTAATGTCCTATAGTCCTTGATTATTACCGCAGGAGACTTCCTTGGTTATTGGCATGAGGATTCGCAGATTGAACACAGTATTTAGAATGTTGTGTGACACTAGCAATAAATATGAACTCATCTTCCATTTTCTTGTGAATAATATAATGCCCCTTCATGTTTCTTCAGCCATTAACTCAAATGAAACATCATCAACAAAAGGATAAGTAGCGCGATAAAGAATGGAAGCTCTCACTAACTCAAAATCATCTTGCAATGCCTTAAAAATTGAACAAGAGATGCATGTTTCCTCTCTATACTGATAATACAACTCAACAGCCACTGTACATTTCAGTTCCATGAGGGCTAAACTAATTAATCCCAAGACACTTCAACATAAAAATTAGAGAACGATTGTCCTTTCTTTTGTTTCAAACTGGTAAAAACATAGCTCAATTTTGTGTCTTTTTGTAAAATCAGTTTGAGTATTTCATCTTCAAAAAAAAAAAAAAAATCCTAAATTTCTTTTGAAGTTTTATATAGGTTGCATGCTTATTGAAGGATCACTATCAGAAATTCAAATATTAATTTTTCTATTATTAATAATCTCACACTCTTCTATTTTTTTATTCAAAATCTTCATCCTTTTTACCCTATGTGGGGAGTAAAAGAAGCTTGAACAGTTATTTCGGCCTGGGCTTTGTTGATGGGTGTCAATCCACTTTTGACCAAAGGCCTTTAGAACTATAAGTCGGCCCACAGAGCGAAAGTCCGAGGATTCGTCCGAGGACGAATTTCTCCTCGTACAGGCCCGCAACGACCCTGGGATTCGCCAAAAAGATCAATGCAGAGTTCTGGAAAAAACTGTTGGTTAAGAAGAGGATCCAAGTACCCTCTAGACGCAACGGTGTGAGGAAAATATCTTAGAAAAAGGCTGCTACCTCCACATTAAAGATCATGCACTTACTTCCCTGGCCGCATTAATGGGGAAGTGACCCCTGAACAGTAGAATCCCACCTTCCTGCCATTATTTAAGGACTTTAGGAAGGTGGTGGAGAGGGGAGAGAAGATTTGGGTGACACGTGGACAAAGGGAGAAGAAGGAGTATTTAAGAAGAGAAGAGAGTAAAGAAAAGAGGAGAAAAAGAAGAAGGAAAAAGGAAAAAGAAAAGAAATTAGAACTGTAATCTTTGGAAGAAAAAGAGAAATAATACATAGATCGTCCTCGGCTTACGACTGAGGAGGTTCCTTTGTCTCATTCGCTTATTATTTGCAAATATTGTAACACTCTAGCCTGTTTACCAAGCTTCCAACACCCCTAAAACTATATTTCAAATCCACACTTTACAAATTTTTTTGTTTAAGGCTCATTGGGCCTAAGCTCACGTTTGTTTTTGGGTCCAAGCGCAATTGTGCACTTCTAATTGGCGCCATCTGTGGGAATCTAGTGTGAGAGGAGCTGGAACACCATGGCAGGCTTAGGCTCACACCATGCAGAATCTCAGGGATCGCAACCTGAGGATCTTTTCGAGCGTCTTGAGCGCCGGAGGGATCGAGAGGGAAGCGTTCACATCGAATATCTTAGAGCGAGTCATACTCACGGTGGAGGCAGTACCACCTATGAAGATGGTGCCAAAGCTATGCAGAAGGAAATTAATCATCTTAAGAGGAAGCTACGTCGCGTCCGACGGAGGCGTTCGCCACCCTCATCGAATCCTTCTTCAGGGGAATCCCGAGGAAGTAGTTACAGTTCAAAGTCATAGTCGCCCCCCAGCAAAACATCCTCTTGTGAAGACGATGACCCATCAGGTCGTAGGCACAAAAAGCTCCCCTTTAGGGGCTTGGGGAACAATGCTATGAGCCGGGCGTTGCATCAACTCTCCAAATCGTCATTCTCTCGTAGGATTAAGAATGAGAGACTCCCCAAATGGTTCACCCAACCCACCTTCACCATCTATAATGGCCGGACTGATCCGGTGGAACATGTGAGTCACTTTAACCAGAGAATGGCGGTGCATTCTCACAATGAGACCCTGATGTGCAAAGTCTTCCCTTCTAGCTTGGGACCTGTTGCTATGAGGTGGTTCAACGGCCTTAAATCGGGGTCTGTAGGTTCGTTTGGGAAGCTTATGAGAGCATTCGCGTCATGGTTTATTACATGCAGCAAAGTTCCTCGACCATTGGACTCGCTGTTATCTATGGCCATAAGGGAGGGCGAGACGTTGAAAGCATACTTCGACCGGTATTGGGAGATGTTTAACGAGATAGATGGTGATTTTGACGAGATGGCGATCAATACCTTCAAAGTAGGCCTTCCTACTGACCATGACTTAAGGAAGTCCTTAACCAAAAAGCTCGTACGAAGTGTACGTCGCCTCATGGATCGTATCGATGAATACAAAAGGGTCGAGAAAGACTAACAGCAGGGAAAGGGTAAGGCAAAGGTTATCCTGCAGGAGAGAAGGGATTTCAGGTCAGACAGATATCACAACAACAAACCGAGAAGAGATTACGCCGGTCAGTATGGCTCGGCAGCACCTCAGACTGTTAATACTGTATTCCGAGAACCAGTACACCAGCTATTGGAGAAAGTCCGTAAGGAGCCCTACTTTAGATGGCCTAGTAAGATGGCAGGGGACCCTGCGAAGAGGAATCAGAATCTCTTTTATCAGTACCATCAGGATGTGGGTCATACCACCGAAAGCTGTCGGACCCTCTAGAACCACTTGGAACAGCCTATCAGTGAAGGAAAATTAAAGCAGCACCTCTACCAACCTAACGAGCAGGGCAATCAGTCCGGCTCGAATAATCAGAAGAATAATTCATCTCGACCGCCCTTGGGAACGATCAATGTTATTTTTGTCGCGCCTGGTAGGACCGGTTCGTGTCCCACCTCGGTGATGGCGGTTTCGCACTCCTAGTCCAATGAAGTGGGCCCCAAGCCGAAGAGGTTAAAGGCAAATGTCCCCGTCTTGGGATTTTCGGAGGAGGATAAGGCTGGGACCATCCAACCTCATGATGACGCCTTGGTGGTCACACTGAAGATTGGAATTATGATGTAAAGAGGGTGATGATCGATCAAGGCAGCGGCGCGGATATCATGTATCCTGATTTATTCAAGGGGCTCAGGCTGAAACTGGAGGATCTCACTCCTTACGACTCGCCACTCATAAGCTTTAAAGGTAAAGCTGTCGTACCAAAGGGATAGATTTGTTTGCCCATGCAATCCAGCTCAAAGACAGTTGAGGTGGATTTCATTGTGGTCGATGCATACTCCCCATATACAACCATCCTTGCCAGGCCATGGCTACATGCTTTGGGTGCTGACTCCTCCACCTTGCATGTTAAGGTTAAGTTCTCTTCGGGGGAGTACATAGAAGAAATTCTTGGCAGCCAATCAATGGCCAAGCAATGCATATCGGCTGCAGTACTACATCAGGCCGAAGCAGAGTCCTCGACCTCAGTTGTGAAGGACTTATAGCAATTAACAACTCTAGATGCGCCCGATGTGGTGACAGCAGAGGAAGCCTTATGCAAAGACTTGGTGAAGTTTCTGATAGCAGATGATCCTGAAAGGTTCTTTCAAGTAGGCGTGCGTTTACCATGCCAGGAGAAGATGTAGTTGTTGGAGTTTCTGAAAGACAACATTGATGTTTTTCCGTGGGATCCCTACAAGGCTCCGGGGGTAGACCCAAGCTTCATTTGTCATCATTTGAATGTCAACCTTGCCATTGTTCCTAGAAGGCAACCGCCTTGGCATTCTTCGAAGGAGCACTTCGAGGCTGTCAAAGAGGAGGTGCTCAAGCTCAAGAGGGCTAGGGTTATCAAAGAAGTTTTCTACCCAGAATGGTTGGCGCATACGGTCGTGGTGAAAAATAAGAGCAGAAGTTGGAGAGTATGCGTGGACTTCACGGATTTAAACAAAGCCTGCCCAAAGGATTCATTCTCGATGCTACGCATCGATCAACTGGTGGATGCCACGGTCGGGCATCCTCGGATGAGCTTTTTGGATGCCTTCCAAGGTTATCACCAAATTCCACTGGCGGCAGAGGATCAGGAGAAAGCTGCCTTCGTTACTCCAACGGGAAATTATCACTATAAAGTGATGTCGTTCGGATTGAAGAATGCTGGGGCTACTTACCAAAGGATGATGACCAGAATGTTTGAATTGCAGCTTGGAAAGACCATTGAGATATACGTGGATGACATGGTGGTTAAGAGTAAGATGATATCGGCGCACGTGAAAGATTTGGACGACACTTTTCAGGTACTTAGAAAGTACAAGTTGCGTTTTAATGCCTCGAAGTGTTCTTTCGGGGTGGGTTCTGGGAAGTTTCTGGGTTACATGGTTACTCATAGAGGAATAGAGGTGAATCCGGCATAAGTCAGAGCTATTCAAACCTTACTGCCACCTCGAAATCCAAAGGAAGTTCAGAAATTGACTGGAATGATCGCTGCTCTCAGCAAGTTCATCTCTCGGTCAACTGACAGATGCAGGCTTTTCTTCCAACTGTTGAACAAGTGGAAGGGGTTCCAATGGTCCGAGGAGTGCGTTGTAGCTTTCTAACAACTTAAGGAATATCTTTCCCGGCCACCCATTATGTCTCGACCTGAGGTAGATGAAGTCCTGTTTGCATACCTGGCAGTGGCTGTTCATGCGGTCAGCCTAGTACTCATAAGGGACGACGGTCCCGGTGCAAAGACCGATCTACTGCGTCAGTAAATCCTTGAATAAAGCCGAGGTGTGTTACCTACTTTTGGAGAAAGCGCTTTTAGCCGTAATTCATGCCACGCGAAAGCTTCCCCACTATTTCCAGTCCCACACCGTTGTAGTTCTTATCCAACTGCCTCTCAAGTCAGTGTTGCGCAGCGCGGACTACTCTGGAAGGGTGGCTAAATGGGGAACTATTTTGGGAGCCTTTGATATCAAGTACATGCCGCGCACCTCGGTAAAGGGCCAGGTTCTCGCAGATTTGCTGGCAGAGTTTGCCAAACCATTGTTAGAAGAAACTGCGAGGGAATCACACATGGATGAAAAATTAGTTGGCACGATCACAGACATAGGACCTCCGACGTGGAAAGTGTCCGTTGATGGGGTGGCTAACCAAAGGGGGTCTAGTGTCAGACTTGTTTTGGTGTCTCCTGAGGGGAATGTTTTCGAAAAATCTTTGAGATTGGCGTTCTCGGCTACTAATAACGAGGCCGAGTACGAAGCAGTCCTGGTCGGCATGAGCATGGTACATAGGATGGGCGGAAAGGGAGTTCATATGCTCTCGGATTCTCAGTTATTGGTCGGTCAGGTGATAGGGACCATGGAGGCTAGGGATCCAAGAATGCAAGAATACTTGGCCCAAGTCAAGCGTCTGCAATCTAAATTTGATTCCTTTACCCTGTCTCATGTTTCTAGAGGTGGAAATACACATGTGGACTCTTTGGCTACCTTAGCAACATCCTCGGCTCAGTGTTTGCCCAGGGTTATCCTTGTCGAAGATTTGCTAGAATCAGCTCTTACCACTGTTGGTGCAACCCGTATCCATTTGATAAGGTCTGGACCTAGTTGGATCAATCCTGTGATATCATTTCTGAAAAACGACATTCTTCTTGAGGACAAGTCTGAAGCAGACAAGACTCGACGAAAGGCACCGTGTTTCTAGTTGTCCAAGGACCAGAAGCTGTATAAACGATCCTTCTTCGGACCATACCTGTTATGCGTGCACCCCGAGTCAACGGAGGCACTTTTGGAAGAACTACATGAGGGAATTTGTGGAAGCCACACTGAGGGAAGGTCCCTAGCCCATGAGGCCCTGACTCAGGGATATTGGTGGCCCAATATGCAGAGGAAAGCTCAGGACTATGCAAGAAAGTGTGATCAATGCCAGAGGTTCGCTCCTAACATTCATCAGCTTGGGGGAGTCCTTAATCCTCTCTCCAGTCCTTGGCTCTTCGCTCAGTGGGGATTGGACATAGTAGGGTCATTCCTGAGGGCTATAGGAAACAAAAGGTGGCTGCTCATGGGGACCGACTACTTCACTAAATGGGTCAAGGCTGAGCCCTTAGCAAATATTAGGGACGTCGATTCCAAGAAGTTCATCTGGAAGAACATCATCACCAGATTTGGGGTACCACACACACTTATTTCAGATAATGGCGTTCAATTTGATAGTAGAGCTTTTAGGAAATATTGTGGTGACATAGGCATCATGAATAGATATTCCACTCCAGCTTATCCTCAGGGAAATGGCAAGCCAAGGCCGTTAATAAGGTTATAGTCAGTGGACTCAAGAAAAGGCTGGACGATGCGAAAGGCAGGTGGGTAGAAGAATTACCACATGTTTTATGGACGTATCGAACGACGCCGCGTAGATCCACTGGAGAAACGCCATTCTCCATGACTTATGGCGCCGAGGCAGTGATACCTTTAGAATTTGGTTTCCCCATGCTGAGGACGAGTTCTTTTAGTCCAGAAAACAACGACGACCTCCTAGAGAAAAGCCTGGATTTAGTTGAGGAACGGCGAGAGGCGACTATGATCCAAATGGCTTATTACCAGCAGAAGCTTAAACAAGGGTATGATGCCCATGTAAAGTTAAAGCCACTTGCGCTTGGGGATCTGGTGCTGAGAAGAGTTGTGGGTACTGCTAGGAAGCCAGCTTGGGGTAAGCTGGGACCAAACTGGGAAGGACCATATCGCATTGTTTCTGTAGCAGGCATAGGGTCATATCGACTAGCTGATCTAGATGAAAAGGTTGTACAACGCTCATGGAATGTAAACAACCTTAGAACGTATTATTATTAATAAAAGGTGTTTTTGTTATTCGTGGTCTAAATTACGAATTTATATGGGCTTATAGATTACTATTATTGAGTATCAAACAGAAATTTGGTAATGCATGGTCCTCGGACCACATACCTTGTGAAAATTGATATGTTCTTAAGTATCAAACAGAAACTTGATAATGCATGGTCCTCGGACCATATACCTTATGAAAATTGATATGTTCTTAAGTATCAAACAGAAACTTGGTAATGCATGGTCCTCGGACCACATACATTGTGAAAATTGATATGTTCTTAAGTATCAAACAGAAACTTGGTAATGCATGATCCTCGGACCATATAGCTTGTGGAAATTGATATGTTCTTAAGTATCAAACAGAAACTTGGTTAAGTATGGTTCTCGGACCACATACCTTATGGAAATTGATATCTTATCATTTGTTAAACAGAACCTTAGTTATGTCGGGTCCTTGGGCCTTCTACTTTGGGGAAATTAACATCTGAAGTTAGTGTTCCTATGTATCAAACAGAAACTTGGTTAAGTATGGTCTTCGGACCACATACCTTATGGAAATTGATATCTTATCATTTATTAAACAGAACCATGGTTAAATAGAATCTTAAGTTATACATTTTCAAGTATCAAGCAGAAATTTGGCAAGGTAGGGTCCTCGGACCCCACACTTTGCAAAAATTAACGTTTCAGGATACAAGTCTTTAGTATCACATCGATTGGCAAGGTGAGGCACTACTTACCATCTAAACCAAGTCTATTTTTGTCAGGTTCTTGAACACTTTACTTTACAGATGTAGTAAAAAGTTAAGTTAGCTTGTCAGGCGTTCGTTATTGCTTCGTGCTTGCTACACTCCTAAGATGAATTTTGCGAGGTACAAGACAAGTATGGGTATTGTTGTTTAAAGTTGTAATTGTTTAACTATTTAAAGTGGATTTAGTTGTTCCATTCATTCTTTCGTTGTGTGCTAATGAGAACTCCCATGGTAAACATAAAGATAAAATAATACAAATCAAATGAAAATCAAACGAAATTGTCTTTCATTAATTGTTTTGATATATATTACATGGAAACTCTTAATTACAAAGAAAGAGAAGCCCTAGGCTCGGCCTTAAGCTTTTGGAGGGGGGTCTTACTGGGAAGTGCTGGTAGCCTTAGTGTTTTTTAACTCCAACTCGAAGGAAGACAAAACCTGTTTCCCTTTGTCTGCTGTAGCTGCTAGAGGGACGGCGGGCTCCATACTTTGGCTTAGGTCCTTCTCGGCACCTCCACACCTTTCCTTCTCTTTATTGGGACCCGTATGTCCTGTAGGAAACGGAATGGGCTCTGGGATCACAGGGGGGAGAGAAGAAGGAGCTGTGTCGGGGGCAGGCGCGACAGCAAGAGCCTCTTCTATCTCTTGTATGTCAAGGGGAAGCCAAACGTTCTCGGGCTTCCTCAGCTCGGAAGCTGAAGGAACCCCTGCAGCATTTAAGGCTTCGCCTCAGACCTGCTGATAGTATTCTCAGCATAAGGCCGCGAACGCCTCTGTCAGCTGGTCTTTTGTCGCCGCCACCCCTTCCTTGTAACTAGCCTTCTTCGCAGCCTCCAATGAAGCCTTGAAAGTGCAAGCTTCCTCCTTCATTTTCGCAAGCTCCTTCTCCAAGTCAAAATGTTCCTTCTGAACCTTGGAAAGTTCATCATCCTTTTGATGAAAAAGCTTGCGCTGCCCCTCCACTTGAGTCCTCATCGTCCTCAGACTGGCCTCGGCACCATCTTTTTCTCTTTTTAGGTTGGCCAGCTGAGAGGAGAGTTTCTCGTTTTCCGCGAGGGCCTGGCCTAGGGACTTCTCCGTCTCCATCCGAATTTCTAGCTCCATTCCAGCCTTCTTCCGAGAATCCTCCATAAACTTCTCGACGGCAAAGACCTCTTGAACGGCCTATGACAAAGTATCAAAGGGTTAGACGCAGTAAAACATTCACTAATAGTTAGAGATCATGAAAAACGAAATGTACGTAAGGAGTGAAACTTACCAGGGCCAAGTCCCTTTTCAAAGAAAGGAATAGCTGAGGCCGGCTCATCTTTTCCAAGGCTTCCATATCCTTGGGTAGCAGAAGGGGGCGTTCCAACGCATCGGCCAGGTGAAGGGCGTGGCCTTGTTGGAACGCCTTGATGTTAAACTGGCAAGAGATTGGTGCGCCGTCTAGTTTCAACTTGGCAGACCAGGTAGCCAGTGCTCGGCGCACTTCGGCCAAGTCCCTAATCTCCCCGCTTTCAACTGAACAAGCACGTCCCTTGCCCTTGTCCAGTTTTTGCTACTGAGCTTGTTGTGGCTGCTGTTTTTGTTTTTTAGTTCCTTACCACCAGCCTTCTCAACCTCCCCTTTTCTTTTCTTCTTGGGCTCCTCGACGGGAGGCTTAGGATCGGTTGAGGGAGGGGGTGGTGGCAAGGACGGGGGAATTTGAGACCCCCCCACTCCTTTCTTGGCGACTCTCTCGCCTCTCTTGTTCAGAAGGCTTTTGAGCACGTCCATCTCTTCTTCCTCGGAACTGTCGTCCGAACGTGCAACTATTAGACCTGCGACTCCGGAGGTCTTGGCGGGCTCGTCTTCCTCGTCAGAGAGTACAACAAATTGATTTCCTCGAGGTCTTTCAATATCCTCGAGCCGAAATTGGTCTATCTCCTAATCCAACGAGTGCGACGAGGGCACTTGCTCCTCCGGGGCGATGGTTGTCTGAGAGTGCGTCGAGAGAGGGATCGTCGCGATGGGTCGTGTGTATAGAATGGTGTTGAGTTCGTCAGGAATGTCGTAGTTGGCGAGAAAGTTTGGCCTTGCTACGTTTATTCTCCTGCGCCTCCTGTCCCCCGCGATAATCGCGTTCTCTATCTCTTGGAAATCCGAGGATATTGGGTCGTACCCTAGTATTAAGTGAGCCGCTCTAACTTGTAAGTCTTTACTCATAAAAACTTCTGAGCAAAGTACGCGATTTAGATCAACAACGTTGCAATGGCTCAGGCGTGAGCGCACATGCTGTTTATTTGCAAGAAAGGACACCAAAAAAGGCAAGTATGGTCAAGTCTATGATATGTATGTAAAAGCAGAATTAACAGTGTGCAAAAGGAAATAAACATTTAAAGATTTTGAGATTGAATTACAGGGTAGGGAAATTAGATCCTAAGGAGTCACACCTGGATCTCCCCATACGACAGGGTAGTGAGGGCCGTCATGCCAGTTGCCTGAGGCGATGAGGTAGTTGTCCTTCATGCCTTTATTAGACTTAGGCAGACAAGAGATTAACCTAACTATACTAGACCGTGACTTAATGTAATAAGCTACATTCCTAAGTTTGTGGCACTCATACATGAAGGCAACATCATGCCATGTGAGATTCAAGCCCATTTGCTCATTTAGAGCGTCAACACTTCCTAAGACCTTAAATACATTGGGTGCGCATTGGTCTGGGCACAACCCGTGGTTGCGAAGGTATTCCCTAGTTACGCTTCTTATAGGGAAGGTCATCCCACCTTCTATGAAGGCAATCATAGGGATGATGACCTCTCCCGTTTTCCTAGAGTCACCTACGGCTTCTGCTGGACAATATTCTAAACCTATATCGCTGGGAATCTGGTATTTGGCCCTAAAGCCTTCCATCCCAGCAGCGGTATCAACTAAGCACTTAAATCTACCCATCTAGGAGAAAAGAAAAGGCAATTTTCGAAAGGGAAGTGGTTAAGAAGGGAGCCGAGGACAGAATCCGAGGAGAAAGGAGTAGAGAAAGTAAGAACTTACAAGTTTTTTGTTATACGAATTTCCACGGGTTTCTGGAGAGAAAAGATGAGGGCAGATACTTTGATGTGATTGAATTCTGAAGAAATAAATGAAGGCACGGATTTCCAAGCTTTTTGACTTGCGGGAGGCGGCCTCGAAACTGGATTCGTCCAGCCCAAATTTTCAGGGGGCGACGTAAACCGTTGGATGCCCATCTCACCGTTGTACATGGGGAACAGGGTGTAACTTGCAGTCATAAATGCACGCGTTCTGGAATTCGAAGCGTCAAACGGCATTCCCTTGGAAACGGAATAATCCCCACACATGTGGTGATGTACGAAACATGTGGAAGGTACGCTGGTCGGATCAAAACCCTATTTTTCTCCTCGGATGGAGAAAAATAAAGTTTTGAGAGGCTATTGTGGGGAGTAAAAGAAGCCTGAACAGTTATTTGGACCTTGGGCTTTGTTGATGGGTGTCAGTTCGCTTTTGACCAAAGGCCTTTAGAACTACAAGTCGGCCCACAGAGCGAAAGTCCGAGGATTCGTCCGAGGATGAATCTCTCCTCGGACAGGCCCGCAATGACCCTGAGATTCGCCAAAAAGATCAATGCAGAGTTCTGGAAAAAACTGTTGGTTAAGAGGAGGATCCAAGTACCCTCTAGACGCAACGATGTGAGGAAAATATCTTAGAAAAGGCTGCTACCTCCACATTAAAGATCCTGCACCTACTTGCCTGGTCGCATTAATGGGGAAGTGACCCCTAAACAATAGAATCCCACCTTCCTGCCATTATTTAAGGACTTTAGGAAGGTGGTGGAGGAAGGGAGAGAAGATTTGGGTGACACGTGGACAAAGGGAGAAAAAGGAGTATTTAAGAAGAGAAGAGAGTAAAGAAAAGAGGAGAAAAAGAAGAAGGAAAAAGGAAAAAGAGAAGAAATTAGAACTGTAATCTTTGGAAGAAAAAGAGAAATAATACATAGATCGTCCTCGGCTTACGACCCAAGAGGCTCCTTTGTCTCATTCACTTATTATTTGCAAATATTGTAACACTCTAACCTGTTTGCCAAGCTTCCAACACCCCTAAAACTAGATTTCAAATTCACACTCTACAAATTTTTTTATTTAAGGCTTATTGGGTCTGAGCCTACGTTTATTTTTGGGTCCAGACGTAATTATGCACTTGCAACGTATGTATTTAAATTTTTTATCTTATTTTACTAGTAGTATTGTATATCCACAAACCCTTTTCTTTTAGAATATTCCACGTAAGAAAGACTAATGAGTACGGATTAATCCATTCATATGAATAGAGCATGGAGATACCATGCCTAAATGCAAAATGTTGGGCCGAACAAAGGCTTATTGCTTATGTAAGCATGGCACAAGACAATATGTCTTTTCTCAATTGCATATCGCAATGAGCATGCAGTGACAAAGGAAATCCAAATAAAGCGTGCGTGATGCTGACGTGCTGAGGGTGCCAGCCACCGAGAGAACGTCTCTGATATAAGAGTGTTTGAGAAAAGGCTAAAAAAGCTTTTTGTTTTTAATTGTTAATTTGCTTTTTGTCTCAACTTTTTTATAAATATTTTAACTTTTAGATTATTTTTTTTAAGAAATAAGCTAATTTTTAGTCATATATTTAACATAAAAATTATTAAAAATTGTTTTTTAAAATAAATAATATACAAATAAGTTATCGAAAATTGCCAGACTATAAACCTACACATGTGAACTATAAACACGAAAAGAACTTCTCATTGCTTGGGTTAGAAACCCTCGAAGAAGAACAGTCAAAGAAAAGACCTGAAAAGAGAAATAATATTTATAAAGGCCAAAATAGGCTCTAATTGAGATCAGCTACCAAAGCCCAAATATATAAATAAAAACATGATTTAAACCTTTTTATTTATTTATTTATAATTTAATAGCTATAACAAGAAATAATTTAAATAATAAATATTTCTGTTATAAACACTAGAAAGTGTCAATAAGCTGAGTTACAAAGCTTTCGATAAGTATTAAACTAAAGCAACACAGAATATTACTTTTGAACCAATAATATGAGTCACAAAATGGAAACAAAATATTTCACAACTATCATAATAGTAAGTTAATAATAGTAAATCATAAAGTGGTGTAAGTGATTGTCCTAATAAAAACTTGCGAATTCAGCTGTTATGAAAAAAAAAAATGTTACAAAAATTGTTTGTATATTAGCATTAGAGCACTTGTAGTTAAGTGGTCAGTTTTACACATTTTATCCCAAAAAACTTCCACATCGTAGTTAAGCTAAAGTTGTCTAAATATTCAATGTTGCTATAGTAATACATAATAACAGTTCATTTGTATTTTATATATATATATATTATATATATATATATATTATATATATATATATATATATATATATATATATTGTGGCTAAAATGCAAATTGTATCATCTAAATTTGACTAAAATTTATTTAGTCCTCTAACTTTAATTTCGTTAAATTTCAAATTTATTTAATTTAAGCATTCTGTCCACTTTTGGTACAAAATTACTATTAAAAAAATTACTTCCACATGAAAAAAAATCCATAAAATTAATAAAAATATTTTTATAGGTTTTTTATGTGAGACTTTTTTTCTTTTTTTATTAGTTAATTGCATACTTAATGGTAATTTTCTTTTAACGGAATTGAACAAAGGCATGAATTGAATAAATCTGATTTGATTTAGGTATTTGATATTTGAGAACTTTGTGGGTTTGCTGGGATTGTAAAATAATTAATCCGAGGTAGGATGTTTTGAAAAATAGTTGTGTAAAATAGAAAAAATTGTAAATTGTAAATTGCACCCCTAAAATTTGGGAGTGATCAGATTTTACACTCTAAATTTTCAGAATTTGGATCTTACCTTTTGAAATTTATGGTATTTAGATTTTACACCCTGACATTTCAAAACTTAGATTTTACACGTTGACATTTTAGAACTTGGATTTTACCTCCTAAAGTTTAGAATTGTTTAGATTTTACACCCCCAAATTCTGAAACTTTAGAGTGTAAAATCCAAACACCCCAAAACTTTAAGGAGCAAAATCCAACCATTTCTAAAATATAGACGATAAAATCTAAATTCTGAAATGTCAAAGTATAAAATTCAAATATCACCAAACTTCAGGGAGTAAAATCTAAATTTTGAAACTTTAAGGTATAAAATTCAATCATCCCTAAATTTTAAAGGTGTAATTTGCAATTTACCAAAAAAAAAAAAACTAAAATAGACTAAAATTTTTTTTTTGCTTAATTCCATGGCGTTTGTTACTAGTGGAGTAAGTAACCAGAACGAATGATTATTGGAACAGATTTTTTAGTTGCCTGCAAATAAATGTTTGCTACTAGCTAGTGGAGTAAGTAACCAGAACGAATGATTATTGGAGTAGCATTTTTCAGTTGCCTGCAAATAAATGTTACGAGAGGTAGGGGTTAACCATAGGTAAAGCCATCCCAGTCTCAACCATAGCATTATAGCTGTGGTGCTTCACTTTTTTGTCAAAATTGATGTTTCAATATCATTTCCATCGTTTTCTCCACACAAAAAAGGGAGAAAAAAAAAAAAAAAAAGACATGGCCACAGCTCCAGCCACTTGCATACGAATTTATGCAGTGAAGTGTAAAGAATCAACTACCCTTAAAAGCCTTTATTTTTTAATGATTCTTTCCCCACTTTAAATTATTAGAAGTAAAATTAGTAAAGATGGAATAAATTCCTTCGTCTATACATGTTCTTTGGAATTGCAAAAGACCAGCTTAGTTTGTCTCATTCCTTTTTTTTCTTATTCTTTTTTATAAATAATTCAATAGTTATAACACAGTGAGAGCGGATTTGAACCTAAATGTCCTAAAAAATAGGCTGACCAATTGAATTACTAGGTTCTAAAGTAGCGTTTGACTTGCGTTTTTGTGGCCACATTTTGGTTTTTTTTTTTTCAGCTGAACTCTTCTTGCACTGTTCATTGTTCGTGAACAATGAATTTAGGCATCTAAACAGTAAAAATTTTGTGAATAGTAATTTTATTATTATTATTATTTTTTAATTGTTTTCACAAAGCAGTTTATCACATTCAATACCTATATAAACAGATTTCCGGCTATGCTTTATGCTCTTATCTATTACCCATTAAGGGCGAGTGTTACGTGCTTTTTTATTTTATTTTTTTCAGGTCATGTTCATAATGGTTGTGCGGTATGACTTGATTCAATTTCAACCTCGATCAATATATTTTTACAGCAATTGATAACCTAAAGAATTCACAAACTAAAAGCATTTTTAATTTTTTACAAAAGAGCAAAAGACACTAAGTTGAAGTTCATCATCTTAAACGGAGACAACTGATCTTAATGAAGTTGATCTGCTGCAATGCTCCTCCTCTAGGGTATAAGTGATCAGGTCCTTCACAACTTGACGGAATCTTCTTCTGTAAGTGGGGAACTTTGATACACTTCTTATCATTCCAATCATCCTGCAAACACATACACTATTAGAATACATAAAAGAAGAAGAAATAGGATTAGAAAATTTCTCTTAACATGACTAAAGATAAAATTCAGTTGCTTGTCAATGAGTCCGTTTCCACTTCTGGGTTTCATGTTAAAAAGCTGCTTCAAATTCTACATCATATGAAGTGATAATTCTATTTTCTTCATTGTCACGGCAACATTTGACAGAAAAGTTTCCAGTACTTGGGAAATAAGAAGGGGGGCAGCATACTCCATTGTCTCAGATGTACAATGCAGCATAAACAATCATACTGGTTTATAGCCATAAGGATAATCAAAGTTTCCGTGATTCTTAAATTAGCCAGAACCCTAACTCTTAAGGTCCAAAAAAGACAGTAATGTGAAATCAGAAATTCTCTCCATTTGATTTCTGTGAAATTACGGAGATTCCAAATTTTCATAGTTTTTTCTAAAATTTCATTACAATCAAACAAAGAATCAGTTGCTAAGAAATGTGAACTTATAGACATAAAATATATATATATATATATATATATATATATATGGAAAGTTTTGCTTCTCTAATTACCTGGAGTTGAAATGAAAGAAATAGTTCATACCTTCTACTAATACCCTGGATTTGAGCAGCTCTGAGGGCATCTTGAGGTGCTAAACTTCCATTTTGCCACGCTTCCATGCGTTGTGTGTTGCTTCCGAACAGAACTGCTTTTTCCAAGAACCTCACTTCATCCTCTCCCAATCTTATGACCCTAATCTGTTCTTTTAGGACCATTACAGGATTAAAGAACCAATCCAACAATTTTTCCTTTGGTCTATTGAAGTAGGTTACTTCAACACCGTCAAGCAGCAACAAACCACCTGAATTGGCTTTGATGGAGTTGAGAAGAGCCTGCAAGAAAGAATAACAAGGCAAGCCAACACTAATAATGGTTGCTTCATCGTTATTCTTTGCCTGCAACCATTCATAGAGGTCAGCTGATGTTATTACATCAGCATCCAAAAGTTCTCTGCCCCTCATTTCACAATACCTCACCATACTTTCCCAAATCTGTTGCATTAGGAAAAAACACAATAAATTATTTCATTTGTCATCAAATAGTACAAGCAAGAGGGCAAGTTGTGAAAGAACTTTCTTATAATTCAGAAAGATGTCTGCCAATTTTAATTATGAGGGCACTTGTTTATTTACCAACTATATGCACTTTGATGATTTTGAGCCTGTTAAAATTGGCACTACTGGTCAAGGAGATTCTGGGTATAATTCTTCTAAGAATAAATAGCATCACTAATGTTCAAACAATATTCTTGCATAAAAAAATTTATTTTTAAGTTCCCTATCTTTAAAATAGCAGAATACAATAAGTTAGAGTGTAGAGTTCCTTTCCTATGACCAGATTTCATAATAGTCAAAGTCGTATTCTCTAAAGGTCAAGCTCTATCAAGATGAGGTAGAGTATATATTATTACAACTTTCTTCTTTATTTTAATAATTAATATAGTCTTTGTGAAGATTGTACAATTGGACACTTCAATCGATGACTCATTAATATAATCTTATATACTATTGAAAACAAATAGAACCTGCACCATGTCCTATAAAAATATAAATAAAAATAAAAAGAACCTGCACCATGTAATCTGGTCTGCAAAATTAACAATTCATACATATCCCAAAAATATTATTAGAGGGCAACAGGAAAATGGTGGATATTGTTATCTAAAATGTTGCAAGATTAATAAGAATATATTAGTGTATATATACACTGGCGGAAATAAATTGAACATATATAAAGAACAAACATTGTGTAATATTTACATCTAGATATATCTGATGGATCTAAACTATTGAATAATTGACTCATAATATAGAATAAAATCAGAAAAAGGCCCACGCCTGCCACACAATATTGAAGCATACCTGTACCACTTTTACTTCTTGTATGGTCTCTATAACTGATCTTGAATTAGCTAGGCTTGGCATAAGCATTGCAGGTGCTTCTGTGGAAACAGAATTGATTTTGCCTACAGCCACATGATTCCCTCTAAAAGAAAACTCAGATGATTGAGCAACACTTTTCTTTCGATACAGGGGCCTGGCTGCAAGCAATGTGATTCTTACTGTTAAAAATTGAAAAGAGAAAAGAAAATCGAAGTTCTAAAAGTTTAGCTTAATAGGATATACAAAGCATGGGAGAATGATAGGGAAAAATGATTACTTTGGAAGGACAGTCCCCTCTCGAAGATAGAGCCAATCATTTGTGTACTCATCAAATTCAGCAACCATTGCAATCACATAAGCTAAACCTCTCCGGAAAGATCTTTCCTTCATCCACAAGAAGGTTAAAAGGTTAGTTTAGTTGCAGCAAAAGGCCTATGTTAAATAACAGAGGAATATATTAAAGTATCCACAAACCTGATATACTACAACTGAAGCATACAATCCAATGAAAATGCTTGAAAAAATCGCTATTAAGATACTCGCCACTACAAAAATTGGCCACAAAAGGATTGTCAAACCAGCAATGGGGATGCAAGCTGTTTCAAGAAATGGGCCTTCTCGGCTAATTAGATCATGTATCAGTCGAAACCAGCCCTTGAACAACATATATGGACTCTTCACAACAGCAATTGCAGTGTAAAGAGGAATGTCGACCATTAGCCCCATTAACCCAGCAATGATGCATGCAGGTACATGAATTAACCTGCAAGATATATCCAGAGAGTTAGTTCTGAAAGAACTACTGCTTTCACCAAGGATGGTCAGCTCAACCACTCAATAATTGTTAAATTTTAATTTCTGTTCCAAATAAGGTAGAGCTTAGCTCATCAACTAAGTCAAAGAAACATAGTAAGCTCCCCACCATTGGCCAGGCAGGGCCTCCAATTTTTTTTCAGCCCTAGCTAATGAACCTACTAATTTCAAGATTTAATAAAAAGATACTCCCACACTAAGCAACAAAATAAATATACATGGTTTTCTTTCTTAATTGCAAAGGTAATAAGATTATAGTTAATATGATGAATTACATCACCATTACCTAAGAGCTCGAAGCTCATTTGAAGCAGGGGATTCCCGCAACTCCTCCAGGTAAAGTGGGTATGAATGGTAACATATGTCTGCAAAATCTCTAACCACTGTACAACTTCCTTTAATGGTGCCCCATGTTCCGTCCTATGTATTCATAGAAATAAAGTAAGTATGAACTTGGTCAAACAAAAAGAAAAAGAAACAAAACCCAAAAGCCAACAGTGGGCGTTGAATCAGAGAGAAAACTCACACAAAAAGGGCAAAGTCCAAAAATTTACCACAATACAGTGTATGAATTTCTTGGACTCGTTGTCCTCTCTGAAGGCCTCAAAAGCAGAAACCCATGGAGTGAAGAATCCATACCCCACCCCCACAAGAACACTCCCAGCAATGCTTAGACCCAACCATAAACCAAACAAGGCTGGTAATCCAGCCAAGATAGCAACTTTAAGTGGTGCATCAAATCTATTAGTCCTGTAATTACCACACCAGTTACCTTATCAGGTTAAAAATTCACAAACCCGTATTATCATAATCACCTAAATTTGCAACCAAAATTCAAAGCAGAAATAAACAGTTAATTGAAGAAATTTTGACAAAAAAAATATGAAAGGTAGTTACTTTATTAGGCTGTAAACTGTCCAGGCAGCATGCGAAGGAAACAGACTAAGAATTACCCCAACATTCCCTATTACCAGTATCAAAGCAGCAATAGGACCCACAAGTAAACCTACAACATATATTGCAAAACCAATGTCAAAATCAACGACCCATAATCAAATTCACATGAAAAAAAAAAAATCAGCAGAGAGATAATTAGAAAGTACAAAACAAAATATACTCCAAACACAAAAATGTCAACAAAAAAAATACTACATAGAAATTAAAAGGTAGAAGGAAAGAGAAGAAGGGGAACCTTTAAGAGCACCCAGACAGAGAGCAGAGCAGAAAGCAAACACCACATAGAGGATCCTCAACCATTCTTTAAAAGAGGGTGGCAAATCCATACCAAAAGATCACACAAAGCAACAATAATAGCACCATGAAAGAGATATATTCACAGAAATTAGAGTATCTGATAGATTTAAAGATTCTGAAAACGATTATATATAAGGATATAACAACTAAGTAAAAAACAAACAAACAAACAGAAAAAGGTACAAATATTATTGTTGATATATATGAGACAGAGAGAGCCAAATAGACAGAGAGAAAAAAGCGATTGAAGTTGTTTAAGATGAGACGTGTACTGCAATATCCAAAGGTGACAAAAAAAGAGTACAACTGAACACGACAGACTCCAAACACGAAACCCAAAAACCAGAATAGTTTTATTTTCCACCAGGATGTTAGGAACAAGAACAAGAACCAGAATACTCCTCTCTTGTCCTACAAATTAAAAATAAAAATAAATAAAAATATAATATGTTTCAAAATGATGAAAAAAAAGCAGCTTTGGGGGAACATGTGAAATTTGTCGTTTGTTCCGTGCGCCGTCGTTCCGTTTTCTAAATTCCAACCTTTACCTCGAGCATATCAATGTAAAACGATTCGAGAGCCAAAACCCCGTATTTAAATCCAACGGCTCTTGTTAAAGGTGTTTATATTTTTCTTTGTGTAAGTCTGCATAATAGTGTTATTCATATGCAACTATCACCATGTCATGTTACTTTCTCTCCTTTCTTTTTAATGATTTGATCATTTTCTGGGGTCCGATTTAGCAGTGGCTTGGGTTAATAAACTATTTAAGTGGATTTTAATTACTTCAACTAGTAAAATCTTTAATAATTGAAGAAAAAATTTAAGGCTCAATTTTCGTTTACACAAAAAAAATATTTAGCGTTTTAGTTTAATAATAAAAAGTCAACATTAAAAGATAACGTCATAAGTTAATCCTTTTTAAAAAAAAGTTTAATACTACTTAAGGAAAATATAAAAAGTTGAAAAAATATATATTCTTTTCCTATAAAAACTTTCCTAAAATAATCATTAACAAATGCTCTCAAAATACCAGTTAATAGATTCAATTTTTTTTTTAAACCTTTATAACTGTCGCTGTTAAGGCGTGTTCTTAGGAAAATATTAAGGAGAGTATAATGGATTTTTTTTTATTAAAAAAAAAAGACATCATCAATGTCGTTAAATCAAATAGGCCAAATTTGAACAACATAAAAAATGCCCGGTGGTAACACACTTTTTAGAGATTGCATTATAGCAAAAGAATGCTCAACAGAAAGTAGCCAAAATTAATAAAAAGATAGAATTTAGAAAAAAAAAAGAAATTGAAAATTTGACCTAAACGGTCGTGAGGAGTGAGGACCTTAATAATATATGGCCTTGACAAAGGCATGGGAACTCAAGTAGAGGTCCTAGGCTGTTGGCCATGTGCTACCATATTAATTATATGCTTAGTATGTTCATAACGGGGCACATAGTTAGCATATATAAATATAAATATAAAAATAAAATGCCTTTCCCAAACAACAATTTTCATGGGCTTTTGGGGAGATCATAAAAAAATATTAAAGGGAGGTCACAAGCGTGTTAAAAAATGCGACAAATGCTGACCCACAATAATGCAATTTGACCTTGACAGTTTGATGCTGACTTAGTTTTAGGGACTCAAATTGATTTTGTGGTGGCCCTGTATAACACTTAAATCAGAGACACCGTTTATTAAGGGGAAAAAAAATTCTAAAGGCCGTGAGTATATGAGTTTAAAAACTAAGAATTATTATTTAAAAATATTTGTAAAAATATTTCTAATTAAAAAAATGTATAAAATATTACTTAAAAATTAAAAATAATTATTTGAAAACACCAAATAAACACCCCTAAAAAATCACGACATTGTTTTGGCTGCAAAATAAATAAAAATAAATCTCGAGGGAGGTTTGTACTTTTGGTGATTCTGTAAGGGACGAATGGAATGATTGTGAGGATGAAAAATTTGAGGGTAAACCCAAAATGAGAAGGCAGAAATTGATTTATCAAAAGGGACGTGTCACTTGAATTGCACTTGCAATTGTCAATTGCCATTGATTGATTGAGAAGCGGTCAAGTCCGCTATCCAATGTCGTAGCATTGTGTATTGGGAAGAATATTACCACGTCACCTCTCACCAACTCTATTCGGACTAGGCTACATGTCTTTCTTTTCATCATTTTTACTCGAGTAATAATAGGAACACTAAAACAAAATATTAAAAAAAAAAAAAAACTACAACATTTTTGAATGGCCATAATTTACCTAAAAATTTTGTAGTTAATAGTTATAACTTTTACTAGAAAAAATATGTTTATATGGGATTGAATTATTTGTTCTTTATATTTTAAATATATATGTCAAATTTTAAATCAATTAGATATTATTTATTATTTGATCAGTAATTTTTTAATATTTAATTTAATTAATGATAGAGTTATTAATTTTGAACTTCTAACAAATTTACAAACACAAAAGATATTTTAAAAAATGTAGTCAAGTACAACCAAATTTGTAACTTCTTTTTTTCTTCTCAAATTAGTACATGCTATATCATTTAAAATAGAGATTGCGATGAGTTTCTACTCTTTGAGGTTTTGTAGGGTTGGATAATTTTATTTCATAGCTTATAGTATTTTTTTAATTTAACATTAACTTATTATTCAACCATCAGAGACTTTAGCAATTTGATAGAAATATAATTTATTATTGTATCTTAAAAACAAATTTTAGAACATTTCTAAATTAACTATATAAATTGAATAACTTAAACAAAATATTATACCAAACTGAGCCACTTAACTGCCTAAGTTCGACTCTGTTCTTATTTTAAAAGCTTGAATCCCATGCATTGGATAAATTTAAGAATAAACACATTAATTAATCGAATAATTAGAAAAATATATGTAATTAGATGCATGTTAAAATTCATGCTTAAGTTTAACACTACCACTTATGAGTTATGATCATTTTTATCCTAACTTTTAAAAAGAAAGAACATGTAATGGTTTTTGTTAAGTAGATATATGATTGGTTTTTTTTTTTTTTTTTTATAATTCATTAATATTGGACTTTTATTATTTTATACTTGTGGGGGGAGGGATCCAAACGAAAAATGAAGCCCATAGGTAGGGTTGTCCAGACCCAACCCACACCCACCGTCCCGACAAACCCGCCCGATTCCAACCCGATTTTAGCCGAACCGACGCTCCCGTCAGTCGGTGACAAGTTTTCGCGCCCAAGACCTGACACCAGCGGGTCAAGTGGCGGGTTTTCTTCTCCAAAACCCGAGCCACCCAACCCCACAGATGTAATATACAAATCCAACAACTCCAACAAGATCAAGCTTAGATTCGAGGAGATCCAACAAGATCTCGACCATATTTGGTGAGATTTCGCGAGATTCGAGGAGATCCAAGCTTATTTCAATGATTTTTGGAGCAAATGTACTGAGTTTTGGAAGATTCCAGCAACTCTTTTGAAGATTCCAGCGACGTTTGCAGAATCTAACGACTCTTTGAACTGACCGAACCAATCAAACACTACCCGAAGCCAAAACCGACTCAATCGATTGACACCGGCGGTCGGTTTTGGATCCTTCCACCATCCACCCAACTCCGACGAGTCAGGTTCGGGCTAGGTCGAAAACCAACCCGACCCGACCTGTGGACAATCCTACCTATAGGTCTAGTTCGAGGAAAGGAAAATGGCCATTCAAGCACCAATCAAAGCTTGACACGTAGACAGAGTTTGAGGAAGTCAAACATGAAGACGATGCTAGTTTAGACTAAATATGAGAGCAAAGGTCCAAGGACAAGATATAGGTGGACCCATTGTCTGAGGAGCCCAAGGAACGATAGCACCTCAGGATGCCCCATCTGTCCACTTGCACCCAATAGCAGGACAGCATGGAAGACATTAGAGACATGCAAATAGAAAAGAAAGGAAATATCTGTAGAAGGTAACCATCACTTTCACATTCAATGCTCTGCACCAACTGAGTTGCCGCATTTATGAGAAAAAGACATATGAACAGTGATTCCACAAGCATCCAAATTATTCCCTTGAGATCTACAACTAGAGGGCTAAGATGCAATAGAAAATACTATATAAGGAAAGGAACCCCTCTAGAAAAGGGGATGGGCAAGGAGAAACTTGAGAAGTGAGAATTAAGTATCAAATTGTAGAGAGATTGACATTGACTTTTTATGAACAATTCATCCTTGGACGAGCCCAAGGAAGTGTTTATAATGAATTTTTGCTTCATCTATTCATATTAAAAGCACTATCCTTTTAATTTCAAGCTTGGATCTTACTTAGCACTTGGAAAGCTCACTCTCTTACAAATTAATTGTGTTCGACTTAAAATACTAGGTACCACTATTTTAAATGGGCTTGGAACATCTTTTGAATCCCTACAATACCAATTAACTTACTTGACACAAAGATTAAAAAACTAAGTGTACACATGACATAAAATTTGTGGGGAGTAAAAAGACCTTGGCAGGTATGTGGGCATTTGGGCCGTGTTAAGAAAGGCCGACCTGCTTCTGGGTTAAGCATGTGTAAGTATTATGGGTCAGCCCATATGCCGAGGACCCGAAGACCTGTCCAAGGGTGAGTTGATCCTCGGACGGACACCGGAGAACCCGGGACTTCATTGTAATAGTTAGGAAATGACCCGGTGAAGGCCAATGGTTAAAGGGGGAGAACCCTTGAATATCCTAGAAGCATCTAAGCTAAAGAGATCCCAAGGATAAAGGCTGCCACCTCCACATTAAAGACCCTGCACCTACCACCCTGGCCGCATTAATGGGGAAGTGACACCTGAACAGTGGAAGTGAAACTTCTGGTTACTATTCAAAGGCACTGAGAAAAGAAATATATAGGCTAAGGGAGAATTGGGGTAACACGTGTACAGAGTATCAAAAGGATGAGTATTTAAGAAAAAACATAGAACAGGAATAGAGACTTCTCCCTTTTTGTAACCTAAAGGAAAAAGAAAGGAAAGAGAAATAATATAAGAACAGCTCTCAGCCATACGACCAAGGAGGTTGATTTGCAATATTCCTTATTGTTTTCGAGTGTTTGCAACCTTTAGTTTGTCATAAAATCCTTAAACACTTCTAACCTGGGTTTCAAGCCCACACTCTACAAATTCATATTATTTAAGGCTCATTGGGCCTGAGCCCATAACTGTTATTGGGACCAGGTGCAATTATACACTTACAAAATTAACCTACTATTGAAATATAATTTAAAATCTAATTATTTATATTATATATTTTAAATGTTTATGAATGAAAACCAAAGTGTTTTTCCCCTTTCTGTTGGAAACAAGAGACAAAAGTTTAAAGGAATACCAATCTTTTCTTCTAAATTATGTGTAAGATCTTAAGAAGGAAAAGGTAGATGAGATTGGATAAAGACTTCACACGGCATTTTTTAATTCCTTGTAATACTTTTAAATATAAAATTTTTGAAGTAAATGCTACATTATCATTTTGATTAAAATTAAAAAAAAAATTCCTTACAAAATGAATAATACCTCTAGACAATGTAGACATCAAAAAAATAAAAAGGGAGAAAAATCACTTTACAAGTACTCCCTTATCTTAGAAACTAACCAATTTTTCCTTCTATATTTGGGAAATGAACAAATATCCCTAATCCATTACTTTTTTAATTTAAATCTAGTGTAATTTTTTTATATCATAATAATATATTCATCATTCTTCAACTTTTCCATTCTTCATACCAAGCACGTATAGTGAAAAATACAAATATTATTTATCCTCCCATTTTTCTAAGTATAGAAGGTTTGAAAATTCTTGACATTCCTCAAGTAAGCACCCAAAAAGTCCAATTTTTCTATTGATCTAGTGATTAAAGAAACTAGTGAAACCCTAAAATAATTGTTTTTTTTTTTTTTGGCCAGAGATTTGTTTTTAGTTTTAGTTTTTTCTTTTCTTTTCTTTTTGAAACCTTCTTAGTCATTGAATTAATTACGAGAGATTTTAGGTTATGTAGGAGCGTTCTTGGAGAGTTGCAATAGTATTTTAGTTGGCATTTTCTTAAAGGTAAGTAACATTTTTATTGACTAGTTAATATTTTTCTTTATATATATGTATGTATATATATTATTTGTTGAATATTCTTTTGTCTTTCTCTACAACTTAAAATATATATATATATATATATATATATTACCTACACTAACTTGAAGAAAATAATTATAATTATTTTCTTATTGAAATATTATGAATGAATTTTATTCAGTTGGTTATTTAGAAAGTTTTATTTCCTTTAAACTCAAATAGAACATGTGTAGACTTTGTGAATGGAACCTAAGATTTAACTGACTTATTTGTTTAAACTGTGATTTTATGATATATGATTTTTGGATATGGACTTAAATGAATTGGATAAATTCTAGAAATTTATTTGTACAACTTGAGAAAGGGGTGTTGTAGAAAATATTTTACTCTGAACACTCAGCAGTAGAGTGAACGATTAATATGTATAGACACCAACCTTGCTTGGCCAGGAGATCCATATCTCCTTCCAACTTTTGGCTTGCACGGCTACGACCACTTGGTCCAATAGATTTTATGTTTGGACCCCTTGTCCCCCCACCGAAACCTAGTAATCATTGATTGCAGCTCCGCACACCATTCTTTGGCAACTTTTTTTAAAGCATGTCATTGTATAAGCGAAAACTGCTTGTACTACTCCGTTTGTGTTTATCAAAACCCTCGAGTAAAAATATATATTTTTTTACGTTTTTCAGGGTAAGATAGTATCAGAAAAATAAGTTGTAAGAAAACTATCTTAAATTAATATAAAAATACAATTCAGTTTTTAGAGATCATTTTTTACTTTTTTTTTTTTTTGAATAATAAAAAAACGACTTTATCCCGTAACAAACTAAATAATGAAAATTAGGATATCATTTTTAACATTTAAAGTAGGTACTAAACACAAGACCATGAAATAGTTTTATAATTTTTTTTTTAAATGACTTATTTTTTAGAAAATTTTATCTTCAAAACAAATAAAGCGTTAATTAGGACTTTCCTTCTTACCCTAAATAGTTATATTCTTTCCACCCCTAAAGCTTTTTTGATAGCCCTTTCCTTGATGTCATTGAAAGTTCTTGATATTTTCCAATCATAACTGGGAGTCCAAGGTACTGCTCATTCTGTGTGAAAGTCGGGAGTGTTTTAGCTAAGGAGATTGGAATTAAAAATGTCATATTTGAAGGAGATATTGAAATGGCTATGAGAGCACTAAATGAAGACACGAACTACATGACACTCTTTGGTAAGATTATGTGGGGTGCTCAAAACTCAAAAGATGGACTGGTTCGGTTTGAATACACATGATACCAAAGGCAATTATGTGGCCATGCACACTAATAAGAATGGCAAAAGACAAGGATCGAAGGAGATTTTGTTTGGTTTAATAAGAATGGAAAAAGACAAGGAAGGATAATTTGTTTGGTTTAATTTCTGTTCCAGTTGAATTAGCCCTTCTATCTCATATTGATCATCAATAAAATTACTATATCGATTCTATTAAAAAAAGGACAAAATTTGGTTATACAAACTTGTTTTTACTTAAAAAATAATAATAATATAGCCACATATTTTGAAAATATAATTGTTAGATTGCATTTTGAAAATCTACCGTTTTATAATTTACTATTCCATCTAGAAATTTATTTTTTATGTATAATTTTAGACTATAAAAACTTGAAATTTAAACATTTGATTGATGACATAACTATAGTTATTAATCTTTGATCGTCTAAAAATTTTGCAAACGTGGAGAGTATAAAAAAAAAAAATTTGATAGTGCATATTCAAAATTCATATCCAATAAAAATATATTAAGTGGAGTTATAGCCTTAATTACATGCAACTAAATTTTTTGCCAAACTTTCTCCAAAAAAAAATTAATAATAATAAAAAAACAAAAGAAGGGTTGACAATAGATTCATGGATACATAGTATCAGGTGCAATTTCTACCAAGAGATGAGATTGAGAGTTACTTTCTTGGATTTGATCATTTTAATTCACCTTTTACATTTTAACTCAAGTAATGGAATATACCCCAAAAAAAAAAAATTGACAACTTTTTTCACATCTGTTGAATTGGCAAGTTTTCATCGCTTATTATTTAGGCCCATCACTAACATCAATTTTTACTTACTATTAACAATCTGTCACATTAGCAGATGTCAACTTTTTTGTAGATAGACTTACTCTTTAATTCATTAGATTAAACAATTTAAATTGAAAATGTAGCAAATTGGCAACACACTTGGGGTTACAATTCCACTCAAATTCTTTTTATTAACAATTTGTCACATCAGCATGTGTCAAATTTTTTGTGTATAGACTTTCTCTTTAAGTCATCATATTAAACAATTTAAATTGAAAATGTAGCAATTTAAACCCAGAAAAAAAAAAAAAAAAACTATTCTCATAAAAAATGAAAATGTAGCCACAAAAAAAAAAAAAAAAGGTTTAGATTGAAAATGACGAAATTTGGCAACACACTTGGGGCTACAACCCTACTCAATATCTTTTTGTAGAATGTAAATTTTGACAAATTCATAATTAGATTTTTTTTTTCTTCTTATATCCTTCATGCTTGCAAATTTTCCAAAGGAACAAAAATCAATACTTATGTCACTAATCAAATGTATAAATTTCAAATTTTTGTAGTATAAAATTATACTACAAAAATAAGTTTATTGATTGTATAGTAAATAAAATTCGATTGATATGAAATTTGATATATATGTTAAAAATAAAAAGAACATGCAATTCAACGGTTAAATTTTCAAAATATATAATCATGTTGATTTTATTAGTAAGAATTATAATATAAGATTACAAACAAATTTGTAACTAAACTTTATCTTAATATTAATCCATGGGTTATATAGACGAGGAATCCCTTCAATATGGAGTGAAAAGAAAAGAAAATAAAATGAATCCCGCTTAAGAAGTGTGAATTGGGTGGCATGCACTAGGGCTATCCACAGTTCGGGTCAGATTGGGTTTACGCTCAACTCGCATTCGACCCGAACTGATCGAGTAGAGCCATCATCAACTCGTTGCTGACCGAGAGGAGAATTGGATTGGACCGGTCGGAGCTTCGACGGATGTCGGGCAGATCGGGTCGAGGCTGAAGATCTAGAAACAACAATAATCCGGCAAGAAAAGATGAAAAACGATTGAAATCTGGCAAGAAAAGATGAAAAACGGCGAAAATTCGGCAAGAAAAAATTGCAAAACGGGCTAAAGTTGGTGAGATCTCAACCGTTTTAGGCAAGATGTCGGCTAGATCTAGCAAAATATTACCGGATTTAGCTAGATCTTCCCGAAAAAATTATAGATTCGTTGAAAAAGACAACTTGCTCCAGTCGGTTCAGGTTTCTCGGATTTGAGAGGTGGAGATCCGATACCCGAATCACCGATCTCGGTTTTTAGAGAATAAAATCTGTCACCAACCACTAGAGCAATCCGTTCGGTCGATGACAAGTCAGGTTTGGTCTAGTTGGCAACGGCAGGTGAGTTGGGTGCAACGTGTTCTTGGACAGCCTTAGCATGCACTTAAGTTAAGTATGTTTTTACAAGTAATCAACGGTCATACATTCAACAAAAGACAGTTCTAGAGATTTTTTTGAGGGGGGGGGGAGGGGGGGGGATTATAACTTATAAGTCTCCTAACAAAAGATAAAGGGTTTGTTCATTATCATCTCACTAATTCAACCGTTAAACGGTCATTTTTCCTAACCACTTCTCTCTCTCTCTCTCTCTCTCTCTCTCTCTGTTTTGGACCTCAATAAACAAAAACCAAAAAAGAAAAAAAGAGGAAGCCACTATTAACTCGTTTTCCAATGACAACGAGGCATTAACTCGTTACGGACATTTTTTTACGGTCTTCTCTCTCTTTTTCTCTCTCCCTCGCTCTGTCTCTCTCTCTCTCTCTCTCTCTTTGCCCTTTCTCAGATACCAAATTACCAAATATTCATAGCTGTAACTAATTGTAAATGCTAAAAACATTTGAAAAGTAAAAACAATTTGGTGATTATGGATCAAAAGGTTAAGAGTGAAATGGAAGAGAGAAGAGAGGAGGCGGCGGAGGAAAAGGAAAAGCAAGGTCCGGAAACGACGTCGGGCGCGGCGGAGGAGGTGGACGATATAACTCTGGCGGAGCTGTCGCTGTCCAAAATTCCCAAGTTAAAGCCCAAGCACAAGCCCAAGCCCAAGCCCATGCCCAAGTCCAATCTCAATCCCGATTCAAATTCCATCATGCCCACTTCTTCCTCATCGGTTTGCCTTTCTTTCCTTTGTGTTTTTGTTTTGATTGTTTATGTTACTTATTATTTCTTTCTTTTTGTCATGGTTTTGGTGCATTGTTTTTGTTTTCTGGACAGCCCAAGCCAGTAGAGAAAAAATCAAAAAACAAGAAGGAGAATGCGGTTCCCAAAATTAATAACAGCGTAAGAAAAAGAAAAACCAAATATTAATGTGCGTTATTTTGGTTTCTGCATTTCATACTACTTTTCTTGCATTGCACGGCAAATAAATTATTATTATTATTATTTTTTTTTCATGTGCCTGTGGACCTGTGGTTTGAAACAGCTTTAAAATTTGTGTCTGATCGAATTATGCATGCATGAGTGTCATCTTGGTTGATTTTGTAATAGTGAAATGACTTTACAAGATCAAGTACTCAAGATAAGGAAGTCTCTGGATTTTCGTCTCCTTTCAATTTAGTCTCGATTGATTGAAACTTGAAAGTTTTGAAGCAGGCCTCTCAACACACCCTCAATTGAGGGCTTGCTTGATCGAGATGCAGGAGGCCTGATTATAATTTTTTTTAGTTCAGGTTGTTTAAGTAGGCTGGTGTCTAGTACTAGGTCCAAAAGTACTTGTCACAAGCATGGTTGTAGTTTTCAGTAGCACAATATGCCCTAATTTTAAGTGTTCTCTATGCCAATGTCTAGTTTGTGCTAAACGCAATTTAACTGTCAATATCTCCTTACAATCGCTCTTTCTTAGCTTAATTTAACTTTCTTTGATTTTCTGTGACAAAAATTGTACAAATGAGATGGAATTGTTCTTTTACAAATTGGAGTATCAATTAATGGGAAATTTTACAAATGCCTGGGCAGGATGTATTGAGTGTGAATCACGTAGAGATGACTGCAAGGTCAGTGAGCCATCTTGAAATTATTTTTCAAGTAATTTAATCTTTGCTGTTTGCGATTTGTTGATATACTTTATGACAATATTGTTTATATATGCTTCACTTGAAGCTCTAGAATAGGTAAGCACACATTTGATGGACGTGGTGGAGCCTTGTCGTCTGCTTTGATACGAGCAGAGGAAGTTCAGTCAAATCTACAACATGAATACCCTAGCTTTGTCAAATCATTGGTCAGATCACATGTTGCTAGTTGTTTTTGGATGGTAAGCTGTGTTGAAATTGCATGAGTTGTTGAATTTGACCTAGGCTGATAACATTGATGGAAGCATCGCATTATATATAATCTTTAAACCGCAAAATAACAGGGGCTTCCAGGAAAGTTCTGTAAGGCTCATTTACCAGATAAGGATACTGCGATCACTTTGGAAGATGAAGGTGGAAAACAATATGTATTGAAATACATTGCATACAAGACAGGATTGAGTGCTGGCTGGAGACAGTTTTCTGCTGCACACAATTTGCTCGAGGGAGATGTTTTGGTCTTCCAATTAGTTGAACCTACCAAATTTAAGGTGACGATTTAATATTTAATATTTTTTCTTATAATTATATTGACTGTTCTTTCAGTACTTCAAGATATCTTAAAAATATGCCAAGACAACATAATCATTAAATATTGTATCAGTGATATGCATAGAATTTGTTGTCTTTTGAAGTCTCTATTTACATGTTAATTCGGTAAACATTGGTCAAAGTAGCAAGTCTGGCACATTGGAGAGTGAGTGCATTTTCAGATAATACTAAAAATGTTTCCTATCATAACTACATTAAATTTTTTATTATTTGGAAATAAAGAAAATTATTCCAAAGGGATGAGAGTGCATCAGGTACATATCACAATGGATAGGTGACATGTACTGCCACCCTTGCTTGTGAATTTCTTAGGAACAAGAAGGTTCCACTGGTTTTGGCTTGTATGGAGGATAAGCTTTCCGATATAGTTGATGAGTTCTTTGCTTTCCACTTCCTATATGATATATTTGAGGCAGTTGGCTTAACTATCTATCTTTTTGTAAGAGAAAATAATAAAGTGAGTGAAGGAGACTTCCTCTGTACTTTTTTTTTTTTTTTTTTCTGCAAAATTAGTCTGGATGTTGGCATTTAGTTCACACACACACACACAGATATTGGCATTTGAACCTGTGATCACGACCTCCACCTTGTTCTTGTAGGGTGAGAGGTTCTGTTGAGCCAACGCTAAGCACTTAAACAGAACACTAATATGAGGATATCAAACACCATGAAATCAATTATAAAACATCATTGTTGGCAGGACTTACTCTACGCCCTGCATTCAATATTTTCACTGCCTAACTTGGGAAAGCTATGAACATATATCCAGTAATCAGGTCAACCAAATCATATTTTTCTGAAAGTGAATCGGAAAAGAAAAAGAAAAAGAATAGGTCTTACCAGGATCAACAAGGTTAAAATCACATAAGTTTTTGGGTTCCTTAAAAACCTTAATCATAGCATTGCCAGGGGAATAAGGGAAAGTGAAAGAACATTTGTGCTTTGTGTGTTTCTGTTATTGGAATGCTAAGAATATGATTTATAGAAAAGTGGTTTTTCTTTTTTAATAATTAGTATGAATCACAGAAAAGTATGATTGGAGGGCTATCTTCTATCTGCATTAGTAGCAATCTGATGTGACAAGGGAATGACTTAAATAACATGGATAGCAGTTTGCTGACAGATAAATTTTATGTATTAGGGATATGTACAAAGCTGCATTTTGAGTGAATTTCTGTTAACTACTGTTCAACTTAACAGTGTGACAAGGGAAGGACCTAAATAACATGGATTGGAGTTTACTGACAGAGAAATTTTGTTTATTAGGGAAATGTACAAAGCTGTATATTAATTTAAACTTTGTAGACTACTGTTAACAACCATCGGCGGAGAAATTAAGGCAATTAACCTACTTGGATTGATTTCCCCCAGCTTTGAAGAGGGAGAAATGGTGTCTTGGGAAAAGCCACTCTACCATTCTATAGAACATGGGAGCTTCTAAAGGAGAACATTGGGTCTCAATGTAGTCAATACTGAGTCTTAACTGCTGCCAAACAAACATAGTAGCTGACAGGGTGGTTTATATGGATTATATGTTTTTTTTCCTGAATATATAGATTATAAGTTAACCCAAGGCTTTTGAAACTAACACTTTCACATCTCTCATCCAGAGGACAAAGACTTGTGATTAGTAGGAGCCCCTGCCTTGCCATCTCTGTTATGTTTTAATGTAACTAGGAACAGCCTTTCCTTGTTAAATTTGTTTTGTTTGCTGATTTGCTTATAATTTAATCCTAACTTCAAACTAAAAAAAAAAAAAAAAGTTTGGAGAGAAAGGAGTAAGGAAAAAAAAAAAAACTTAGCAAATGAAAAAAAAAAGGGACAGAATCTTTTGTGTAATTTCCAATGTTGTCATTCTGATAATTCAGTAGTGATTCTTATATTATAATTATGTACAATAGAAAATTGCAATTTCAAGATACTTCTCTTTTTGTTATAATGATAATTCAGCACCAACTGTAAATTTACTGTTTTTGTAATATATATAAACCTCTATGTTTAGGTTTACATAATTCGGCCAAATGATTTTACTGAAGTGGATGGGGCTCTTGGCCTCCTAAATTTGGATGCTCAGACAAAACAAAATGATGCAGGCAAGTGCACTGATGTCCATGTTTAAAAATTTTAGCGCCATCCATGTATCTCAGAGACTATTACATTGCATTTTATATTCATCAATGTTTGCACTGTTTTCCTTGGATGCCCTTATACTCAGATAAGGATAATGCGGAGATGGGTACAATAGCTTCCAGTAATACAGTCAAGAAACGGCCAACAACTCTTCCTAATTATGTTGCCAAAAGGAAGAAGAAAAGGTCTGGCCTGCAAAGATCTATACCATACCTCAGGCAGCTAGCAGAACAATCTGAAAACGATAGTGAAGAGGTTGGTTCAGAAGTTTTGGAAGGCTCTAAGTTGTCTGAGCCACCTGTTCAATTCAAAGACATCAAAAGTTTTGTGCGTTTCAACATTCTAGTAGATGGAATGCCTATAGATTCTGAGTTGTCAGAGGATATTCGGAGGAAATACTTCAAGCTCTGCCACAGTCAGAATGCATTTCTTCATGACAGTCTAGTCAAGGGCATTAATTATAATTTGATTGTTGGAATTATTTTAGAGACTGTTAATATTGCCGATGCCATAAAAGCTAGCAAACTTACCACCACTCGAGAAGAATTTTCTGGTTGGGACCAGACTTTGAAAGCCTTTGAGCAATTGGGTATGAATGTTAGATTCTTACGTTCTCGTCTACGCCGGATAATAAGCCTTGCCTATGAATCGGAAGGTGCCAAAAGCACAAGGACCTACTTAGAAGCTCAAAATGAACAAAGTCGCACAGAAGATGAGATAAGGAATATTGAAGGAAAACTTGTGGAATTAAAGGAAGCCTGTGATGGATTCGGTGCTTATATTGAGAGCCTTAAGTCAAAATCTGTACTCTATGAGCACAAATTCCAGCAAGAGGTAACTGCTCCATGGTGACATTGTCCACTTGCTAAATTTGTACTTCTTTCTCTTTGTTATGCATTGTGCATATGCTTGTCTAAAATCTCACTTAACTCAAAACAAGAAGACAAATTATGCTTTGTGTGGATAATGTGATATAATCTCTTCAAAGCTAGTAATATCTTGCCACGCCACAGTCTCATAGCACTTCTTGGTGTTTTCAATTAGAAGTCCAGATTTCAAATCTCTCATTCCCACATATGTTATAAAAAAGAATAAGAAAAAAAGAAGTAATATCTTGCTATGGTAGGCTTTGTGACAATGAGTTTTTATGATATATAGTGGGTTAAACGTCCAGGAAACTTGCCCAAACTCTGGTCTGGAATCTGTTGTTGTAGGACGAAAATTTTCTCACATCTCATGCATGGGAAACCATGAGCCTTAAAAAAAATTTATTATAATTTGTTTTAAAAAGGAAGCATGGTGTTTAGAATCGGAATCTGCAAGGAACTTGTTTGATCATAATTGACTTTGACTTGTTCAGTTTTTGGGCAGCATTTTGCGATGAATGGCAAAATTTATGGTAGGGTAAAATGTAACCATAGAAGTGTCAACGAACTTATTGGCCCATTACAATCTAAAGAATGATTTTTTTTTTCTTTTAACGAAAAAGGAGTCAAACCAACAATTGTTTAGTAGTTTTGGTCTTCACGCTTATTTATTTATTTTCTTTTTTATGTACAATTTTTTAATGGTATAACTGTATTTTTATCAATCTTTCTTTTTAAGTAAAATAAGCCAAAAATAGATTGCAGTTGAGATAAATTATGATGAAAAGGATCGTTTAATGAAAAGTTTTGTTAGGTTGAGCCCACTGATGGATGGAGCTTGTGGACGAGCACAACCATAGTTGACAAACTGTCCCCAAACAGGGAAGTGCGACATTTAGGGCAAAAATGATTCTTGCCATAATTAGGGTAATTAATTCCTTCCAATTTCGCCATGACGGAAATACCAACACCCATTTGGGCCACAACCAATGTAATGAATAAAATTGAGGAGCAAAATAAGCCATTTCCAATTTTGGTAAATAAGTTATCAAAATGAGGTATGAGATAAGAAAAATGCTAAAACTACAAATTATTTTACAAAATTTGCTACAAACTATTAATGTTAATAATGGATTATAGATAAGAACTAGTAAGAATTTGTTACATTAGAGACTTGTATAAATATTGTAAAATAGTTTTTTTTAGTATTATTCAGAACATAGTCACCAATACTAAACAATTCTTAAAGAAGATGATTGCATATTGATGCCACCTAAGTCTAGAGGTCTTCTTTCAAGGTCATCACCACCAAATTAGTCACACAATGAAAGCATATATAAAATCTTGATTACCATATGTTTTTATCCCCCCATATATTAGGTGTTGGATTTAAGGCATTTTGTCATGTTGTGGGGAATGAAATTTTTAAACAATCACAAATTGCCATGTCATCCAACCAAGTTTATGTTGTTCTTTCAAAATGGCTAATTACAAAATACAACATGCTATTTAGTGGATCCTGTAGTCATTATTTAGGAACCGATAGAAATTTACCAAGTGTCACTGAATAAAAATTAAAAAAAAAATATTTAAGAGCCAATCACATGTCTATACATGATGATAATTTAATTTAAAATGAGGCTCTCATCATTGATGTCTTTAAATCTTTTCAAGACTACTATAAATAGAGACTTTCATCAATTTTGTAGGAGGAACCGATAGAAATTTACCAAGTGTCACTGAATAAAAATTATAAAAAAAAAATATTTAAGAGCCAATCACATGTCTATACATGATGATAATTTAATTTAAAATGAGGCTCTCATCATTGATGTCTTTAAATCTTTTCAAGACTACTATAAATAGAGACTTTCATCAATTTTGTAGGAGGATATTAAGAAGTCTTGAAGTTACACTCAAGCTCCAAAACCTCCAAGAACTTCAATTGTTGACCATTGTTAGATTCAAGTTCCAAAACTCCAAAGAATTTCTACATCAAAATCTTTGAATACAAAGAACAATCAAAGAACCTCAATCGCTCTTCAAAAAAAGAAAAAAAAGGAAAAGAACATTAATCTCTCCAAGCCTTCAAGTTTATTGGAAGCAAGCTTTAAAGACACCAAGAACTTTAAGAATTTCATCCTTTGAAACTCTGTTAGATCAAGCTCCAAAGCTTGAAAAACTTTTACATCAAGATCTTTAAATACAAAGAACATTCGAAGAATATTCATTCAAATCATCCTTCTAAATCTTAGAATTGTACTGGAATCAAACTCCAAGACCTCCAGAAACTATAGGGACTCTAATCCATTAAAATTTTATCAGATTCAAGCTTTAAAGCTTCAAATAACTTCACCACAAATCTTCAAAGACAAATAATGAGAAGCCTCAAACAAGCATACAACCAAAGATTTATCGTAATTATGTTACAAAGACATTTAAGTTCATTTTTTAATCAAAGTAGAGGACATTTTGTGTTTGAATCAAAACTTCATTGGCACTATCCTTGAATCGAAGACTTTTTTAAAGAGATTAAGGGTCCGTTTAGATATAGCTAAAAACTAAAAATACTGTAGCAAAATAATTTTTAAATATATGAATAGTACCATGGGTCCTATTCTTAATGAAAAGATTGTTGAAAAGTGATGTTTGTGGGTCTCGTGAACAGTGCACGGGTGCATTGTTCACGCAGAAAAGTCAACTATTAGGGCTACTGTTCTTATGAACAGTGCATAAATAGTAGCCATAACAGTGAAATTTGTCGTGCCAAAAGAAGAAGAAGAACGAAATGTGAAACTCAAAATGCAGACGCGCAATAAGCCCAATCCAAACTGGTACTAAATTAATGGATTATTTTGTTGGAATAAAATCTAAGTAGAAAGGATTGTACCCACTTATTCATAAATACAAATTTACATTGGTAAAACATTTTCAATTATCTAATTTCTATTCTTGAAATTTTATTTTTACACAAGTCATGTCGATACTCAAAATGATAAATCTAGGGTAGACTTAATTATGAGTAATGGACAACAATAATTTTTTTTTTTTTTGGGTCTCCCTCAATACTCATTGTGGGTGGCTGGGAATGATGGACCTATTCTTGTAACAATTTGGGCCCATGTGTTCTACAGTACTCACGGTTTGAGATGACCCTTTTAGCCGAGAAGCATCGCCTCTGAAGGCTCTCTTAGGCTCCGCTTGGGAGTTCATAAAGGAAGGGAATTGAACGGAATGGAATGGAATGATCATAAGGGAATGGAAAGGAATGGAACGTATTGAAGTAAGGGAAAGAAATGGAAAAGAATAGAATGGAATGAAATTAAGTAACATTGATTGGATGTTTTAAAATAAAGGAATGGAAAGAAATGAAATGTAAGTAATCTTGTTTGGAAGTAACATGGAGGGAATGGAATGGAATAATTTTATGACAATATTACTATTAGACCCCTATTTTAAAATAAAGGATTGAATATATATGGGTATTTTGGGAGTTTTAGTAAAAAAATTTATTAAATCTAATTTCATTTCCTCCCATTCCTCCAAATTTCTAGGGAAATGAAAATTTGAGATTTTAAAGAAATAGAGAGGAATAAGTGTTCCCTTCTATCCATTCTATTCCCTCCCACTTAAACTCCTAAATAAGAGAATGAATTTTTCATTCCCTCCATTAAAACTCTCAAACAAAGGAAGGGAAGAATATTCTAAAATTATTCTTTTCATTCCATTCCCTCCTTCTAAGCAAAGCCTTAAAGCCCAAGCAATCTGAGGGTTCAAGAAAATGCTTTGGAGAACTTTGCTTGCTGAACACGAGAGTTGGCATCATGCACAAGTTATTAAAGAGTCACCTCAATGACAAGAAAATGGGTCCCTCCCTTGACACGAGCCTAGACCCAGGAGAGCACCTAAACCACAGGAGTGGAAGGACCCACAGACACACCTGAGATTCCTTCATCGTGGCTTCCCCACTAACACAACCCTATAAAAAGGAACCTTGGGGTGGGGTGGGGTGGGGTGGGGTGGGGTGGGGGAGGGAAAGAGGTTGGAACAAAAATTAGGGGAGAAATGCACAAGAGAAAAGTAAGAACACAGCCTTAGGTATAGAGGTTTTGCTTGGACCTCTAAAGGGGAACTCGGCTATGATTAAGCCTTTTCGGCTAGACTTAATTCGAAGTAGCCTAATAGAAAAATAGAATTAGGGCATGATCCATCATAGCATGAATCACTTCAAGAATCTCTCATTGTGGGCTAAACCTAATTCAGCAAACAAGTAAATTGGGAGGTTTGAGTCCAACCAACCCCGGACTGTTGGGAAACAGCCACCACACTCATCATCTTAGTAAATAATAAAATTAAGTATAAAATTAGATATCTTTAGATTTATTGTTCTCCATAATCCAAAGAATTACGTAAAAAGGTAACAAATATGAAAAAAATATTTATAGGTATAATGCTTATTAGTTATTAGTTATTACTTTGTCATGTCCTCTCCCTCCTACACTCCCCTGTTGGCAATGGTGGTAAAAGAACTCAAAATGGACAGGCAAGCAGGAACAGGCAGGAATAGAGACATACAGTAGGGTTGGTGCGTGCTTCTAAAATGTTTAAAACTTAAGACGTTGATGGTTTGACCATTCAAATATTATCCGTGTTAGGGCCAGATGATCTCTGTGGCCAGACCCGGACCCCAATAGATCAGATTTTGATTTATTTATTTATTTACAAGATGAACAACCATGGCTTAGCTGTCACATTTATAGTCCCCATTAAACTATCTGAATTCTGAACCCTTTGCTCAAGGTTGATTTCTTTTTCTTTTTTCTTTTTCAAAAAAGCGTTTTGACTGAGAGTAATCTAGTAGAAGCTTGTAGTACTAGCTAGTAGCTAGGGTTAAGATTTTCATCACAAAATTAGGGGAAAAAAAAGAAGAGAAAATGTTTGAATCTTGGAAAGTTGGGAAACATAATCAATGAAGGCCCTGTCTCTTTCTGTGCACAAAAACAAATTCTGACTTACACTCCCAATTTCCAAAAGTTAAGATCCGAAAGGTAAGATACATAACATGCACGATTGATTTCTAGTCAAAATAAGATCCTCTTTGCTTAGGAAAAATTACAAATTAACAAGACAGATCACATATCATATCACTGATCAAACCATGACACAGGAATTCAACTGCGAACATTTTGTACAGTAAACATCTAGAGTCACTCTTACTCCTACTTCCTAGAGAGTTCAAAAGAAAACGTAAAAACAGTCAATCCCGGATCACAAAGAGAACCCACTAAAGCAGATCAGAACCTCTAAATTTTGCCGTAAAACACCTCTATCTTCCTTCCCAAAAATACAAAAAAATTGCCAGATTACCTTTACGTATCTATCACCTTCAACAATAACACTATAACCCAATCTCCACTTTCCTGTAACTTGACCTCCTTAATTCAACTGCTCCTGAAAAAAAAATGAAGAACCTAATGAGACAAAACTCAAAATAAAGAAAATAGAATAAAAAGTATAAGTACGTTTGTGCGTGTGTGTAAGTGTATTTTTTTTCTCACCTGTGAAGTGTGGCCAACATGGGCGTCCTCATGAACCAAACTAGACCTTCTATTTTCAACAGATCCTTCACCCTTATCAGCTTTCTTGGAACCAATGTGGGTCGATCTCTTCAGACCCAGAAGCCCTTTCCACCTTGTGGAACCCTTAGGTGGCCTAGACGACACGTCGTCATCATCACCAAGAAGAAGCTCATCCCTCAAAGTTGTGGTTCTCTGCATTTGGTTGTTGTTGTTATTGTCCTTGAAAGGCAAGAACCTGCCCTTGCAGAAAAGCTCGTCAGCGCTCATCATGGAATAGTTTGACACTGAAAATTCGAAATCTGAGGACGCTGGTGCTGAGGCTGAGCCTCTTTCTTGCTTTGTGGTCTGCTGGACATCGACGAAGTCACTGGAGAAGGAGATTCTTGGGCTCATAGGAGCATAGTGGTGACCCTTATTGTGCTCGGAGTTATACATGTCTAAGCATGCCATGGACTTTCAAAGTAACATGGAAAAGAACTAGTGAGTGAATGAATTGCACATTGAATGAACCCTAATAAATTCTATTCGGACCCTCTTCCAGTGTAGATAGATGTTTGTATTTATATACAATAAAAAAAAGTTATAGAGATTGATGGTTTTTTTTTTTTTTTTTTGTCTTGACATGTTAAATTACCATTTAAATGACATCCATTCTTTGCGGTACCAAAATGTCACTGTCTTGGTTTCAAAAAAAAATGTCACTGTCTTCATTGGATGATAGTGAAGTTGCTAAGAAGCTCTCTCTTTCATTCTATCCCAAAATAATAAATATAAATAAAATAAAATCTTAGAATAGTAAAAAGCTTTCCTTTTTTACTGGAATTCCCTTATGTTCCACGTTTTAGATAATGAAATGGTGGAGCTTTTATGAAGTTTCCAAGAAAAATATGCCTTTTAACTCTAAACTTTAAACTTCTTCACGGTACGTGGTCAAAGATTCTTGATATTTGTCATTATATTAGTACTATACTCTTCGGACGTTGGTGTAAGAGGACCAATCCAATCTTATCAAGATTCTAAGCGGATCATTATTGCTTACCGTAATACCATGCATATGGAAATCCAACGGCTAGAAATGATGCAGGGTTATATCAACTGAATCTTACTTTCACAAGAATGGTAATATTAACAGTGATGACGAAGCACGCATGCACTATTTTTTACTATCTTAGTCCGAAAATGTGAAAAATATGAAAAGTAAAATTTGAAAAAAAAAAAGGGAATCAAAGTGGGACAGGCAGGCAGAGATACGAAAGTCAGTTTAATGCAATGAACAGAGAAGGAAATATGAAATATATAGATGGAGGACGAAAGAGATTTTATTTATTTATTATATATGGGATGTCATGCATGTAGCTAGCCAGGTTTAAGGAGTTGATAACTGTCTTTGTTGCTGTCATGGAAAGCAACAGAACTCACATTCAAAAGGCAAATAATATTGGTGTTGAAAAACTGAGATAAGAAATTTTACAGTGAATTTTAGTTCTTCAAAGCTAAAGTTTTGTGAGAGAGAGAGAGAGAGAGAGAGAGAGAGAGAGGGCACAGAAGCAGAGTGCAGAGTTCAGAAGGGGTTGGCATGCATTGGCCTTGTTGACCGAGCTTTGACCATTAGTAAAATTTGGCAGTGAATGAGCTGGCGACACAGACGGATCAAAGATACCACGTGATATCACCCTGCCTTCCTTGGATAAAAATAAATATTAATATCATTGGGGCACTGTTGCCTCCTGGCAAAACAACAAGAAGATTATTTCCTTCCTATCAAAGAAAAATAGTTTAAGATAATTTTGCTTTTCTATGTTTAGATTTTTTTTTTCTTTTGTTAAATATAAAAATTAGTTAGGAGAGTGTGGTTTTTCTATTTAAGCATTGTTATAGCAGTCTTTAACAGTTCCTGGACTAAATCTTCGTGAAATATAAGGAACACAACACCAATAGGTCGTAAGTGGAGAAAAGGTGACTCAAATTCAAGTAGTATGCAAATTGAAATCTTGTTGGCCCAAACTCCTTCCACTATACCACCAAACAAGTTGGCTGTTTAGATTTCTCATAAATTAGGTTCTTACCTGTAACATCCAATCATGATAACTAAAGATTATTTCTAAATTTAATTTTCTCAAACCATTCATAAATGTTCTTATTATTGATTATATGTACTATAAAATCTAACAACGGGAAGAAAAATAAAGAGCAAGAAAAAAGCCAAAAACTGAGAAAAATATGAAGTAAACTGAGCCACTAGTATTGGCCGAACCTGACGGAGATTAATACTGCTTTGATGACCAAATGTTCGCGTTGTAGGACATGTCGGAAGATTAAAGGGAAGTGGGGCTATTAAGATTTTAGAATGACCCCATTATATTAACTTCGACATTAAAGACATGGCTGTCATTCACATGGCTTAAATTCAAGTGGCTCAGCCAAATGGAGATAGGACATGTGGTCTAGATTCTCACGAATCAGTGCCCACAATTGGGAACCAGTCAAAATGCAATGGAATCAGGCAATCAGCAAAGTAATTTGACCAGAAAAAATTGAAAAACAAAGAATCAGCATGCTATATATAGAGCATGCAAGGTTTGGGGGTTTTCTTTTTCATCCATTGTTTGGTCTCCCATCTTGTTAGCAAGAACTAGGGTCTTTCGAATGTTATGATTAATGATACTACTAGCACTTGTTTTGTAGGCTTTAATGTATAGTTTATTTTCTTATTAGCTCATTTTCCAATATCAGATCCAAAGGAAAAGAAAATCAATTTTCTAATCTTGGGTGCGAGTTTATGCTTCATGTTATAAGTGGCTTAAGTACGGAGGGGTACAAGCCACAAGTTTGGCAAAGTTACAACGGTAGCATATTCATAAAACTTCACCTTATAAATGTGGTAACTCTCACTAAAATTTAATATATATTCTTTGAAAGAAATAAATTCTATTGAATATTCTCTCCAACACTTCATTATTAACTAATCTCAAATAGTTTCTCAAAAAAAAAAAAAAAAAAAAAACTAATCTCAAATTAATCAATAGCTTAAACAATTTTTTTTTGAGACAAAGTGTCTAGAATGTTGGGGTATTATTCATTAATCAAATATAAATCATAGTTGTAAACATAAAAAATATCTGGAAGAACAACTTCCATTCAGACAAGAAAAGGACTACAAATAACCTTCTAGTTAACCTATGAGCTACATAATTCCCTTATCTTCTAACATGGTAAAAAGAAATATCTCTAAAAGAAGAGCTAAGAAACTTAATATCTTACAATAGATGACCATAGTGAGACAAGTTCATATTGTTGCCCTTGATAGCTTTAATAATGATTTCAAAATCACCTTCCATCGCCAAACTCTCAAAACGCAACTCCTTAGCAAAAAGGAGAGCTCGGCGTGTTGCCAACACTTCCTCTATTTCTTCCGAAGCAAGTAATGGAATTTGTTGTAATAAAACAGTCATAACTAATCCTTGATCATTCCGGATAATTATGCCAAGACTAGCAATGTTTTCTCTAGAGAAAAAAGGCACCATCAAAACTTACCTTAAACTAACCCAGGTGGAGGAGGGCGCCAACTTCTTGACCGAGCTGTTCGAGAAATCCTGCTCTGAGTGGGGTGGAGTTGCTGAAATTCCTGAAGTGAATCATAGGCCATGGAGCTAACTCGAGTCAGCGGGTAGAAATCTTTACCAACTCTCATTTTATTCCTTCGTAACCATATCATAGAAACTCTCATAGCAAATAAATAAAAGCATGACAAATCATGTTGGGCACATTGGATAACGTCTAGGAAGGCAGCGCAGCCTAAAGTAGCAACCCGTAAGTCTGCAAAATGAGCTTGCCACATAGCTAATAACTCAGGGCAGGACCATAGGGCATGAAAGCTATCCTTAGGGCTAAGTTTGCAGTGGGGACAGAGAGCATCATCTAGAAGTCTCCTCTTCATCAAATTTACTTTAGTTGGTACAGAATCATTCCCTGCACGCCAGAGAAGATTTCTAACACGGTTAGGCACCTTGAGCTTCCAAATTCTGCTTCAAACACCCTTCATTACATCTGCAGTAGTCACACCAGATACGTCTTCGCCATCCTCCTCCAAAAGAATTTTGTATCCAAATTTAACAGAATAAATTCTATTAAGTGTGATCGGCCAATGAATAGAATTTGCACTCACAAATAAACACAATGGTATAGCTTTGATGATGGTCGCTTCAAACGGCAGAAAATTTTTATCAATTTCACTACCTCTCCAACCACGCAGGTCATGGTCAATGAGGGTAGAAACTGTAGCAGAAGGAGGAATATTCCCAACAGGGGAGAGTACTCTTCCTGACTGAGATTCCAACAACCAATTGTCTTGGAAAATTTGAACACATGATCCATCCCCAATCGTCCATCTCAAACTTTTCCTGATGTTGTCTCTTCCTTTGAGTATACTCTTCCATGCAAAGTACTCTCTATTCTCTTTAGCATTAAAAATCATCCCATGAGTGAAAAATTTTGTTTTGAAGAATCTATAAAAAAGAGTCTTGATTACTCAATAACCGCCAAACTTGTTCCAACATTGCATTATTAAATTTCTACAACTCTCTAAAACCCATCCCCCTTCATTTTTAGGCTGACACAATTCTAATCCAGTGAATTTTCCCCCTCTCATCTCTTTGGTCCCATCAAAATTTACATATCATAGTCTCTAGTTCATGGCAAAGTGTTTGGGGTAACTTGAAACAGTTCATTGAATAAGTCAAAATAGCTTATACTACCGCTTTCAGAAGCACTTCCCTACCTGCTTAAGAAAGAAACTTCTCTTTCTATTCCTAGAGTTTTGACCAAACTCTTTTCTTTATGTAAATAAAGCTGGTTTTTTTTTCCTGCGACCTACAAAAGAAGGAAGGCCCAAATAATTTTTATATTGTTTGATCTCTAGCACTCTCTATATTAATTTAATATCCTCTTGAACCTCCGCAGGACTAGCTGTGTTGAAAAAATTGTTGTTTTGTCTCTGCTTAGTTGGTGTCTCGAAGCTTCCCCATAGGTTTTAAGTAAACCTTGAATGTAATGACACTCTTGGACAAAAGCTCTACAAAAAAATAGGCTATCATTTGCATAAAGTTGGTTTTTTTTTCCTGCGACCTACAAAACAAGGAAGGCCCAAATATTTTTTATATTGTTTGATCTCTAGCACTCTCTATATTAATTTAATATCCTCTTGAACCTCCGCAGGACTAGCTTTGTTGAAAAAATTGTTGTTTTGTCTCTGCTTAGTTGGTGTCTCGAAGCTTCCCCATAGGTTTTAAGTAAACCTTGAATGTAATGACACTCTTGGACAAAAGCTCTACAAAAAAATAGGCTATCATCTGCATAAAGTTGGTTTTTTTTTCTTGCGACCTACAAAACAAGGAAGGCCCAAATATTTTTTATATTGTTTGATCTCTAGCACTCTCTATATTAATTTAATATTCTCTTGAACCTCCGCAGGAGTAGCTTTGTTGAAAAAATTGTTGTTTTGTCTCTGCTTAGTTGCTGCCTTGTAGCTTCCTCATAGGTTTTAAGTAAATCTTGAATGTAATGACACTCTTGGATAGAAGCTTTACAAAATAATAGGCTATCATCTGCATAAAATAAATGGGTTAGTCTAGGACTACTTCTGCAAATGGAGATGCTTCTAAATCGGCCCAAGGTAGAAGGTTGGTTGATCAAACCATGAAGTCCCTTAGTACAAAGGAGGAAAAGAGAGGGGGAAAAAAGGTCACCTTGTCTAATACCTTGGCTAAGATGAATAATGTCAAAAGGTTTACCATTTATAAGTATAGAGTAAGAGACAATAGTCATACACTTCATCATCAATGCTACCCATTTGTCATAAAACCCCATTTTTATCAACAAAATCTTCATAAATGACAATTCTACTCTATCATATACCTTATTCATATCAAGGTTAAGGGTCATAAAACTTGATTTCCTAAATTGTTGGTGCTTCATATAATGTAGAGTTTCAAAGGCCATCAAAATATTATCTGTGATAACCCTCCTTGCTTGGAAAGTACTTTGATTTTCAGAAACAACAAAAGGCAGCAATTTTTTCAGTCTATTAGCTAGCACTTTAGAGATTAATTTATACACCATATTGCAGAGATTGATAAGCCTAAATTCAAAAATTTACTTTGGGCTCTTAACTTTAAGAATAAGAGTCGCATAAGTAAGATTAAGCTCACTAGGAATATAAAAATTATTTAGGCAATCTAAGACAACAATAGAAACATCATCACCCACCAAAGACCAAAAAGATTGGAAAAGGATAGGAGGCATATCATTCGGCCTAGGAGCTTTAAGTGGCTCCATATGTTTTAGTGAAAATTCCGTCTCGGCTCTAGTAAAAACTTTGATTAAGTCGGCACTCATCTCATCCGTGATTGAGAGGTTGATGGCATCTAGAACAATCTGTGAAGCTGGAAGATGTGCAAAAGTATACAAGTTTTTATAAGAGCTTACCACAATCTCAGAAATCTGCTCATCAGAAGTACACCAAACATCATTATTGTTCTTCAAACCAACAATATGATTTCTCCTGTACAATTACAATGATATAGACAAGTTAACAAAAAATATCTATTATTGAATATGATGAAAATGTAAGCAAACATGAGAAAATCGCTTGAACTACTGATCGTATTGGCAAATAATTTTGAAAGGATTAATAGTTTTTGGTAGTGTTAGTTATTATCTCTCTCAATGCATTACTACCATTTTCAAAATAAATTTATTTCACATTCAAATGCAAAAGCACAATTTATAAATTTATTTTGAAAGTGGTCTCTTTTTTATATTAAATCTTTTTCTACTTTAATAATTAATAAACACAATATTTATTTATTCTTGAAAATGATGAACATTAATTTGGAAAATGCTTGAATTTCTTCAGATATTTTTTAATCAATTTTGCTAATTTTTTAAAAATTTATTACTTTTATCTATATTTAATTAAATATTAAGTTCTTATGAAACCATCATCCAATTTAACTTCAAAATCATAAACTTCACATTTTTAATTCTTTAAATGGTTTAATTTTCAAACATATATTGGGGAGAACGGTAATCCATATACATATTGGTTACATAAAATGATTTTCATGGTTAGAGATATTGAGCCCAATTATCAAGGCCCAAGCGCCCGATTCTTGGTGTGCAAGCAAAGAATCCTCATTTAATTATACAATAGACCATGGTTATTGAGAATTCTTCGCTTGCACACAAAAGATTTGGCTTGAACCTTGACTATTAGGCTTGATATCTATAACATTTATATAATGTGTTAGAGTCATAGATTGTGATTGAAAGGTTACATGGATCCAAACCATGACATCCTCTTTTCTTGTGTTGAGTTTTGGATGGCAAGATGTGTGAAACCGATACACTGTTGGTAACTTGGTAGAGATTATATGCATGAGATACACCAAATACCATCTCCAACCCAAGACCAGAAATTTAGTCTAACCGAAACATGTTTATAATGGACACCTCAAATAACATTCACTGGTACATATGCAACCCAATTTTAAAATAAGGTGTGGTTGGGACATTGCAGTGACGACATGTACCTGTTGCAACAGCAATAAACAAGGAGAACAAAATTTGTCGTCCAAAAAGAATATAATAAGTCGTCAAAGAATTCAGCTACACAATCAAGTTGGCCCTCTCCTTTGGGTTTTAGGAACACCTAGCTTATGGGCGGGTTGGTGGATAAATTCTATTATACCCAAATAAAATAAAATAAAACATAGATGTGATCAAGATTTACTTAAATGATATATCAGGGTTATTTTTCTTTAATTTATTTTTTTGCATAGTCTTTTCTTAAGATGATTTAATAATATATAATATTGTTGTTATTAGAAATCGGATTTTGCTTTCAAATCAAAATTCAACAGGTTGTCTTTAATGCGTAGGACTCATAATAATTGCATTATGACAATTATATAAACGATGGATCATTTGGGTAGCAAATGATAGTAGATAAATATAGCAGGAAAAATAGAATTTTCAATCGGTATTATATTTTTAAGTGACGTATTTGCTTAGTAAATTAGACATTTTTGCGAAATTTTGGTAATATCTGCGCAAAGCTGGAATATTTGTCCTACGAATTATGAACTTCTCTCCCATGCAGGAAACCTTAACTGGCATCTTCAATATGTCATCTACTGTAATACTGTTAATGGCATACCCGGTCATCAACTCTATGATAATTAATCAATTTAGTCATCCAACAAATAAGAATTACAACTAGTTCTGCGTTCTTCATATCCAATTATTATTATTATTATTTTGATGAATTAAAGTTCTCTATTTCGTCATTTGCATTTGACTATTACAATGAAACTCGAACTCTCCCCATCTTCAACGTGCATATGATTTGGATTCACGTGGACACCATAAGATGTCGGGTGTTTAGTAAGCTCTAAGTCTTTTTATATGTTTCATATTCTCTACTCTATATATTTCGTACATTGGGATATGATCCTTTCACATTGATATAATACATTGCCATTTTCAACTTTCAAATTTTGGGGACCGGACGTAGCTGCCGAGAAAAAGATATCTTATGATCTTAGAAAATGTGTTTTTAAGACAAGTGAGTTTGACCCTTTGCAACGAAGAAATGACTTTTACTTCATGAGTCTTATTCTAGCTCTATCCTTTGCAATTAGATTAAAAAACAAATACTAAATTTAAGATTTTAAATGGGAAACTGCTTCTGATAGGATCATACTTTTATAACAGTATTTTGCTTTTCAACCTTTGGAGCGAGCAGTTTCTTGGAAATGAGACTCAAAACTTTTGCTTCTTTTTAAGGATGTTTAATATATAGGTATATATGGCTGTATGCGTACGAAATTTCCAGGCTTAAAACTTTTACATTAAGATAATGTTCCTACATGTTATATCTAGTCTCACCTAGAAACTTCCCCAGGCATTATCTCCCTAACAAAAAACTCCCTCTTTTTCTTCACTCCAAAGTTTTCTTTTTGGTTCTTACCTTTTTCTGTCACATACTTACAACTGAACCAATAAGAGGAAATGTATTCTTCATCTGATGGGGATGGAAAATATGGTCCACAGGGATATCCACGTCCATTGAACATGGCTCCTAGACAACCTTACCCTACTTCGTATATACCCTCCGCAACACCTTGGTCTACAGGCCTTTGCCATTGTTTTGATGACCCAGCAAACTGTTTGATTACTTGTATATGCCCATGCATCACCTTTGGACAGATTGCAGAGATAGTGAATAAGGGATCTGTTTGTAAGTTTTCGAAGCACAATCTATTGGTGCATTTTCTTTTTTCTTTTTTAATGGAACTCAAAACTAGTCTTAATTGATGTTTGAATATATGATGCAGCATGTGCGGCAAGTGGTTCACTTTATGGGCTCCTACTGGGTCTCACAGCCTTACCATGCTTGTACTCGTGTTTTTACCGATCGAGGTTGAGAGGGCAATATGACTTGGCGGAGGACCCCTGTGTGGATTGCTTGGTTCACTTCTGCTGTGAAACTTGTGCACTTTGTCAGGAATATAGAGAGCTTAGGAGCCGTGGTTTTGATATGGGAATAGGTTAGTGAACTTGCTCTTTTATTTCTCGTTTATTCAATGAAGCGAGATACAACAAAGTTTATGGAAATTGTTGTTTTATTTACATTCCTTCATGTACACTAGTTTACAAAATGTCCACATTTTACACAGCCAGATATCCATAATTTTTATAAGTGTCCATGCTTAAAGTGTGTACTATCAGTGTGTATTAGATAGTGTACAATATGACCGCTGCTTCAAAGTTTACTTCCTTAAGCAGGGTAGTCGATACCGTACCGGTACCGGCCGGTATAGAAAAAAACTTTTTTTTTTTTAAATTTTTATGTAATTTTTGAATTTTTGTAAGGCATAATGGTAACTTATTTACATTAACTTATTAGTATTATTTGTTTTCTTAGTATGCAATAAACAACTAAGTTTTCTATTTTTTATATTGTGTTTTTTTTTCTTTTAATTGATACTAAAGTTTAAAACTATGAATAATTTGTTCTGAATTGAGGTAATGTTTTATGATAAACTTTTATATTTACTATAATATAAGTGAAATATTATATGTTTATAAACATGGTTCTAGAGATTTGTGTGTGTGTGTGTGTATAAAATAGCGGTAAACCCGAAACGGTACACCGGTATTGACCGGTATCTGAAATATATCGTACCGGTGGCCAAACCGGTACAGCCTCCGGTACGGTATTGACTTTCTTGCTTTTAAGCCAAGTGGCACACATCTGGGTATAAGTCGGGTATTCTAAAAACCACTTTGATACTTTTGTTTGCACGTGCCCATAACTCTTCAAATACCTAGTTACTCTCTCAAATGTGTATAATATTCCTAACCCACAAATTTGAGATAATTACAGACAAAATCTCTTGGGTATGGTTCCAATAAGTAATTATTAGGTACTCTTATAATATGGTGACATAATTCTTTCTCTCTTTTCACATTTATGATAGATCTTAGTAATTAAATTGATGATGAAGTTCACCATAAATGCAAGAACAGAAAGCACCAAATTATCATTCTTTGGGGCATACCTAATAATTTTTCAAATTGAATATGCTTACCATAGGTTTTGAATTCAAAATTTTATGAATCTCATTAGGTCTTAGAAAGTAGAAATTACTAGACTAACCTTTAGAGTTAGACTTCTTCTTTACCACTTGCATTAAATTAAAAAAAAAAAAGCAATTGGGCTGTGATAACTTATTGAAGAAATATATTTAGTGATCAACTAGCTCGTTTTATTTTTGCTTAAAACTCTTTGAGCTTGGAAAAATTGAGAAAATAAATCAATAATGAACCAAGGAGAAAGTTTAGCTCCAAACTTATTTGTATCTATCTACCTCCAACCCACTATGTGGGGATTAAAAAGACCATCCATATGTAATTTTAGTTATATAATTTTTTTAAAATAAATTGTATGATTTATTATTTAAGTAATATACATGAATATTTTTATAAATCATCACGTAATAGATTGAGAAAATAGCTTCAAATTGGTGTAAAGCTCAACTTTGTTCATAAAACAATGGGCAGATTTAACTTAGGCAAAAAAGAGAGGGGGGGGGGGGGGGGGGGTTTGATTGACTCACCAAATCATGGTGAAAGACGTATGCGAGGTGGGGTGGGGACTGGATTCTCACCCTTTGAACCTCCCCTCCATGCCATCTTGTGTACTTTTTGCCATTTTAATTAAGGGCAAAACTTGGTACATTATATTATGTTCTTCAATTAAATTCAAATACATGGTTGTATTGACTAATGAAACACAAATAGTGTTTACTTTTATTAGGACAATTAAAATCAATACAACCATGTGATTGAATTCAATTGAAGAACATAATTTATTGCACCTAAGTTTTACCATTTAATTAATTTCTTTAATTTGTTTTCCTTATTTTTATTGCTTATTTTTTTTTGATTTATTCATTTGTTGATTAATCAAATTTTGATATAGGTTGGCAAGCAAACATGGAAAGACAGAGCCGCGGCGTCACGTTACCTCCAGTTGTTGGTGGCATGACCAGATGAAGTTTCAAATGTTCCAGTTTCTAAATCGACAATATCATTCCTTGTATTGCTGTGTTTTGCATAGTCTTGTGTGTCTGCATTCTGCATTATGCTTGCTTTGTTGTTGACTACTTGTTAAGTTGTAATTGTTTCAATGATGGCACAACTTTTATTTTATCTTGCACAATGTGATTAAATAAGGTTGATTTGGCACTAGGTTAAAACAGGAAATCATTATTGTGGTTGTTAAATTGTTATGTCACGCGATCACATGCCCTCGCCTTTAATCAATTTTGTATATGAGATGCACAACCAGTTGATAATTGATACCACATATTGTTTACACTTACGTTATCTAATGTAGCCACTCCAATTGCAAGGCTTTTCCCATTTCCCCCAAATCAAATCTTGTTCATCTTCTTAGCCAGGAAATTGAGCCTCAGAATTTGCTAAAAAAAATTTACATTTTTTAGCTCATGATTTAGTCCAAACCTACTGAGTGATTCAAGAGAGAAGAAATAACATCAAAGTATTTCAGTCATGTTCTAGAAATTAGAAAGCTAGTATTTTATGATGAACAGGAAGGTATAACTAAAGTGCTTATCATATATATTTTTTGCATTTCCTACTTAATCATGTGTTCGTTTGGATACCCCGCAGTTTGTATAAACTTATTGTTGTATAGTTTTTTTTAATCAAAATAAATAGTTTTTTTTGTAACTTTTATGTTAGTTAAATGTCTAAGAGCATCTACATTGGGAGAGCTATAATTTTAGCTATTTGCTCCACCAAAAGCTACTTTATTTAATTTACTTTCTTACTTTACAAAACACCCAATGTTATTTATTTTATTTTAGCTTTCAAAACAATAAAATAATATAAACAATACAATAAAATAATATTATAGTAAACAATTTATTTATTTATTATTTTTTCTCACGGAACCACCACCACCGCTAATGTGAAATTCCTATGGGAAAAAAAACTAAAATTACTTTTATCTATTTTACCTTTTTACTGTACAAAACACCAAATATCAATGATTTATTTAGCTTTCAACACAATAAAATAACATAAAAAATACAATAAAATAATATAAACAATACAATAAAATAATATTATAGTAAACAATTTATTTATTTATTATTTTTTCTCACGGAACCACCACCACCACTAATGTGAAATTCCTATGGGAAAAAAAACTAAAATTACTTTATCTATTTTACCTTTTTACTGTACAAAACACCAAATATCAATGATTTTATTTAGCTTTCAACACAATAAAATAACATAAAAAATACAATAAAATAATATATCTATTACAATAAATAATTCTTTTATTTATTATTTTTTCTCATGGCACCTCCAACACCACCATCAATGTGAAACTCCTATGGGAAGAAGAACCAAAAAGGCAGCAACCCTGCCCCAAATCAGTCACAACATAAACACAAATACAAACCCAGCAACCCCAAATTAGGCACCTCCATCAACATAAACAACCCAATCACAGCCACCCACCACTCATTGCCGCAACCACAACCAGCCCACCACAACTCAGATAAAATAATATATCTATTACAATAAACAATTCATTTATTTATTATTTTTTCTCACGTCACCTCCACCACCACCACCAATGTGAAACTCTATGGGAAGAAGAACCAAAAAGGCAGCAACCCTACCCAAATCAGCCATAACATAAACACAAACACAAACCCAGTAACCCCAAATCAGGCACCTCCATCAACATAACCAACTCAATCACAGCCACCAACCCACTCACAGCCACCCACCACAACTCTAAAAAAAAAAAATTATCTCCACCACAAACCCACCTCAACAACCCAACCACATCAACAATGGCCATCCACAACGCCCATCATAGGCCATAAACAAGCAAATCAATCTGACCCATAAAACCCCACAAACCAATTTGAACCCATAACCCACACTTCAACATGCCGATCTAGAAAAAAAAAAAAAAAAAAATTTAAAGGGAGAAGAGTACATGCGAGGTCGGCAGCGAGTGGAGAAAGAGATGGTCGGAGTTGGGCAATCGATGGCTGGAGAGCAAGGTTGAGGAAGAGAGAAATTTTAGGTTGAGGAAAAGAGGACTGAGCAAATGGGGCGGCAGTGAGAGGATGATGAATTGGTAGTAGAGGTGAGAATTTGATTGAGAAAGAAAATGGGCCAAAATGGCCAAATACCACCTTTGTCTGAAATTATTGTCAAGTTAGCACTGTTTCAGAATTAGATGGTGATGTACCACTTTTCTAGTACTCGAGTACTAAATGGTACTTGAGTTTTGTAAACTCGAGTACCTAGCAGTTCTACAACCGTGTCCCAAGCTGATCTGGCATTTGGCATTAAAAAATGCTATTAAAAAATGCCACGTAATACTCGAGTTTAAGAAACTCGAAACTGCGTTAGTGTAGTACCGGAGTTCCCTAAACTCGAGTATGTCTCGGATATGATGGCAAAATCTTACAGATTAATACTCTAGTGTGGTGGACTCGAGTACTGACTTAGCAGTACTCGAATCCCTTAAACTCAAGTATCACTACTAAAAACACAAAAGATTCAAATTTTATTTGTCACTCTCATTTCTCACTCACCACTCACTTACCTGAACACACTCTCACTCTCCTTCACACCCAAATGTACAAACTCCAAACCCTCACTCCACCAGAGACAAGCCCATCTCATCAACAGCAAAAATCAAGAACTCTCCTCTCGTTGGCAACCTTGCACTCACTCCACCGAAGACAAGCGCATCTCATCGACGGCAGAAAACAAGAACTCTCCTCTCATCGGCGACCTCGCACTCAAAGATTAACATTTTGGTAATTTTTTTTTCCTTTTTGGTTTACACTTCCATGAGTTTTTAAATTACACTTATGTTTAAGATTACAAAATTTTAAGTAGAAGACTTTATGTGGGTTTTAAAAATTACGTTTTTATTAGGTGGGTTTTTGAGTATAGTCTTGGATTTTTACGTTTTCTTAAGTTTGACCATGAAAGATGTGGCTGAATTACTTGATAGGTCATAGATGATTATTGTGTTATTGAAGAAAAATTGTAAGAGGTTACCCTAACGCATCTCAGATTCTCTACTAGTTTTTCCTATTTATGGTTTTGTAATGCTTTTGGCTTTGTAATGCTTTGTTTGGTTTGGTTGCTTTAGAGATTTGGGAAAACAAAAGACTTTGAACAGTTTCCTTATTAGAGTTTTGGGATAATGATGGGATCCTTGTTGAACCAAACTGGTAGGGCTGATTTTAATGGTGGTGGTGGGTTATGAAGGGGGTGTTGAATTATGTTTCTTTATTTGTTAAATTGGTAGTTGTGTGTAGACTTGTTAAACTTGATTGCTTTGAATATCTCTTTTCTATATATATATATTGCGAATTGGGATTGATCAAGGGAGGTCAGCTCTACTTATACTGGCTTTGCTAGTTTTGAGGGATTAATTACTTGAGAAAAGAAAATATATTTGTATTCATTCATTTTAATATCTAATGCAAGTGGCTTAGGCATGAGTAAATATTTTATTTGCTTCTAAGGCCATAAACTATGTCTCCTTTCTTTGCGTGTGTGTGTGTGTGTGTGTGTATATATATATATAAACTAAATGCTTATGGGTATTTGATGAATATGCTTTCAAATCTGATTAGGGTGATATTAAAAAATAAAATAAAAGGATCTAAAAGGTTAGGCCTTGGGCATGCTCCTTAAAAAGAGGATTAGACTGTTTATGCTTTGCATTTGACCTAATAGGCTAGTAGTCACTTAATGGGCCATTAATCACCTTTAATTTATGCCAAATATGGACCCACATCGAGCGGGACCTTCTATAGGGACTTTCTTGACAAGGCAGATTGTGCATCGTTCAAGTTTGCTTTGGGATGCTCCTTTAGCAGGTGAGGTATGCACGTGTCCAAAATCGTAGTCAATATATGTAGTAGAAAGATTTTTGGCATTTAATTTTGAAGTGTACGTGCTTAGTGAATGCTATTATTAATAATAAGCTACTCTATTTACAGGAGGTGCCAGGTATACTAACTTATCGTCACCAAGAGAAAGGTCTGTTTGAAGGTAGGTTAGATCCATGGATTACCGCTTATATCACAGATGCGGGGTTAGATGTGCTACTTCGGGTCCCACATATGGGCCTTGACCATGCACTGATCATGGCCTTAGTGGAGAGATGGCGGCCAAAGACGCACTCGTTCCACTTGCCCCACAGTGAGATGACCATCACGCTACAAGACATAGAGGTCATAATGGGGGTACCTGTACATGGCTTGTCGGTGGTGGGATTTACCCATATGGACAATTGGCGTGACTTCTGCTATGAATTGCTAGGGCATAGTCCACCGAACAGACCAGTCAGTTATGGTAAGAACACTGCAGTGATGGAAGGGTCAAGGATAAAAGCCAAATGGCTCGAGGAGTGGTTTAGCAACCCTCTCCCTGCTAATGCCACTGAGGTGCTTGTGCAGCAATATGCTCAATTTTACATACTCCAAATGTTGGTAGTATGCTGTTTATGGACAAGTCTGACGAACACCTCTCAATCATGTATCTACAATTTTTCAATCCAATCAACAACAGAAAGAATTATAGTTGGGGTAGTGCAGCACTAAGTTGGCTATATATATAGACACCTCTGTAAGGCATCAGAGAAGACAGCTAAGCAAATTGGTGGTATACTGCTGTTAATGCAGTTGTGGGCATGGGCGAGGTTTCCACACATATTTCCTGTGATGAGGCATCCACACTAGGCACTGCCCTTAGGTCCACTTGCTATCAGGTATGTAGGATCTTAGATAGTTACTATTTTACATTTCCGCATTAACTTTTTTCGCACATAATTATGTAAATAACTAATATGAAGGTTATATCTGTGTTGGTTGCTAGATGGAAAGGGGCTAAGATAACAACTGAACATCCAATGCACGTCCTACGCGCCTATCGTGTGTTGCTTGCTTCACTATGGCCAAATCAAGTATCGTGCCTGACAAGTGGGAACCACTTTGGCATGTAATTGTTGTACTTACAATTCGCTTTGGAATGAATAAATCCAATACCTTTTAGAGTTAAATATTGTTGCCATGTATTGTTCACATTCATTACACATTTTTTCTAATTATATTGTTAATATGGTTGTTTGCATCTGTTGGATCATTGTAGATTGTCTAGGAGCAATATAGAAATTATTTGGGTTCCCAACCCGCATATTGTACGGCAGGCCAACATATATAGAGGTCTATCGTGCCACTCATACATTTTTAGGTGGTTGAAGACCATCATCCCGAACGTGTTTTCCAACAGTTTAGGATGAAGCAAGGCGTACCGATCAACGTCGATACTTCAATTGAACTTCACAAGATAACACTCCAGGGCAAGCACGAAAAAATCTAGGCTGAAGAACATGCCACACATATTGCTAGATGGGCTGCGCACGCCACAATTGCCGATGCACCGCCCTTTCATGGGGAGATGAGCTACAATGACGAGTATATGGTGTGGTTTCGTCCCCGCACTGTTCATTACAAAAAAAAAACCTCGTACTGGGACACTTTGGTAAGTTTACAAAGACTGTTCTGTTATAAATGTACCTCGCTTCACATAGTTTAGTTCAACACTATTCTTGTATACTTGTGACAGGTTGAATCACAGTTGAGGATTATGGCGAAGTGCGAACTAGTAAAAGTATATTAGAAAGTGGGGTTGGGTAGGTCCCTTCAAGTCAAACTAAGTCTAAAACCATTGGGAGAATAAACAATTAGTTCTAAAGAATGTTTGCAATTCCATTTTCTGATATGCGTTAATTGATTTTTACCAATTGTTTTTGGCTTAACTAAGTTGAGGTTGTCCACCTTGTTGTCTTCATAATCCTTTCATTTGATTGGTCTGTTTTATCTCTTCATCTACATATGCATTTTATAGGGTTAGAAAAGTTCTAGCCATTCAATATTATTCTTGTTTTTTCATTATATGTACCAGCCCAATATTAAATGTGCTTGTTAGCCTTTGCCATGCTGCTAATATATATTTTGGATCATTAGATGGTAGCAAAGCTATGATGACTATTTCAGTTGATATTTGTGGTTGGAAAGACTTCTAACAAGGGTGAACTTATTGATTGGTTACCCAAACTTCACATTGTTGCAGATTTTCGAGCACTATATTATGAGTTCTTACACTGTTCTCTGATAATGGTATCCATGCTCTATTATGTTTTTATATAATTTTTGCTTATCTAATTCTTTATTGGTTTATTAAGATATAAGCTTGGTCCCCAGCCAGCAAATACTAAGCTCTCAAGCAACAAGACAATAAGGAGAATTCGTGTGAGAGGTGGAAATGTGAAGTGGAGGGCCTTTAGATTGGATACAGGGAATTTTTCATGGTTGTGTGAATGTATCACCAGATGCAAGGCCCAAGATGAAGAGTGTGCTACGAATGCTCCTCAATGCAAGATAAAGCATAGCCTCATGAGATAAATCATCTTTGAAAATGAAGTTCTATACACACTTTCCACTATAATATTGTAAAAAGGAAAAGCTTCTCTTTCCATACAAGATATGGAAACATTTTGAAGTCAACCTACATGTAGAAGTAGGAAATTTATAGTTTTTTTTTTAAACTCCTTTTGCTCGAGCATTATGCTCCCTTATCATGTATAATAGATATATAGCAAGTATAGCTTTCAGATTGACCAATAGTTTTACTTCTGTTCATCTTTCAACCCTACAGCAAAGAGACCAGAAGCACAAAATATACACTTTGATGGACTGTAGACCTTCAAGACTTTATACTAGAATGAACTTTATCTATCAAAAATGCACAATATAATTTGAAATCTTTTGCAAATTCCATCAATCACCTTTACAACCAAAATATAAACTCACACCTTGTGAATTTCATTTGTACAATACAATTTATTTACTAATTCAAACAAAATATACTCGCATTTTCAAAAAAGAGAAGATCTTACCTTAATCAACTTAATCTTTCTCTTTCCAATTTTACATCAAATTTTCATTCAGATGAGAAGTATTCTCAAGGTTGTGGACAACTTGGGGCAAAAAATAAAGAAGGCTAGAAGGGCCTCCCATACAAATTGATACTCGAGCTTCATGGACTCGAGTACCAATCTGCATGATTTTGCTTTCCACTTAAGAATGGGTTCTTTCATACAAACTGATACTCGAGATTAATGGACTCGGGTACTGCTAACACAGTACTCGAGTTTCATGGACTCAAGTATCAATCAACATGATTTGGACTTTGTCATACAGATTAAGACTCGAGTTTAATAGACTCGGGTACCAGAGTTGCACAGTACTCGAGTCCAAGAAACTCGAGTACTAAGTGGATTTTTTTAATGCCGAATGCCATGTCAAATGGTACCACTGTGGCAGAACTAGGGGGTACTCGAGTTTATTGTGCTCAAGTACCAGAAAAGTGGTAGATCACCAATTACTTTCGAAACAGTGTTTTTTTGCTACAAATTTCGGGAAAATATGGTATTTGGCCATTTTTGCTAAGAAAATGAGTGAAACAAGTAGAGGAAAAAGAATTAGAAAAAAAAAAAATATATATATATATATATATATTATAATGTGAGGTGGGAATAGAAAATCATTTTTAAGTTTAGCTTTGAGCTACAGCGCACAGCCATATATGGTTATGCATTGTAGTTAAGTAGGTAAAAATTTTACCTATACCACCATTAATGTTGCACCATTTTTGTATATGGTGATGCTAAAAATAGTAATTTAGCTTAAGGTGTAAATACCCCCAGTTGCGATTTTACAACCTAAGCCACCAAAAACCCACTCCATTCGAGTTTTGTAAACTTAAAACAATTTGCAACCTACGAATAGTAAAGTTGCATATATGTAACTTTACTATTTGTAGGTTGTAAAAAAAAATTCTAAAAAAAAATAGGTTGTAAAAAAAATATTATTTTAATATGTGGTTGTGTGTGAAGAGAAAAAGTGAGGGAGAAAAGAGATAGAATAATACTTTTTATTATTTTATTGGGTTATATATAAAAATATAAGTTGGGATGTAGAGTGAGTTGTAAATGAATTAGTAAAATAGATAAAGCAGTGTTTGAAAATGCAAAATATGTTTCTCTTTTGCATCCCTAGATGCTAATGCTCTAGAAGCACTCACATCACGTGCATAATAGAAAATGATGCAAAATTTACATAATATCCTTTAAAATTGACCCGCATCAGTTTGGCCATTGGTGTGCAAATTTGCACACTTGCTAAAGTAACCGTGTATATTTACATGGTTACTAGCTTTGCATTTAATAGTTTAATAATTTTTTCTCTCTCCATTTTGCTAGAGCCCTCTCTTTCTCTCATCTCAAAACAGTAAAGTGGGTAAACCCTCTCTCTCTCTCTCTCAAAGCTTCCATGGCCAGACCTTGATGATCTTACGGCCGCTTGTTGCTACCACTGTGGTTTACCTCATAAAGCCCTCTCCAATCTCACCCATTATCATTCAATATTGCTTTTTTTATTTGCTTTGCATTGAGCTTAGCCACAGCTGAACCACAACCACTAGTGATAGCGGTGGTTTACGAAGATTTTTTGTTCACTTCCTTCTTCTATTTTCTCTTGGGTTTGGGGATTTAAAGTCTTTTTGTTTAACCTAAGGTTTGTAGATTTAGATTTAGTGCATCTCATACGTAGCAAGCTACAATTCTTGGAAAACTTAAAAATTAAAACCTTCAATGTTGAAGTTGATCTGTAACTATTGGGGCACCTGTTTGATGTTTTTAGTAATTGATTTATTTACAAGGTATCATGCAGTAAATGGCTACTTTGTTCACATGAGGTAGGTCCACAGGCAACAAGCAAGCCTAAATCTGCACTCTGATAAATTATGTCTTGTGGTGGTTGTAATGGTGGTGGTGGTTGTGATATTTGTATGTCTTGTGGTGGTTGTAAGGGTGACAGTGGCTGTGAGAGAGGAGGAGAGAGAAGGTTGAAAGAACTAATAAAAAATGAATATTATATAGACAGACTGATGCAGGTGTTTTTAAAAAGTAGTTGCTTAAAATAGAAAAAGTAAGTTTTTATGTTAAAATAGACGGACAATTTTGCACGGATTGATGCGAATGCTCCCTCTTACAAAAAGCTAAAAACTAACAAATTTTCAAAAAGAGATCAAAAGTTAAATTATTTACCAAAAAAAAAAAAAAAAACCTAAAACAAAAGGCAAAAAGCAAAAAGAAAATCAAACATTTGTTCCAAACTTCCAGTACATATTATTAAGAACCAACACATCCACACAAGTACGAGAGCAAGAGACTCATAAAAAAGAGCTCGAACATATATAAAATCACTCATGCCAGTTTCTTGGAGCTTGCCATCATGGCCATGAATTCATTTATATCAATGAAACCATCCCCATTGGTGTCCACTCCTTTCATCATTTTCCGGCAAGCCTTCAGACTACAACCCTCTCCTAGCTTTTTCAGAACCTGAGACAGTTCCTCCGCGCTTATTTTACCATTGCCATCCAAATCAAACACTTGAAAAGCACTTTGAATGTCACTTGCTTTAACCCCACCACCCACGTTGTACATTTCCATGAACTCCTTGAAATCAACGAACCCATCTCCGTCAGAATCAATGCTCTGAAATGCCTTGGCCACCTCAGTTTCTGAAATTCCTGAATCCAAAGCCTTCAGGGCTAACTTGTACTCCTCCTGGGAGATCTTCCCGTCTTTGTTGGTATCATATTTATTGAAAACCCATCTCAACTCCTCCACGTTTGCCTGGAAATTACCACTTGATGACATGCTCTTGCTAGAGCGTTGTCTTTCCTTGGAGATGCTTGGCCTCTGGGCTGGTTTTAGTGAAGGTTTTCTTGAAACTCCATATTGGAAATTCAGAAAACTCAAGTTCGACATTATTAATATGATTAATGGAGCTGTGTTGCAAGAAAAAGTCACACAGAGAAAAGATGGATTACTTATTACACTATCAAAGACCATGCATCCTTCATATATATACAAGCTTTGAATTCATCCCTTTCATATTCTAAGAAAGAAGATTGTGCTCTAGTTATTCTCATTCTAATTAATTTGTAAGAACGCGTACAAAATATTTTGCCACTTGCCTAAAAATTCCATTCTAAGTTCGTGGACATTATTATCACCAGAGAGATAAAGAAGCATTAGGCTAAATTAGTGCGAGGCTGATGCAGAGAAAAAGATATTCTCCCTAACAAGTTGAAACGCGTCTTGTTGATTATCCCCTCTTGCCATACGGCGATTCTGCGAATAAAGCCAAAAAGAGTCTATTAGGTATATAGGAGGATCTTCAACGCCTACAATCTAATATTATGTGAAGGAATAAATATAAAACTGACCCTCTAACTTTCACATTTTTTCATTTTAGTCCTCTAATTTTCAATTGTTATCAATATAGGATTCCGTTAGAACCCAGTTATGTTATGTCGTTAAACTACTGAAACAACGCCATTTTGCAGTTTTTTTTTTTAATTTATAATTAAAAGAAAATTAGAGAAAAAAAGAAGAAGAAGAAAACCCAAATCCTAATTGTGTAAATTTGGGGATAATGGGTCAGTTTGAGAGAGAGAGACTGAGTTGAGGACTAATGCTCTACTCGCCGTGTAAACCACCACCACTGCTCGCTGCTTTGCCTTGCCTTACCTCCCACCTCCTCACCTGTCCTTTGCTTCTTTCCCAGCTTCTACTAAGCTTTCTTTGAGGCCTCCAATGTCTTTCACTAACCCATCTCCATAGGTTGAGTTAGGAGTTGGGGGGTTCTCCAAGCAATGACAGCTTAGTGTTTCTTGAGCTAGAGAAAGAGATACAAAACTAGAAAGAGTGACCAAAAAAGCTAGCTTGAGCACAGAAACTTGAGCTATCTTCCCCCACACTACTGGGTTTTGATTTCAAGTAAGGGGCATCGTTCCCCTTAATGTTTTTTTTTTCTTCAGATTCTTCTTATTTTCTTTAATTCTGAATTTTAAAAAAAAAAATGCAAAACGGCATTGTTTCAACAGTTTAACGGCAAGACATAACTGGATTCTAACGGAATCCTGCATTAACAATAATTAAAAGTTAGAGGATTGAAATGAAAAAATGTGAAAGTTAGAGCATCAGTTTTGCATTTTTGCCTTATGTGAATTTAAAATTTCAATAAAGAATTTCTATCATTATCCTAAAAAAGTATTATAACCAAAATTATTAAGTTAATAAATTTTTTTTTTTAAAAGACAAAATTTTGCTACAAACTTGGTTATAGCCTAGCTACAACTTTTATTAAAAAATTAATAGAATTACATATTTTGAAAATTTTACTTTTAAATTGCATGGTTTTTATATTTTAATACACATGTTAAAATTGTATTAATTAGATGTTATTTATTATTAAATCCATAAACTTTTTTTTTATGAATAATTCTAGATTACAAAAATTTGAAATTTAAACATTTGATTAATGACATAACTATTGATCTATGGAAGATATAAGAAAAAAATATAATTAAATTAATGGCGGATTTGTCAAAATTCACATTCAATTAAAAAATATTGAGTGGAGTTGTAGCAACCAAGTTTATTGCCAAACTTTATTAAAAAATATATATCAATCACATCCTAGAATACACAAATTTTTACGTGAAAACTATTTTCTCCTTAAAAGGAAAAATAAAATGTGATAACCCTAAATAAATTCACAACTATAAAATCAATCATGATGTATTTTCAAGTTTATGCCCAAAACTTGAGTCAATAACAAATACAAAAATAACAATCCTCTAAGAATTAATACAAACTCCTCTATCTGTAATTGGACACCCCAAAATTTCTTTCTAGCAAAAGTAGAAACCCCCAATCTCCTTGCATGTCTTCCAACTAAAGAAAGAATACTTGTTTTTCTTTGTTCCCATATAGATGTGCTACACCCCCTTATTTTTCGGACTTGTGGCTCTCACCCTCTGTTGATGGTAAATGTGGAAATTTTTATCCATATTTTTATCTATTAAGCCACCCATTGCCCACCTAATTTAGGTAAGCTTTAACCTAACCCAATTAAACATTTGGGTTAAAAGGGAAAAGATCCATTAAGTAAAATAATTAAATGAGTCTTAGGGTCTGTTTAGATAGAACTTATTTTGCTAAAATTGAAACTGAAAACACTGTAACAAAATAATTTTTAAATGTGTGAATAGTGCCGTAGAACTTTTTTTTAATGAAAAAGTTGCTGAAAAGTGAAGTTTATGGGTCCATTAAGAGTACACAGTGCATTGTTCACGGTTGAATTGGTCAAAAGCTGTGGCTACTTTTCATGCATAGTGCATAAACAATAGCCTTTGTCTCTTAAAAGCTGAGAGGCTGGGCAAGAAAAAAAAAAGAAAAAAAAGAGAGAGCTGCAATGTGAAGTGAAAAACGTAAACGAAGATAATTTTATCCAAACCTATTGGATACGGTTGGTAATCCATCTTTATTTATTTATTTTTCATCTTTTCCAAAAAGTCTAAAAACTAATAAGGAAAAATAATTTCTAACCCTAAGCTTCTAAACACAGCTGCCAAACACCATGCACCGTCCCTCTCCTAAGAGAAAAACTAAACCCTAACTAGAAATTTTCTTATGGATTTTTTTGAGTTTTCTTCTCACTTTCTCTACCACCAAACATATCCTAAGATTGTCTAGTTCATCTAACTCTCTCTTTCTCTTCAACCAAGATCTCTCTCTCTCTCTCTCCTCTCTCTCTCTCTCTCGTGCAATGACCTTGTCGAAAATGGCTTCAAGTTGGTCCTTTCTTCTCTCTCATCTATTTCTGATTTAGATCACAATCTTGTTGTTCATTTTCTTCATCCTTTGCTCTCAATCTGTGTGTTTAGATCTGTGACTATGGATTTTCTTAGCTCTTTGCCCATGATTTGTGTGTTTTGATCTTTCTATGGATGTTCATTTTGATACCAAGAGATTCTCCAATGAATTTAATGCTGACTTCATCTCTTCCATCACCTCCTTCGGCGAATCCCTCATCTTTGACTTTGAATTTGACGTTGAAATCATCTTATGGCTAAGAGGTTGTGCACTTGTAGAGCCATTTTCAACCCCCAAAAACCTCTAAGATATTATCATGGTGGCCAATATCTTATTTGTTTCACAAAAAAATGAAGGAAAATATAAGAACATATTGTTTGGTTCAAGAGAAAATGTTGGAAAATATAAGTCTAGTATGATGTTTCAAACTTACTGACTTTTTTTTATATAGAAAATGTAGTCTTAATTGTCCAATGGGTTTTTGAGCTTAAAAAAAAAAGAAAAAATTGTCCAATGGGTTAAATGGGATAGATGGATAATGAATATTTAATTTATATTATATGGGTAATAAAATGATAATTGGGTAATGTTGTATCCGACCCATTTATGACCCAACCCACCCAATTACCACTCCTACTCTATGGTTAAGAGTTTACATTTAACCCACCAACCAATAAATTTAACCCAACCCAATCCATACACATTACCTCTAGCTTTTATAACAGAATTTTAGGAAGTAATTTGCAAATATAATAGAGAGAAAGATGGAGCTTTTTTCTTAAAAGAGAAATGTGGGCCAGAGCCTGGGAAAACATTGATATACTTGCTCAAATATAAAAAGCCTTTTAGGTGCATATGGTACTATTCATCAAAAAAGGTGCATATGTTACTAGTACTCTATTAGCACTATCGAAAAAAAAAAAAAAAGGAACCTTTACTCTTTTAGTTAAAATTGCAAAACGAGTTTGACAATTTTGCTAAAGAATTTTAAGCTAAAGGCTTCATTAGGTTAAAAAAAAGATTTAAGGAAAATTCTCTATAATTCTCTGTTCAGAACTTAATAAATAAAGTATTATTTAATGTAATTTATTAAATTCAAAACACTATAAAACTTTTCAGTTAAAACTCTATATCACAAAATTTCAACTACTAAAACTCGTTAAAGCTTTACTTCATGGTTGAACTATGTAGTTCATGTAGTAATGCCAAATGGCCACTTTATCTTTGAAATTGTTTTATCTTCCGTAAATTCTTTATTGGAATGGAGAAAATACACCTTGTTACGGGTGTATATTTCTCTCCTCTCACAGCTGGTGGGACCCATAACTGATGGGTCCCACCAGGTTGTGAAAGGGAGGAAGCATGCACCCGTAATGGGGTGTACTTCCTCATTGGAATGAGTAGTAAGCTCTGTCAAAAATTATTCTCTCAACTAATACATTTATTTTAGAGGGTGAATGAAATTAGTGTCACGAGAATAAGAACAGTTTAGAACACAGTTCCCACATGTCATTAGGGTGTTTCAAATAAATTAATTTTATCAATTAATTTTTTAAATAAATAAATAAACAGTAGAGAGTACAATTATTCTTTTAAAAAAATTTGAAAATTGTAAATAAAGTAAAAGAAAATATAAACTGAAATTAAAAAAAAAAAAAAAATAGGACTCTTAGAGCATTAGCATTAGAGGTGTAAAAACCCCTTAATTGCTATTTTAGCCACTAACAAGCTAAAAATCACTCACATCCGGGGGTGGGAGTCCAAATTTTTTTACAAGCCATGAACAATTGGTTCTCAAATATAGAACCAACTGTAGTGTGGGATGCAAAAAAAATTTTATTATGTATACTATCATTTAAGGGGTTTTCCCTGTTTGGATTCCTCATTTTTTAGTTCAAAAATACCCATATACCTCTATGTTTAAGTAAAGATAAAACTAAAGGATAATTTGGTAAAAATGCAATTCTAACTCCCAGTAAAACATTACCTAAAAAATAAGACAACTTTTCTGTTAATTTTCAAATTACTTTATCCTATATTAGATTTTCAAAATAAAAACTATATATATAAAATAAAATTAAATAAATGCAGCTTTTTTTCTACAAAATAGGACCACTAAAAATAAACTTATTGCACGCTTCGCGCATGTGATGAAGCTAGTTTTAATAATAAAAAAATCTCCTCTTTCTCTCTCCTATGAATCACGATACTCTCCTTTCTTCTCTCTATCTCTTTTCTTCTTGTTTTTTGTAGTTGTTGTGTTTGGGTGGCTGTGGGTTGGAATTTCAGTGGTTGGATCGGTGTTTGGGTGGTTGTATCAGTGGTGGTTTGGAGTTTGGGTGGCTTTTGGTTGGTTGGATCAAGTGGCATGGTGGTGGCATGGTTGTGGTTCACTTGTTTTTTTTTTTTTTTTTTTTTTGTGGTTCAGTTGTTCAATTTTGTCTTTTGAAATAGATCTGTTTTTTTTTTGAAGGAGAATGGCTTGGATGAGGCAAACCACTGTAATCTTGGTAATGGGATTCCAGAAACTTGATTTGTAATAGAAACTCAATGACATCAATGTTACTTCTTTTTTCATATGTTAAAACCTCCCAAACTTTTTCTACTTGTGGGTGATGTTGGCGGGTAGCAGTGGGTCAAGAGTTCCTGGGTAGATGGTAGAGCAAAGAGATGGGAGAGAAGAGAGAAATAATTTTTTTTTAATTATTTGATTGTGTAATTTATATTATTTTGTTGAGTTGTATATAAAAATACAAATTGAAAAGTTGGGTGAGTTGTAAAATGAGATGGTAATATTGAGCGTTGTAAATGAGATGATAATGTAAAATAGATAAAGTAGTATTTGAAAACGTAAAATATGAACTTTTTTACAATCCCCATTGCTAGTGCTATTAGTCTTAGGGCATTCACATCAAGCATTCTAAAAAATTTAGCATTTAGCATCTCAAAAAGCCACTTTATAACATTTAACATCTTACTTTATAATACACTTAACATCAAAACTTCTATTTTTTTTACAACTTCATTTAAATATTATTTTTTATTCCTTTTTTGTTTTTATTTTTTCATCCTCTCTCCCTTTCGGCCTCACTGTTTTTCTCTCCCTTTCTCCCTCTCAGTCTCACTGTCTCAACCTAGCAATCCTACTCACCGCCGGCCACCTGCCACCATATTTCCGACAACCACTGCAACGATCAGAGACCCACGCCAATCAGCCACCACAATCCTACCCATTTTTTACTTCATCTCTCTGTTTATCTCTCCTCTGTGTCTCTCTTTCTCAACCCAACACCGCCGGCCACCAAATCCACCCACCCACCCGCAGATCAAAAACCCATATTCTCCAGAACCAAAAACAATCACCAAATCACTAGATCCATGCACTGCTTACAAAATCCATACTTAAAAATATTTCTCAAAACCCACATATAGATCTGATTTCTACAACCATATCCCAATTCCATTCCCATGGAGTAGGGGTGACAATTTTTATCCATATCCATGAACCCACCCATTACCCATCTTATTTGAATAAGTCTTAACCCAACCCATTTGAATATTTAGGTTAAATGGATAAAGACCCATTTGGTTATTTAATTAGATGGATCTAAATGGATAAATCCACTAATACTCACTAAACCCATCTAAAATTTAAATAAACAACATAAAATATAAATTTTTAGAAAATTACCAAAATATCCCAAAAACCCAAAAAAAGACTAAAATACCTCCGAAATCTAAAAAATGACCAAAATACCCACGAAAACCTAAAAATGACCAAAATATCTCAAAAACCAAAAAAATGACCAAAATACCCCCAAAACCCAACAAATAACAAAATACCCCCAAAACCTAAAAATTACCAAAATACCCCCAAAACCTAAAAAATGAACAAAATACCCCCAAAACCTAAAAATTACCAAAATTCGCCCTGTGGGGTATAAGGATTCCAAGCAAGGTGATCACACCACGTGTCACGCTTGGCCGAGAAGGACAATTAGTGAGCTGAGGAGGCCATGCCCTCGGATTTTGTGATCACGTCATCAATGTGCCATCAAAGGAAGCTCTACTGTGCAAAAAGGGCTTTGGGAGGGATGACATAGATGTGATTGAAAAGTTAGAGACTACCACCACATTTAATGCATCCCACCAAACCTTTTGGTCGCATATATGTGGAGAAGACCCTTGAACAGTGTTACCTTGGGTGCCACATCTCATAGGGACTCGAAGAAGGTGCTAAATGGGATTAGCACTTGGGGGATGACCTGCGCGATCAACAGGTGGAAGGCCAGGATCATCTGAAAAGGTCTATATAAAATAAAAGGTCCCTCATGAGAAAGGAGATCAAAGAAAGAGAAAAGAAAAACACTGTAGATTCAAGAACAATATCTCTAATCTGTCCTTAAGAGAGTGAAATATAAAAATCAATCTCTTCGGCCTAAGTCCGAGGACAATTTTACTATACAAACTATTCCAGCTTCATCCTACTATGATTTTAGCCCACCGTGATTGTTAACTAAACTCATTACAACCTAAATTTCTAGACTACTCTCTACAAATTCATTGTATTAGGCTCTTTGGGCCTATCCCTTTCCTATTTTGAGTTTAGGTGCAAATTGTGACCCTACAATTGGTGTCGTTTGTAGGAAATTTTGTGTTTCAATGAGTTTAGTGTCTAGTTATGGTAAATTCAGGTCCACACCAGGCAAAGTCTATGGGGTCCCAGTGTCAAGATCACTTTCTCAATCTTGAAGGAGGTAGAGACCGGGAGGAAAGTGTACACACCTCCATACTAGCAGGAGTCAGTCATGAAGTGGGAGCAGAGTCTTCCATGAGGAAAATGCTAGAGCCATGCAGTTGGAGATTGATCATTTGAGCAGAAAGTTGCATCACGAACGATGGAAGCGAACTCCTTCCATTTCTGACTCTTCATCTAATGATGGCGGGGATGGCAGCTACAGGCCTAGGTCAAGAACTCCCCCTAGTGAGTCTTTCTCGTATGAAGAGGGTAGCCTTCATGGCCACAAGAATAGGAATTCATCCTATAAAGGCCTGGGGAATGATGCTATGAGCAAAGCATTGAATCAGATTTCTAAATCACCCTTCATGCGCAAAATTGAAGGAGGAAAACTTTATTGGCGTTTCATTTAGCCAGCATTCACCATGTACAATGGCCGAACAGACCTTGTGGAGCATGTAAGCCATTTTAACCAGAGGATGACTGTACACTCCAAGAATGAGACTTTGATGTGCAAAGTATTCTCATCCAGTTTAAGGCTTGTCGCAATGAGGTGGTTTGACAGCCTGGGATCAGGTTCTATTGATTCCTTTAAGGAACCTACTCGAGCATTCGAATCTCGCCTTATTACGTGTAGTAGGGTTCCTCGGCCCTTGGATTCTCTGTTGTCTATGACTGTGCGAAAGGGAGAATTTTTGAAAACATACTTAGAGAGATACTGGGAGATGTTCAATGAGATTGATGGAGACTTTAATGATGGGGACTTTAATGATGGGTTATAAGAACTTTCAAGGTCAGCTTACCTGTCGAGCATGGTCTGAGGAAATCGTTAATGGGAAAACCAGTTAATAATTTAAGTCAGCTCATGGACCGCATCGATAAATATAAATGAGTCGAAAAGAACCAGCAGTTAGGTAAAGGAAAGGCGAAGATGGTCTAGCAGGATAGGAGGGACATCAGGTCAAATAAGTACAACGAAAATCATCCTCGGCGAGATTTTGCTAGGCAGACTAGGGTTGTTGCTGTGCCACAAGCAGTCAACTCGGTGTTTTGAAAGCAAGTGCATCATTTTATAGAGAAGATCAAACATGAGTCATACTTCAAATGGCCAAATAAGATGGGAGGAGACCCAATGAGACGCAATCAGAATCTTCATTGTCAGTATCACCGGCAACAAGGATACACCACTGATGATTGTGAAATTCTGTGGAATCATTTGGAGCAACCAGTCAAAGATGGAAGGTTAAAACAGTTTTTGGATCGGCCCAATGGGCAAGGAAACCATGTAGGCTCAGGGGCTCAAGGGAACACTTTTTCAAGGCCTCCTTTAGGAACAATTAATGTCATTTTTGCTGCTCTCAAGAGGACTAGTTCATGTCCCTCCGGAATAATGACTGTAGCTCGACCGCCATTCAAGGAATTTAATCCTGAGCCAAAAAAGGCTAAAGTTGGAATCCAACCGGCATTGAATTTTTTGGAAAAGGATAAGTTTGGAATTATACAACCACACGATGATGCCTTAGTGGTCACACTCAAGATAAGGGGTTATGATGTGAGGCGTGTGTTAGTTGATCAAGGCAGTGGGGCGGAGATTATGTACCCCGACTTATATAAAACTAAGGCTGAAACTAGGGCATTTGACTAGTTATGATTCACCCCTAGTAGGTTTTGATGGAAAGATAATTACCAAAAGGGCAAGTCAAATTACCAGTGCAAACTGGATCAAAGGTGGTACAGGTTAACTTCATAGTGGTAGATGCATATTCTCCCTACATAGTCATAGTGGCAAGACCCTACTTTCATGCCATAGGAGTTGTCTCCTCCACCTTGCATTTGAAGATGAAGTATCCATCTAGCGACCAGGTTGAGGAGTTGATTGGAAGCCAATCTATGGCTAGGCAGTGCTTAGTGGCCGCAATTAGACATCAAGCTAGGGGAGAATCCTCGGCGTCAAATGGGCAAGGTTTGTACCAATCAAAGGAGTCGGTGTTATCTAAGAATATAGCGGAGGAAGTAGAGTGTGAAGGTTTGGAAAGGATTTTTATAAGTACTGATAAAGAGAAACATTTTCAGGTAGGGGCTTAACTGCTTTCTCAGGAGAATGAAGAGTTGATGAAGTTCCTTAGGGAGAACATTGATGTGTTTGCTTGGAATGCTTACGAGCCCCCGGGGGTGGATCCGAGCTTCATTTGTCATCATTTGAATGTCAACCCAACTGTCGTACCAAGGAAGTAACCACATTGACGATCATCTAAAAAACATTCTGAGGCTGTCAAGGAAGAGGTGATCAAGCTCTAGTAGGCAGGGGCTATCAAAGAGATATTTTATCCTGAATGGTTAACCAATACAATGGTTGTGAAAAAGAAGAATGAAAAATGGCGAGTATATGTAGACTTTACAGATTTGAACAAAGCATGCCCCAAAGATCCTTTTTCCATGCCTTATATAGATCAATTAGTGGATGTCACTGTTGGGCTTCTTCAGATGAGTTTTCTAGATGTCTTTCAAGGTTATCACCAAATATCTTTGGCTTTGGATGATTAAGAGAAAACAGCCTTTGTCACTCCTACAGGAAATTACCACTACAAAGTAATGTCTTTTGGTTTAAAAAATGCAGGGGCTACCTATCAAAGGATGATAACTAGGATGTTCGAACCATAACTAGGAAAAAGCTTTGAGGTTTATGTAAATGACATGGCAGTAAAGAGTAAGGTGGTGTTCGAGCACGTGGTGGACCTTGGGAACATCTTCGAGCTACTAAGGAAACACAAATTACCCCTAAATGCTTCCAAATGCTCCTTTTGTGTGTGATCAAGTAAATTTTTGGGTTATATGGTCATACATCATGGAATCGAAGTCAATCATGATCAGCAGTTTAAGGAATATCTTTCTCGGCCACTGTTATGTCCAGGCCCGAGGAAGATGAGGTTTTGTTAGCTTATATTGCTATGGCTTCTCATGCTGTTAGTCTAGTACTAATACGGGTTGACAATGGTGTGCAGAGGTCGATTTACTACTTGAGCAAGTCATTGCACGAGGCCGAGATCTATTACCTACCACTGGAAAAGGCGATTTTGGCAGTGGTGTATGCTACACGTAAACTTTCCCACTACTTCCAATCCCACACAGTTGTGGTCTTAACCCAACTCCCACTTAGGTCTCCACTTAGAAGTGCTGATTATACGGGAAGCATTGCCAAGTAGGGTACAATTCTGGGGGCTTTTGATATCAAGTATATGCCATACACCTCTATAAAAGGCCAGGTCATCGCCAACTTGGTGGCTGAGTTTGCTAAGCCCTTGTTAGAAGAAAATACTAACAAGTCAGACATGGATGAAAAATCAGTTGGCACGATCTCCCTGAAGGAACCTCTATCATGGAAGGTGTACGTGGATGGCACGGCAAATCAAAGAGGATCAGGAGTTAGGTTAGTTGTAATATCTCCGGAAAAGATCGTTATTGAGAAATCTTTGAGGATGGATTTCTCGGCCACAAATAATGAAGCCGAGTATGAAACTCTAGTAGTAGGAATAACTATGGTTTAGAAGATGGGAGGGAAAACAGTGGAGATGTTCTCAAATTCAAGATTGGTTGTAGGATAAGTGGAAGGGGAGCTGGAAGCCAGAGATCTGAGGATGTAGGAGTATTTAAATCAGGTTAGACATTTACAACCAAAGTTTGAGTCTTTCACCTTAGTGCAAATCCCCAGAAGCAGAAATACTCATGCTGACTTTCTAGCCACCCTAGCAACGTCCTCAGCACAGAGCTTGCCTCGGGTCATCTTGGTGGAAAATTTATGTAAGCCTACTAAGATGAATGTGGATACAGTCCGTGTTCATCAATATTAGGATGGGACCTAGTTGGATGGACTTCATTATGCTATTCCTTAAAGAGAATATCTTACCTAAGGAGAAGTCTGAGGTGGACAAGGTCTGTAGAAAGGCTCTTCGTTTCTAGCTATTTGAGGACTAAAAGCTATACAAACGCTTTTTTTCAAGGGTCATACCTGCTATGTGTACACCCTGAAGCAACTGAGTTACTTCTAGAAGAATTACATGAAGGGATTTATGGAAGCCACAGAAGAGGTGATCCTTATCTCACTGGGCACTCACCTAAGGATACTGGTGGCCAAATATGCAAAAGGAAACACAAGAGTATGTGAAGAAGTGCGACCAATGTCAGGAGTTTGCTCTGAACATTCATCAACCAAGAGGCATCCTCAATCTTCTGTCCAGCGCTTGGCCTTTTGCTCAATGGAGTTTGGATATTGTAGGACCATTCCCTAAGGCAATGGGGAATAGGAGATGGCTGCTGGTTGGTAGAGATTATTTCACTAAATAGGTTGAAGCTGAACCACTGTCAAATATCAAGGACCTGGATGCAAAAAGATTTGTTTGGAAAAACATTATCACCAGGTTTGGAATTCCTCATATCCTTATTTTAGATAATGGTCTTCAATTTGAAAGTAAGGCCTTCAAAAGATATTGCTACGATATGGGCATTACGAACAAATATTTCACCCCAGCTTATCCATAGGGAAATAGGCAGGCCAAGGCTATCAATAAAGTAATAGTGAATGGGCTTAAAAAGAGGTTGGATAATGCTAAAGGAAAATAGGTGGAAGAACTGTCACACGTCCTTTGGACCTAGCGGACTATACCTCATAGGTCCACAAGGGAGACTCCCTTTTCAATGACTTATGGGGCCGAGGCTGTAATACCTCTCGAAACCGATTTCCCAACACTGAGGACGAGCTCATTTACTCCGAGCAACAATAATGGGTTGTTAGAAAGGAGCTTGGATTTAGTTGAGGAACGAAGAGAAAACGTCATGGTTCAGTTGGCGTATTATCAGCATAAACTCAAAGAAGACTATGATTCAAACTTGAAGTTAAGGCCACTAGCATCAGGAGATTTGGTATTAAGAAAAGTTTTAGGTACTGCAAAGAACCCAGCCTGGTGCAAGTTAGGGCCCAACCGGGAAGGGCCATATCGTATTACCTCAGTAGTTGGGATAGAGGCTTATTATCTGGAAGATCTAGATGAAAATGTTGTACCACGTCCCTGGAATGTAAATAATTTGCTAAGGTATTATTATTAATGATGGTCTTTTCTGTTATGTATCACTAATTACTTCATGCGTTACATTTCTCATTATAGCTAAATGTCAAACAGAACCTTAGCTATGCCTAAGTCCTCGGACCACATACTTTGGGTAAATTGATATCTTTCATCATTTTTTTAAGTATCAAACAGAACATTGGCTATGTCTAGCTCCTCAGATCACATACCTTGGATAAATTGATATCTTTCATCATTATAACTAAATATCAATTAGAACCTTAGCTATGCCTAGCTCCTCGAACCACATACCTTGGGTAAATTGATATCTTTCATCATTTTTCGAAGTATCAAACACAACCTTGTCTATGCTTGGCTCCTCGGACCACATACCTTGGGTAAATTGATATCTTACATCATTTTTCTAAATATCAAACAGAACCACATACCTTGGATATACTAATACTTCTCAATATTTGTTTATTAGCTAATACTTAGTGATCTCACAAAGAATGGAACCCCAGCATATGAGTCATCACATGAAAACAAGGGCTTACCCAGGGCCTTGGTAAAGACGTTTTAAGGGTTCCTTAATATGCTCTTAAAACAAGGTAATTTCCTCGGCTAATCACACAAATGTTAGAATTAGTACTTAGTCATTTTCTCTTTCTTTTCTCATCATTTACACGATCCTATCCTGTTTGATTAAGAAACAAATCATTAACACTACTTATTGTAAAAATCAAAGGTTACCACTTATAGGGACATCATTGAACTAAAACCCTAGCAAAGGGTATAACTGATCAAAGGTAAATATCTCAAAGACATAGAGATATGCATAGGATGAAAATCTTAGTCTTTTCATTATATATGAAGATAATTACATTATAGACGGAAACAGAAAGAACATTACAAGAAAAAAACACATAACAAGGTAAAACTATTACAATAACAGAGAAAAAAGAGAAAAGGATCCTAAGCTATGCCTTGGCCTTCGGGAGAGGGTCTTCCTTGGATTTATTCACGGCTTCCTTTGCCTTGGGATCGGCCCCTTTTGACTTGGCATCAGCCTTTTTGGTCTTGGGAGCAACCTCCCTGAGCTTAAGGGAAGCGCCTAAAACCTTGGCCTCTGGCAAAGACTCAGCCTCCTTGCCCTTGACCATCTATTCTGGCCAAGGACCACCCTGACCAGCCCCCTCACTCTGGGCCACCTCAACCTTCTAACTTTGGTCACCAGCCTGGTCAAGCCATGTGGGGACCTTAAAAAGAGGGAGAGAGCTTTGGGTGGTAGAGGCTTGCACAGGGGGAATGGGCTCAGGGGCAGTGGGAGGCAAGAGGACAGCTGGAACCACACGAATGTTTGGGGGAAACCATACATTTTCAGCCCTCCTCCACTCTAAGGTAGTAGGGACTTCTGCCACATTAAGGGCCTCTACCCATACCATTTGGCAGTAATCCCTACACACCTCAGCGAGCTCCTCAGTCAAGCGAATCTCAGTTTCCTTAATCTTGCAGTTGTAGGAAGCCTGTGCCGAAGCCTCCACAGTCTCCTTGATAGTTCAAGCTACTTCTTTAGTCTGGGCTAGCTCTGCCTTCAGCTCTAGGACTTGTTGTTAGGCTATGGCTCACTTTATCTCAGTGTAGTGGAGCTTTTAGCGTTGCTCCTCTGCTTGAGTTTCAACGTTTTTAAGCCTGGCCACAACACTCCTTCTCCCATTCTCCTCTTCTACTAGCCTCACGGTGAGCTTTTTGTTCTCCTGCTCGGCCAAACCCAGGGCCCTGTCAGCCTTGGCTCAAAGGTTGGTCTCAGCTTTAGCCTTGTTCCAAGCTTCATTTACCATTCCTCAGTGACAAACACCTCCTAGATAGCCTGCACGAAGGTAACAAACAAGCATGTCACAAAAGAGAGAAGAATGTAAGAAGACAATCAAACAAGGTGTCAGTAATGCTGGCAGTAGAACTTACCAAGGCTAAGTCCCTCTTTAAGGACAAAAAGAGCTCTTGCTGCCTCATTTTCTTTAGAGTAGTCATATCCTTAGGTAGAAGGATAGGCTACTCCAGGGTTTCGGCCAAATAATGGGCGTGCCCTTTCTAAAACTCCCTTATGGTGGAGCTCCGGGAAATAGAAGCCACACCCAACTCCAGCCGAAGGGCCCAATTGGAGTGAGAGGGGCGCACCTCAGCCACTTAATGATCTTCCCTACTCTTCACAGAAGAAGCCAGTGCTTGGCCTTTAGCCATCTTCTGCTGCTTGGGCTTCTTCTGCCAAATCAGCTCCCCCTCCTCAGTTTCATCCTTGTCTTTTCTTTTCTTCTTAAGGTTGGATATAGGGAGCAAACTACCTTGAGGAGAAGGAGGTGGCGGGAGAATAGCAGGGGACTGGGACCCAAAAGCGCCCTTTAAGGTCTGTTCCTTGGCCCTATTCGCAAGGAGGTCCTTCAAGCCTCTCCTTGTTTGCAAGGCCATTTGTTCTTCTTCTTCCTCAGTACTATTATCCACACGAGCAACTAAAAAACCGGGATAATGAACACCTAAATTTCTGTCCAATTCGCCCTCTTTGTCCGAAAGGTAGATAACAGGGCCTCCTAACTCTTTCTCTTCTGCCTCAAGTCAGAATTGGTTGATTTCCTCCTTAGGTGACAACCGAGAAGAGGCGGTCTTTTCCCTTGGACTCGCTACTGCTGGGAGAGCTCGTTGAAGAGGTCTGACAATTTGCACTAAGTCCTTTCGGGTTAGAAAACCTTGCATCGTGACATCAATAAAATTAAGCCAAGAATCGCCTGCAAGGATTAGACAGTGGCTCAAAATCAAGGATAAGGTCGACAGCCCTCAGTTGCCTGTCTTCGCTCACGAACACCTCAGATCTAAGCACCCTATTAAGATTGTTGACGTTGACAAATTTGATATTAGGAGCCATGTGCCTTTTATCTGCAAACACAATCGAGAAAAAAATCCATAGTCAGAAAGATGAACACCTAAAAACAAGAGAGAAGAATCACAAAAATGAGTCTCAAGACGAGGAACCTAAAACTAGGGCACCCCACCTGGCTCCCCCTCCTGTATTAGACAGTGAAGACTATCATGCCACTCTTCCAGAGGCGATTAAATAGTCATCCTTCATGCCCTTATTGGACTTGGGAAGACATGAGATAAGTCTGATGGCTGAGGACTTGGACTTGAGGTAATACCCCGCATCACCGAATGAATGGCATTCGTACATCCAGACGACGTCATGCCAAGTGAGATTCAGGCCCATGTGTGTGTTAAGGGCATCTACGCTACCCAATACCCTAAATAGGTTAGTCACACATTGATTGGAACATAGTGTATAGGCGATCAAGTAATCCCTAGTTACGTTACCCATAGGAAGCGTCATTCTCCCTTCTATGAAGGCAATCATGGGAATGATGACCTCCCCCTTGTTTCTATTAGTATGCCACTGCCCTGGAGCACAACATCGAAAGGAAACTCCTAGGGGGTGTGGTATTTAGCCTTAAACTCCTCCATACTGGCGGGAGAATCTATGAGATGTTTAAATCTACCCATTTAAGTAAACTAGAGAGAGGCGAAAGATATGTTTAAAGGAAGGAGACAGGAAATTGAAGGCCGAGGAGATTGGCAGAGGAGAAAACAGTCTAAAAGAATTTTTTTAAAAAAACTTACGAAAGTAAGTAAAAGGAGCGTCTCAGGAACTTCTTAAGAACGGGAAGAATCAAGAAATCTTGGAAGCTTGGGAATGTGGGAAGCCTAGAGAGTTTGAAGGTGTGCAAAATAAGGAAAATGAACTTTCCGAGCGCTTTATATAGGAGGTGCGCCTTAGGTGGGAGTTATCCCACCCAAAATTCAAAGAAAAATATTAACCTTGGGATCTTCGTCTCACCATTGTTTGCGGGGAGCAAGGCGCCGCCTTGAGCATTTAATGAAGCGTTACGAACTCCGAAGTGTCAAGTACAGTTACAAGACACGCAAAATGACATTCTTGCATGTAGGAGTCAAAGACACATATTAGGTCAATTGCTTGAAATCAAAACCCCATTTCCCTCCTCGGATAGGAGGAAACAAATTGGAGTTTTAAGGGGTTATTGTTGGGTATAAGGATTCTGAGTAAGGTGATCACGCCACGTGCCACACCTGGCCAAGAAGGAAAATTAGTGGGCTGAGGAGGCCACGCCCTCAGATTTTGTGATCATGTCATCAATGAGCCATCAGAGGATGCTCTATTGTCCAAAAAGGGCTTTAGGAAGAAGGATGGCATTGACATGATTGAAAAGCTAGAGACTATCACCATATTCAATGCATCCCACAAAACCTTCTAGCCGCATTTATGTGGAGAAGGCCTTGAACAATGTTGCCTTGGGTGCCACATCTCACAAGGACTCGAAGAAGGTGCTAGATGGGACTGGCACTTGGGGGATGACATGCGCGATCAATAGGTGGAAGGCCAGGATCATTTGAAAATGTCTATATAAAATAAAAGGTCCCCCATAAGAAAAGGGATCAGAGAAAGAGAAAAGGAAAACACTGTAAATTCAAGAACAATATCTGTAATATGTCCTTAGGAGAGTGAAATATAAGAATCAATCTCCTCGACCTAAGTCCGAGGACAATTTTTACTATACAAACTATTCCAACTTCATCCTACTGTGATTTGAGCCCACCGTGATTGTTAACTAAACTCATTAAAACCTAGATTTCTAGCTCATTCTCTACAAATTCATTATATTGGGCTCTTTGGGCCTATTCTCTACCCCCAAAATGACCAAAATACCCCAAAAACATTATTAAAAAAAAAAAGACCAAAATACCCAAAAAAATGAGCAATATACCTCCAAAACCTCTAAAATAAGCAAAACACCCCCCTAAACCTCTAAAATGTCCAAAATATCCCAAAATCCAAAAAATTACCAAAATGCTTCCTAAACCTTAAAAATGACCGAAATACCTCTAAAACCTTAAAATTACCAAAAAAAATACCCCTAAAACCTAAAAAATGACCAAAATACCTCTGAAACCTATAAAATGACTAAAATACCACCGAAACCTGAAAAAAAAATTACCAGATTACCCTGTAACCTAAAAAATGACTAAAAGACCTCCGAAACCCATAAAATTACCAAAATACCCTTGAAACTTAAAAAATGACCAAAATACCCTAAAACCTAAAAAAAGGACTACCCCGAAATCTAAAAAATGACCAAAATACCCTCAAACCCTTTAAAAATGACTAAAATACCCTTGAAACCTAAGAATTACCAAAATGCACCCTAAACCTAAAAAATTACCAAAATACTTCCTAAACCTAAAAACTGACTTAAATACCCTTGAAACCCAAAAAATGATTGAAATACCCCAAAACCTAAAACAACGACCAAAATACCCCCAAAAACCTAAAAATAATCAAAATACCCCCAAAACCTAACAATTACCAAAATACACCCTAAACCTAAAAAATTACCAAAATACTCCCTAAACCTAAAAAATAACCGAAATACTTTCAAAACCTAAAAAATAACTGAAATACCCCCGAAACCTAAAAAATTACCAAAATACTTCCTAAACCTAAAAACTGACTTAAATACCCTTGAAACCAAAAAATGATTGAAATACCCCCAAAACCTAAAACAACGACCAAAATACCCCAAAACCTAAAATAATCAAAATACCCCCAAAACCTAACAATTACCAAAATACACCTAAACCTAAAAAATTACCAAAATACTCCCTAAACCTAAAAAATAACCGAAATACCTTCAAAACCTAAAAAATAACTGAAATACCCCCGAAACCTAAAAAATTACCAAAATACCCTGAAACCTAAAAAATGATCGAAATACCCCCAAAACTTAAAAAAAAAAAAAAACCAAAATAACCCCAAAACCTAATAAAATGGTTGATAAAAGTCCCTAAATCCCAAATTATGATCAAAATACACCTAAAACATCTAAAATTACCGAAATAGAAGTTTAGGGTATTTTGGATGTTTCGAGGATATTTTTGACAAATTAAAGGTTCTAAGAGTCTTTTAGTCATTTTATAGGTTTCGGGGTTATTTTGATCATCTTTTAGATTCTAAGGGTATTTTAGTCATTTTTTAGGTTACGAGGGCATTTTTGTCATCTTTTAGTTTTAGGGTTATTTCAATAATTTTTGGATTTTTTTTTGGTTATTTCGATAAATTTCTAAGGTTCAGAAGTATTTGGTAATTTTTGAGTTTTGGGGTATTTTGATAATTTTTTAGGTTTCGGGGGTATTTTGCTCATTTTTTGGGTTTTGGGGATACTTTGGTCATTTTTTGGGTTTTGGAAGTATTTTGGTCATTTTTAGGTTTTGGGGGTATTTTGGTCATTTTTTGGGCTTCGAGGGTATTTTGGTCATTTTTTGGGTTTTAGAAGTATTTTGGTCATTTTTAAGTTTCGAAGGTGTTTAGGTCATTTTTTGGGTTTTGGGGGTATTTTGGTCATTTTTTTGAGTTTTAGGGGTACTTTGGTCATTTTTTGGGTTTTGGAAGTATTTTGGTCATTTTTAAGTTTCAGAGATATTTTGGTCATTTTTGGGTTTTGGGGGTAATTTGGTTATTTTTTGGGTTTCAAGGGGTATCTTGGTCATTTTATTGGTTTTTAAGCATATTTGGTGACTTTTGAGATATCGAGAGTGTTTTGGTCATTTTAGAAATTTTGGGATAATTTTGAATGTCCAAGTGTATATTGGTAATTTTGGAAGTGTAGGGGGTATTTGCATCATTTTAAATATTTAAGGGTATTTTGGTAATTTTAGAGGTCAAGAGGGTATTCAAGTTGTTTTAGATGTATTTGAGTCATATTGGGTTAAATGAGTGGGTTACTAATTAAATAGGTTGGATCGGTAATGGATAATTAATTTATATATAAACAGGTCATAAATGGATAAATGAGTAATTACACACCTAACCCATTTATGACCCAACTCACCCATTTGCCACTCCTACCATGGAGATAGAGAGAATCAAATAACCAGATCACATTAAGCAAATGTCTGTATTTAAATTTAAGCAAATAAATTTAATTACAGACAAGAGTGGGAAAGCTTGAGTTTGATGAGAGAGAGAGAGAGAGAGAGAGGGGGGGGGGGAAAGCATGGGGAGAAGAAACACACACCGCACATGAGAGAGTGGGAGAGAGAAGAAGAACAAGAAAATATTAAAAAAATTTAGCATCTTGCTACAGTAGGGTCTCAAAAATGAGATTCTACTGTCGCTTAATGATATAATTTTTAAGATTTAGCATATTTAATGTAGGTGAGTTTTTATCATTTGGAGTGCTAAAAATGATAAATGCTATTTTTTAGCATTTTTGATAAGAATGCTAAAAAATTAGCACCTGAGAATGCTCTTAGTGATCAACATTGTTTGTTCGGTGCTCGCTGCTCAGTGCTGCTCACAGGCATTTTTTGTACGAAGGATATTGCACTAAGATTGGGCTGACCTATTTGTCATCAAAGGAATTGGGTGAGCCATCTGTAGCTCATCGACGGCCCATTTTCGTCATGATTGGGCTCCTTTAGGAACCATTAGAGCTTGATTAGCTAGCCCCTTTTAGTGATCAATTGTTGTCAAGTGTAAACCCACCTCTTTATTTGCCCCCAGTCCCTCTCCCTATAGATTTTACGGATTGAGGGTATTGCACCAAGCTATTACCACATAGATGTAGAGTTAATAAGGCAAAAAACAAAAACAAAAAGAGAAAAAAAAAATTTATTTTTTTTATTTTAAAATTTACATCATTAATTTTTACATCTCACATGAATATGGTAATTGCATGGTATAATAATGCTAACTATTGCACCGGATCCAAATATGGATTTCATTGAGTTCATTTAAAGTTAACTGTCATTTTCTCAATCTAATCCACACAAAGGGCAAGGATTCCCTATGCTGGGGTGACATTGGAAATGGGGAGTTTAGCTTTCAAAGTGCTTACAAGTTACAACCTTGCAAATCATGAGTTTCTCCTATTTGAACCCATCGTCCTTAGTTGGGTTTGGAATGATATTTAAGTTGTGGTAAAAGTTATGTATGTAGAAGAACTAATAAACTTAAAACTCGTAAATCTTTGACAAGGAATCCAAACCCTTTAGGTTGATATAAACTTAAGCAAGTAAAGATTTTTTATGAGGGGCCCAAGAATGCAAGCTAGCTCATATATTTAATGTTTGAAATTCATGATTGAGTGTGGTATTTATAAAAGAGAAAGTATTACATTCTCTTTCATTTTTCCAAGGTGTGACTCTCAGTCTTTCTAACAAAAGAAGTCTCACACAAGATGAAATTAAGAACTAGCAACATCTCTCCTTTAAGGGTGCGTTTGTTTTAACAGTAAAGCAATTCTGGAAAATGTTTTCAGGAAAAGAAAATATTTTCGGGAAAAGAAAATATTTTTAGGTGTTTGGTAACATTATAAAAAATATTTTGAAAAATATTTTCTGGTATTTGGTTGTCATCTTGAAAATATTATAGAAAATGCATTTTGTATTTATTGCTCACATTTTCTCACATTTTCTCGGCTTCCAAACAAATATCATGAACAACAAAACCCAAAAAAAAAAATACTCATCAAATTTTCTTAATACAGCTCAACAAAACCCAAAAATAAAAACAAGCTCATCATCAATTTTTCTCTAACAAATCAACAAAACCCAAATCGGTCAGAGAAGAACGACGACAGAGAGAGAGAGAGGTGACTGGCGATGGCGAAGGGGAGATCTTGCCGGCGCAGCGCGGAGAAGGCGAAGGCGAAGGCGAAGGCGAGATCGTGATCGGCGATGGCGAAGGCGAGATCGTGATCGGCGATGGCGACTGGGTTCGACGAAGAGAGAGGCGAAGGCGCGATCTCGCCGGGACTGGGTTCGACGAAGAGAGAAGCGAAGGCGCGACTCGCCGGGATTGGGTTCGGCGACTGGGTTCAACGAAGAGAGAAGCAAATGCGCGACTCGCCGGGACTGGGTTCGGTGACTGGGTTCGTCGAAGAGAGAAGCGAAGGCGCGACTCGCCGGCGCGGGTTGGGGCGCGACTCGCCGGCGCGGGTTGGGGCGCGACTCGCTCTCTCTACTCTCTCTTCGTGCTCTATCTCTCAATTTTCTGGAAAATTCCTATTTGAAGGTAAAATAGACATGGAATTCATTTTACGGGTGGAGAAGGTTGATTTTACGGTCAACTGATTTCATTTTCCGTTTGACCAAATTTTCAGGTGTTGTCAAACACCCGCAAATGCTGAAAATATTTTCCGGAAGTGATTTACTGTCGAAACAAACGGACCCTAAGCTTCCATAACAATTGGGATAGAGAGGAATTATTGCAACATAAAGATAACCTAGCATGGGCTACAAACTTGGTTAAAGCATGTGCTACCATAACAATTATCAAACGGTGACTAAGTTCCCTAGAATCATTACAAAGGGTAAAAATTGCCTAAGACACACATCAACTGAATCTCCATTTAAAGCATCAATACATATTTTAGCAGCCCCTTCCACTATGAATTTCTAAGATTGTTCCAACTTTGCCGATTGTACTGCCCATTAATTGTTGTTGCTTCTGCCACAATTGGTTTCCTGATTGAACTTCCTTGGTCCATGCTTTGAAGATATCACCTTGTTATCTCAAGCTACCATAGCTATGGTTGCTAAATCCTTTGACAATGCTGCATCTACATGCATTTTCACTGTCTCAGGTGGAGGTCTTGACCACAGCACTGCTTCCTTAACTTCATGCTAAGAGTCGTCACGTATTCATTAAACCTGTGCTCTGTTCTTGTAGTAGCTTCGACGAAAGGCTTGTATTGTTCACATTGGCAAGTGGGTCTATAAACAACTTTGCAATGTCTTCATTGTTGGTGATCCAAATCAAGTCTAAATGCAGACCCCAGTTACATCCAAACCGTATAGTTCTAGCAACATGGCATTGATGAACTTGTGGATGCTAGATTCCGAGTCTTCATGACACAAGGTGCAGCTTGTATCAATTTAAACTATTCCCTTTCAAGTTGAATAAATTGTTACTTTTCTTCCTAAAGTTCAATTTTTTTCATCTAAGTCCTGTTTCAGTCAAATTAGTCCCTTATTCATTGTCGTCTATAAAATTGGTGTTAAGTCCAGTAAAATCACATTGCATCACGTGTGAATAGTATTTGTTTTAAAAAGGACAATCGACAAAATGACCAATTTGATAGGAATATTATATTTAAAGGCTAAAATGACAATAAATAAAGTCCAGTAAAATCAGCGGGTTCCAATTAACTCAACTGGTAAAGTTTTTTATGGTTGAATAAAAGATCTAGCAATCCTTACCTACACCAAAAACCGATTGGTGTCTTAGTTTGATGATAAAGAATTATCATCGGGAGAAGATACTATAGGTTGAAACTCTCTTTAAAAAAAAAAATCTAGTAAAATCCCGTTGCATCACATGTGAATCGTGTTTATTTATTTATTTATTGAGAAACCAGACTCCAAGTCTGGAAAAATATTAATGAGGAAGACTAATGAACATCAAAACCAATCAAAGGGGCAATATCCTCAGGCATGTGTGAATAGTGTTAGTTGTAAAAACTAAAAAGGATAATGGAAAAATGACCAATTTGATAGGAATATTAAATTTAAAGGCTAAAATGACAACCAAAAAAAAAAAAAGTTCAGACACAAAAATGATAATTTATGTAAACTAAAAAGATGTTAGGTTAAAAAATTTTTACCCAACAAACAAAAGTTATCACTACTTTTATAGTAGATTGGTTTTAGTTCTACTTATACTACGACCACTAGATTCTAAAAAGAATCCCTCCAAACATCTAACTTGGAGTTAACTCCCAAGTCTAATCAACTAAAGCGATATAATTCGATATATATATCATGGGGAAAACACCATTTTAGATACTAAGTACACACTTCTTTATAAATAAATAAAAGACTGCTCTTGAAAACAATATACTTTTTTTTTATTGGTAAATTACACACATGAAAAGGATTTTAAATCTCACCCTCTACCTATTCTAAAATCTAAAGGGAGGAAAAAAAAACTGCCTTTTGAGCCATAGTTCATGGGTACTAAAGAAAGCAATAAGCCATAAAACAATTACTCAAAACGATTACAGAGACTAAAGTCTGATTTTAATTCAATTTTTTCCTAATCATCTCCTTGATGGATAACTTTTTTTCCTCAAATATTCCACGAGTCAGAGCAGGTTTTCAGTTCAATTTTTCCATTGCTTCTCCATCAAAATTAGATTGTTATATTTGAATTTTCTTCTAAACAAATCAAGCTAAGTTAATTCCATTATTCTTTTTCAACATGAAGCAAATTCATTGTCATGGTTGCCACTAGAAGCCTATGCGCCACCACCAGCTTCCAAGAGCAAGTGCCACCAAGATGACCACAACAACACCAAAGATTTAATTTTAAAATCTGGGTTGACTATGGATCCTTAAACTAATTGAGGTCAGTCACATCTATTTCTAAATTGGAACAGAGCATCCTGCAGCCAAATTCAGTTTAATTTCTTTTCTTTCCTTGCAAAATTCTGGTTAGACAAAATGTATCATTCAACTTAAAGGTACAAATAACTCGTATACAAATTTTTTTTAAGCTGAACAATTCAGACAAGAAAAAATAAAATAAAAATTTGAGAGTACAAGGTATCAAGTCCTCTTACAGGTTTCTGGCATTGCAAAGGACCAAACCCCTTCACAAAATCTCAGAGATCTGCAGCAGATCACATTTCAAAATCATCACATACCCAAAAAAAAAAAGGAATATAAGATGACATTACTTCAGTGGATTCAAAGTCCAAACAAGGGACATAAATACAGTCCAGTCAATTGAAATGTTGTTTATTTACATTTTTAATTATATTTTAAAAATTATGGGTAACTCCTCACCACCCATCGGTTGCAGCTGATTGGGCTTAGATTCACTTTTATTGAAAGCCATGTCACCATTGCATCTTCTAAGACATAATTATGGGAAGACAAAGTAATCAAGGAACTTACATTTATGGGCATTTCAGCTATGACTAGACTACTGCTTTCTTCGACGCTTTTGAGAGTGACCACTTCACCCCCAACAACCATATTGATTACAATCCCATCTGCAGATATTTATATGAAGTTATAATGAGCATGCAAAAATCATCTCATCTTTACTAGAAAAATGTTATGGCATAGGTGAAAGAACCTGCTGCCAAACAAGTTGCCATGCGCCTCATATATATTTCCTGCAAGCCAGCACAGACACTATGAAAAATAAGAAAGGGTACAAGGGATACATATCAGATAGAATTAAACAAATAAAATGAATGCACATGAAACAAAAATACTTCAGGATATAGAATTTCAGTCTTTTATGACCCTGAGAATGATGGCTCTGAAACTACCTTTGACTAGGTACAATATACAGGGAATTATTACAAGTCTTTCACTCTTTTGTACTGAAAATCAAATAGCCAACAAAATTGAGGTTCTTCTTTCTATGTTTGACTGTGTTCGTTATAATAGCAAATGACAAGATATTATGTTGTTGTCAGCTAGTCTTTAGACACCCTTGAAAGACCTCTCAAGGCACCACATAGAAAGAAGGATTTTGGATGCTTATGGTGTCTGGGACAATATATCTGATCTAAGCTAATGAACCAATTTTTATGATACTAATATCCTTTAAATATCAATCCCAGCCAATTGGAAGATCAAGAGAGAAAAACTACACGCAGAAGATTTCAGCCTTCTGGAGGCTGTAGTCTTGGGTGCTCAACATGCAATTACACAATAAGAATAAGGTGTAACAATCTGTTGAGAAAGAGCTCTGTAGGATCATTGCAAGGTCAAAATTTAATTTCACAATAATATAATGTGACTTCTTTCATACAAAGAGAAATAGTTAAGTTTTTATGTGAGAGTGAGGAAAATCAACAAGAGTTAAATGCACAAATCTACAAATGAAGGCATGGAATTGTCCCACATATCAAATCATGAAGAAGGATGGACTGCACCTTCTTTGTTGGCAACTCATAATTTATCAGAACACGAGCAGAAATGGCTGATTCCCCGCAAGCAAGAAATGGGAGGCAAGCATCAGTCACAACTACCATATGAGATTTTTGTTTATCTTTTCCAACTTCACTGTCCTCTCCTGGTTGGGCACTGATATTCTGGTTCCAGTTCATTGTGGCTTGCCGAAATTTATCCAAAACTAGAGCACGGTCTGCCTCCGCAAGGTCACTGTACTGGCATACGTAAAACAATATGTATGCTATATTAGAAAACATTCAAAGTTTTAGCAAAATGATTAGTACTCAAATTGCAACCACTAATGAAATGAATACCTCAAAAGAGAATGTTTTACCCCCCTTCCCCCAAGGGAATAAAATGGAAAGTCAATAGGGATAGTTATGAATGTATTGAATAAAAAATTGACAAATGAGTAAATTCAGTATTTACAATGGGAAATATCCCAACTTTCAATTGTTTGCAAAAATACTTGCCCTACTTAAAAAAAATGAAACTGCCATGGTCAGCTGAACATGAAATACAAATAAACTAAACAACATTTGGCACAAGCAGCAATATAAGAGAGCATACTAACATCATAAAATGACTTCAAAACATCTATAAAGAGACTAATTCACATTGTCAAGCTCAACTACAAGTTTATACTGATATCACATTCTGTTCATTTAAAATTTTCAAAAAAAGTAATTTATGAGCTCCTAACCAACAACAAAGACAACAATAACACATGAATTATGGTTACTCTTTCAAAGACGCCTCTTAATTGTTATTACTTGTTAATTAGGTTCCAAGTTACACTGAAGGGTTTTATCAAAGCGACACTGCCGATCCAGATTGCATAACTCAACAAGCAGGAAATTTCATATCAAAACTATTTAACAAGGCAAATTAGAATTCTACAATGGCCAATCTACCTGACAAGATTCAACGACTATGGAACAAATTAAAAAAATACTTGATCTCAATCTGTACACTAAGAAAACCCCAAAAGTTTTTTTTTTTGGGGTGAAAACGTCGGGAACCTCTCTAAATAAGAGCCCTTTGCACTCGCCTTTAGCCAATAAAACCTATGAGCAACTGACCCCACCCGCCAGAACCAATGGCCATACTTTATCCCACCCGGCTTCCAATAGCAAGCACGTTCCAGAGGACTCTCAACATAATTTGGTACTAATACAAAGTCCACCAGTAACCATATAGTTTGTAGGTGACAATAATGTGTTAATCAAAGCAAAATTTACTACTAAAAAAAAGTAGTATTTTACAAGCCACAAGCACAATTGGACTACATGCATTGAATGGCATGGGATTCCAGAAACAAAACAAATCAGCTATTGATTAGTACAATACCAATTGCAAAAAATTATCAGTGCAATTTGAGAAGAAGAAGAATACCAGAGAGGTCAAAAAAATGTAAGGGAGGTTAGAAACGGCGGAGCAAACGGCGTCAAGCTCGTCCCTTGAGCTGCAGCACACCACCATTGGGAGGGACGAACGCCGTCCCGCCACGCCCAGCAAATCCACTAACGTAGCCTGCCAATTATACATACATACTATGATTTATTTATTTTAATATATAAAGAGAGAGAGAGAGAGAGAGGAGAGAGAGAGAGAAATTGAGAAATTAAGATTTAAAATAAATAAAGTAAAAAGTACCATCTTGAATTGGAGCCTGTCCACAGCTACATAGAAATGGCGTTGTAAACTGCAAGGGACCCAAAAACAAAAATAAATAAATAAAACTTTTGAAATTATTAGAATTTAAAGTAGTAAAAAATAAAAATAAAAAAAAGAAGAGGGAGAGGAAATTAGATGGGAAAAGAAAAGTACTTGAAATGGGAAGCGGGGTGAGAAGGAGGAGAGGGAGCTTCGCTTGCTTCAATGGCCATTCTTCCACTCCCAATAACTCAGCTGAGCTGTGACTCTCTCTTCCCTTACGTTTTAGTCTATGGTTTCTACGGCGTCGTTTCGAAGCCAATCTTTCTTGGCTTTGCGTTCTTATTGGGTCTTTTTATAATTTTTAATTCCTAAAGCATATCCTATTACATTCCCTAAAAATACTTTTTTTTTTTTTTAACTTAAGAAAAACCGAAAATATTTGTCTGTCCCTTTTCTTTATCATGTCAATCTTATCACTGACAAACTCACTTAGTTAGAGAAACTCATGTGTATGTTCGTGAAAATTGTACTTTACTTTGAAGAGAGGTAAAGTGATGATGGGACACTCATAATTCAATCCCTTGGCCATTATCATCTTTAATAAGTGAGAAATTCTATTCTCAACAATAATTATATAATACATTTTTTTTATTAGATAAGGCTAGCTCAATATTATTTTATGCTTAATGCAACAACTTTAAGTGATATCTCTTTATATTTAAATTATAAATTAAATTTATATTTAATATAATTTTTTATTAAAAAAATCATTATTCTTGCTTTGTTATATGTAAAGTTACTAATAAAAGTTTCATATTTAAGTTTTGCAAACATATCTTTTTCAATTGAGAAGAATTAATATTCTTAATCTTCTTGTAATATAATCAATTCTGAGTCCATTAAATTTGTTTATATTTATAGTAGAAAATCTATCAAGAATTAAGCCTCATATTTGCATATAAATTTTATGCAAAATAATTTATGGTTTTTGTAGGGATGAAGAGTCCAGATCTAGATATTGGATTGTGAGTTGCACTCGAGGACTTTAAATGGCTTGAGGACAGATAAGTACTAAAAAGGGATGAGACAAAAGAGAATTGAGAAATATTTGAGAAGAAAGTTGTTACCACCGCATTGAATGTTCTACATCTAACCCCTAGCCATATTAATGTGGAAGTGATATCTGAATAATAACTTCAGCCTTATAGCTATTCCCAAAAACTTCAAAAATGTGCTGATGGGACAAGCATTAAGGAGATTAGCATTCTGACCTGCACGTGGAGGTCTAAGATGAGAGAAAGAGAGAGAGAGAGTATAAAAGGTATGAACTCCCTTGCAGTGGATCAGGAGGAAAAACTGAGAAAAATCATTGTGTGACAAAGAATCGAAATTTTGGCCAAAATTGGAAATTAACATCATTTGCTAAATAATATAATTAGTAGGCACTGTTTTCAAACTATATTTTTTACTAACATCTCGAGTTTAAAATACTCGATTTAGGGCTTATAAATCAAGTCTTTGAGACTCAATTTTTATGGTCTGATCACGTCTGATGTGGTATTTTTTTCACATGGTGACCACTTGAAAATCAAGTCTATAAGACTCGATTTATAAGCAAATATCACCTAAGGGTCAGAACATAACAACTTTAAATACAATTTTCATAGCATTATTATTCCTCCTTTCTCTTTCTTTTCCCCTCTGTCTCTTTCGGCCAAAATAGGAAATTAACAATAATTTATAAACAACATAATTAGTAGGTACTGTTATAAAACTATATTTTTTACTAACATCTCGAGTCTAAAAGAGTCAATTTTTGGCCTAAAAATCGAGTCTTTGAGGGTCGATTTTCATGGTCTGACCACATCTGATGTGACATTTTTTTCACGTGGCGTCTACTTGGAAATCGAATATCTAATACTCAATTTATAACCCTTTACAATGCTTGTATAATGTTTTAAGCCCATCATTTACATCTTCTCATTAGAGAAGAAAGAGAGAGAGAGAGAAAAAAAAAAACCTAGAAACAGATCGGCGTGAGTGGACCAGATCGACAACCTTCTTCGTCTTCCTCTGCCTTTGCTTATTCCACTTCAAGCTTCTCGTCCAGATCGACGACCTTCTTCAACAACCACCACTGCTTCGTCTCTCCGCCGCGCGTTAACATGTACAGGGCCTCGCATCCGTCATCTCCTTCGGTTCGATTCTCCATTGACCACCACCACTCAACGGACAGCAAAATGGCACCATGATCGGCAACGGCAAAAATTCTGGGTTCATGGGTTTTAGATTGCTGATTTTGTGGGTTCATGGGGGTTTTTTTTTTTTTTTTTACTGGTGTTTTTGGTTCTTCTTCACATTGGTTTTTTGGTGTTTGATTTTTTTTGATGGGTTTGGTTGTGATTGTGGGTTGTGGTTGAAATGGTGGTTTGGCTGTGTTGGTGGTGGTTCGGTAGCTGTGGTTGTGATTGTTGTGGGCTGTGTTGGTGGTTGTGGTTATGTGTGGGTTTGGTTGTAATAGTGGGTTATGGTTGTGGCTATGTTGGTGGTGGTTTGTTTTTTTTTGTTTTTTTTTTTTCGGCTGTGGGCTGGGGTTGCCATATGGAGTTTGTTGTTGGTGGAGTGGTGGTAGAGGTGGATGTGGCTAGTTGAAAGTTTGTTGTGGGTGATTTTTTTTTTTTTTTTTTTGTATTTCTGCCTTTCTAGGAATGGCTTGTATGAGAGACTTAGACTAAAAAAATTTTGGCTTATAAATCGAGTGTTAGAGACTTGATTTCCAGGTGAGCACCATGTGGAAAAAATATCACATCAGACATGATCAGATCATGAAAATCGACTCTCAAAAACTCGATTTTTAGGCCCGAAATTGACTATTTTAGACTCGAAATTTTTGTAACAGTACCTACTAATTATGTTGTTTAGAAATTATTGTTAATTTCCTATTTTGGCCGTCTCTTTCACCTGAGTTTACCAAGCTAACAAACAAAGAAGAAGAAGCCACAGCCATCACACCATCAGTTTGAGCCTCCCTTCAAATTTGCTAGTTTTTCTCCATCCTTTCGTGAAACCAACGCTGCAAATCTCTTCTTTGGCCTCTGATTTGCAAAACCCAAGAGTTCGATCTCCATTTCAGAGACACGCGCCGCCATGCGTGGTGGCCGTCAACCCACGAGCTGTCACAAATTTCCTGTCGATTGGTGGTTCATGAAACCAACATCACGGATCTCTTCTTCGGCCTCCAATGTGTAAATCCCAAGAAGCAAGCATCCATCTTCAGCCTGATGCGCCTCCACGTGGAGCCTAAAGTTTTTGTGGGTTTTAGTCGACCCACACGCCATCGAAGATCGCCGTTGGCTGTGTTGCTTCGATTCCAAAGAACCCATGCCTTCTTCCGGCACTTTCAGAACCCAAGAACTGTGCTGGTAGTGGTTCTTGTGGGTTCTGGGGTTTTCATCCCTTTGTATTTTGGGAATTTAGAGATAGTCCCATATACGAAGCGAACCCATTTTGTGCTTTTGTCAAAAAGCATGGAGAGGAGGCTGGGAGAGACTTAGGAAGAAGAAGAAGAAGAACTCAGCTGGGTTTTTTTTTTTTTTTTTGTTCGTATCCTCTGTTTGTGGCTTTTGTGTGTGTGTGTGTGTGTGTTTTTTTTTTTTTTTTTTCCGTCTAAGTGTGTTTGTGGCTTATAGGATAAATTGAGCATCTTACTGTCGAGATATAAATCGAGTATTTAGGACTCAATTTCTAGGTGGACACCACATGGAAAAAGTGTCAACTCAGACCTGATCAGAACATGAAAATCGACCCTCAAAAACTCGATTTATATGCCCAAAATCGCCTCTTTTAGACTCGAGATGTTAGTAAAAAATATAGTTTTGTAACAGTGCCTACTAATTATATTGTTTGGGAAACTGGGTTAATTCCCAATTTTGGCCCGAAATTTTTGTATAAGTCCAAGAGCAATATATAAGAACAAACCATCCTCGGACTTGATTGAGGAGAACATTTCTTGTTCAAATTGCTTGTCTTGTTCATTTTGATATTAGCTAGCCTATTGTGATAAACATAATTCTAACTTATTGAACGTTCATTATCAAGCCCACTCTTTAACAAATTTATTGCTTTTTGGCTATTTTGGCCATTGTCCATTCCATTTTGGATGTGGAGCGAATCGTGTCCTTATAGTTTTAATTTTTTTTTTTTAGAAAGTTCTAGTTTTAATGAAGTTAGGTTTCTATTTGCCTAATATTTTTGAGGCCCTCCTAAAGGGTGGAAGAAAAAGAAAAAGTATACAATTTTTTATTTTCTACAATTAGTATTATCTATGAGATAGATAAAACTGAAGCTTTGACTTTTTTTTTTTTTTTTTTTTAATGTTGATGCATGAGCTTCTTTTATGTAGATATGATAGTATTTTAACTTATAATGTTTATTTTGGAATTATTGTTTTTTATTATTAGGTTAAGATAGAAATTGATTTTGAGTGTAAGTGGGGTTTGAACCCTAAGTCTGCTATTCAATAATAAGAAACTTTTATTGGATGAAGTAACTAAAATTCACTACACCATCTATTAGAATATTACCGAATCATATATATTTTTTAATAATAAAATAAATAATTTTATAAACAAATAGAATCATAATAAATACATATTAATAACCACCATAATCATCAAATTATATATTTAGAAAACAGAAATCAAAGAGAATATCGTATTTTACTTAATTTTCTCTTGAATTGTATGAATTACTAAATAGTTTTATACTAATTTGAGGTAATAGGGAGCCTTAGGCTTAGGAATTAGCACCTACTATACTTCATGCACTATAGAGGACACATAGTACCATTCAACCATCTCTCACAAGCTAACAATAATTATTTTATGCATTATATACATGTAGTATATAGTATACCTATTATAATGTATGTATATTTCTTAATTAGAACTTACATATTCTTTCTCAAAAAAGAAAAAATGAAAAGAAAAAAACAGATTGTGAAAGACATGTTGTGTACATCCAATGAAAGGATAGTTACCAGAAAGTTGCAACTAAGAAGTTGAAATAATCTTTAGATATAAGGAATTATTTACATCAATGAGAAATAATGATATAATTTATAATCGTTTTTGTGAGGACCTGAGGACCCGAGGACTCGAAAACTTAAAGACTAGAAGACATACTAGGAAGCATAAGGAATAGAGAACAGTACAAGTCAAGGGCCCGAGGATGAAGTGGGATGGTTCGGAAAAGTACGAAAGGTAGATTGGTGATGTATGGGATATGTTGCAAATATCTTGGTTGAGATAGATAACTATGAACGTTGCATTGAATGTTCTGCACCAAGCTTTCTGGCCGCATTGAATAGGGAGTACCAGTTTTATCCGTTGCATTAATGTGAAAATGACCTGGACAGTACAAGGCATAGAGCAAGAGCTTTTCTCCATTACCGACTATAAGGGAATGGACAAGTGTCAGTAAATGGGGTTGATTAGATGAGAGGTGTAGGGCTAAAATAACAAAGGCAAGGAGTATAAATAAAAGAGGAGGGAAAAAGAGAGGGGGGAGAAGAAGACACACAATTAGAACGCCATGAACTTTGTTGTTGATACCCTCTCTATAAATTCATTGTTTTGGACCTTGAATTATTAAATGCTATTATTGTTAGGCTTGTGCATGATTTTTGGTCCTTACAGTTTTGTTTCATTGCCAACCTAGGTATTTAAATTATGTGTAAGAGAAACATGCTTATTAGGTTGAAATTATTTCTCAAAAAAAAAAAAGTGTTAAAATAAGATTACAGTTTAGTTTTTGTACCTCTCTCTCTCTCTCTCTCTCTCTCTCTCTCTCTCTCTCTCTCTCTCTCTCTCTCTATATATATATATATATATATATATATATATATCTATGTATTGCATTTTTTCCCATTTTTCTATTATTTATATAATTAGATTACGTGGTTAACAATTTGATAGCATGACACATTTGACATGATGTTACATAAACGACTTTAAAAGTAGCACGTGTTTTTTTGTTTTTCATTTTTTTTACCAAAAAAAAAAGCAGCATATGTTTGGTTGCATTTTTTGTTAATAATTATATTATGGTCTTTTGGTTAAGATTAGGCAAATTAATTTAGCATGGTTATTGGTTTTCCCATAAAGGGGGAACAAAAGAAGATTTATGTATTTTTGTGGCACATATTGCCTACTTTTGCAATGGGAGTGTTTGAACTTTTCGTGGGGAAAGAATGTTTGGATTTGCTTAACCCAAGTAGGATGGAATCTTCTTCCATTTAAAAGCTAAAATTTCCTAAAATTTTCATTAAAATGTGAGATATATGGCATTTATTTGATTCTGTATAGTTTACACTTTACATGTATCTTTTAAGACATTAGGAATTTTTAAATGTCATGTATCTTACACATGGATTAAAATATGAGAGTTCATTTCCTAATGGGGTGTTTAAAAGGGAAATTGTTAGGTTTTCATAGTATTTCACTCATTTGACCCATCACTTTACATTTTTTTATTATTATTTTTCAATCTCTTTTATTCTTCTCAACCGTTCCCATCACCTTTTACAAGTAACAATAAATTGTAATAATAGGAATATAAACTCTCAAACAAATAAAGACACTTCAGAAAATGCATTATAGCTATACTATTTATTTTTTAAATCTGAATTGTGGTTATTATACTTAACTACGTGCCAAACACATAAAAAAGAAATGCGACAAAGATTTATTTATTTTTGGTACATTAGGTGAGTTTTGGATTTATTCTTCTCAAGTATATATGTAATTTTATAAACTTTTAGTAAGTAAACAAATAAAATATCAGCATAAAACTAAGAATCTATAGAAAAGCATACAAAATCAAATGATTAGCTTTTTTCTAACTCCAAAGTCTTTTGCAGAATCGGTGGGTAAAAATAGTTCAGGGGTATAGGTGAAATGAGAATTTTTGCCTTAGGTGACATAAAACCAGAGAGAAGTAAAAAAAAGCATAGAATTAATTTTGGAAGGGGAATAAATAAAAATACATAGAAATAGAGAGTAACCAAACACGAAAGACAAGAAAACAATTTCCTTACTTTCCTCTCGTGTTTCAGCTCATTTCTCGTTCTCTCTCTCCGGTTACAGTAGGGCTTCTTCTTCTTCTTCTATCTGACGCTCTTTTTCTCTTATCTCCCCCATCTTCGATTCGTCGCGGCGCACGATACCACCGCCGTCCTTAACTTACGCCCCCCCGGAGGTAAGCTCCTTATCCTACGCCCACTTCCCATTTCGTTTCTTTTCTCTCTAAACTTAAATCATCGAAACCCTAAATATATATATATATATATATATTTATTTATTTCATCACTGTTTTTATTTACTTGTAATTAATCAGACTCTGAACTCGATCGTAGCTCTAAATTTTGGTTTTTGGTTTTTTTGATCAGGGTTAGAGGGAGACTCTAGGGTTTGTTTTGATTGGATCACTGATCTATATATTTTTTATACTGTAAGATCTGTGAGAGGGAATAGTAATCGGCGAGTCCATTATTTGTTGGCGGAGGTGAAAACTAGGGTTAGGGTTTTGATGCTTTTGGCGGGGATCAGAATCCGCCAAACGGGTTACGTTTCGGGTCGGACCGTGCGATGGCCAATCCCGGAGTCGGGACCAAGTTTGTTTCTGTGAATCTGAACAAATCGTATGGGCAAAACCCTCACAATCGTCATCACCACAACCACCACTCGTCTAATGGGAGCTTGTATGGATCGAATCGGACAAGACCCGGAGGACATGTTGGCGGCGGCGGCGGCGGCGGAGGAGGAGGAGGAGGAATGGTGGTCCTTTCTAGGCCTCGAAGCTCGCAGAAGGTTGGGCCGAAGCTTTCTGTTCCACCCCCCTTGAACTTGCCCTCCTTGCGAAAGGAACACGAGAGGTTTGATCCATTGGGATCAGGTGGAGGGCCTGCCAATGGGGTTTCAGGAAGTGGGCCGAGGCCAAGTTCGTCTGGGGTGGGGTGGACGAAGCCCGGCACGATTGCTTTGCAAGAGAAAGAAGTGTCAAGTGATCATGGGAATGGAACTGATGGAATTGACCAGGGTTTGCTTAACGTTGATGGGGCAGGTAAGGGGAGCAGTGTTTATTTGCCGCCTTCAGCTAGGTCAGGTGTGGTGGGACCTTGGCTTCTGCTTCAGCTCGAGCTCAACCACCAGTGGTGGAGAAAGCTGTGGTTTTGAGGGGTGAGGATTTTCCTTCTTTACAGGCTTCTTTGCCTTCCACGGTAGGGCCTGTGCAGAAGCAAAAAGATGGATTGAATCAGAAACAGAAGCAAGTAGTTGGCGAGGAGTCTCCCATTGAAGAGAGTGATGGTTCGCGTCTGAGCTCTCTTGTTGATATGCGGCCTCAAATGCAGTCGTCCCGTTATGCTGTTGGCAATGGTTTGATTGGTAATGGTGGTGGAAGTCACAGTTTCAGTGGTTCTCGGACATTGGAGCAGGCCCGGAAGAAGGAAGAGTATTTTCCAGGTCCACTGCCACTTGTTCGGTTGAATCCTAGATCAGATTGGGCTGATGATGAGCGTGACACAAGTTTTGGTTTAACAGAACGGGGCAGAGATCAAGGGTTTTCTAAGAGCGAAGCTTATTGGGAAAGAGATTTTGATACGCCCAGGGTTAGTGTTTTACCACACAAGCCGGTTCATAATCATTTTGACAGGTGGGGTCAGCGGGACAATGAAGCTGGAAAGTTTTCTTCCAGTGAAGTCCCTAAAGTGGACTCTTATGGCAGAGATTCTAGAATGCCTAGTGGAGAAGGGCGAGAAGGAAACTCATGGAGAAATGGCCCTCTTCCAAAAGATGGAGTTGGTGTTTCAGAAGTTGAAAGTGATAGAAATGGTATCCGTGCAAGGTTGTCTACCCTGCATAGAGAAACAATAAAGGAGAACAAGTACAGTCCATCGCCATTTCGTGAAAATACTAATGATGATATTGGAAGGAGAGATATTGGTTATGGACAGGGAGGCAGACAACCATGGAACAACACAGCAGATCTATATAGTAGCCGGGGGGCTGAAAGGAATACCCGAGATCGGTACAGCAATGAACAGCACAACAGATACAGGGGTGATGCTTTGCTGAATAACTCAGCATCAAAATCCTCATATTCTTTGGGTGGTAAAGGGCTTCCTGTTAATGATCCGCTACTCAATTTTGGTAGGGAGAAACGTCCATTCTCAAAGAGTGAAAAACCATATTTAGAAGACTTTGGAGCTACTGGTTATGATGGAGGGGATCCTTTCTCTGGGGGCCTTGTTGGGGTGGTTAAGAGGAAGAAAGATGTGCCTAAACAGACTGATTTTCATGATCCTGTTAGGGAATCTTTTGAGGCTGAACTTGAGAGAGTTCAGAAGATGCAAGAAGAGGAGAGGCAGCGCATCATTGAAGAGCAAGAAAGAACTTTGGAGCTAGCTCGAAGAGAAGAGGAGGAGAGAGTGCGGTTGGCTAGGGAACAGGAAGAAAGGCAGAGAAGATTGGAAGAGGAAGCCAGAGAGGCAGCATGGAGAGCAGAACAAGAACAGGTGGAAGCTTTGCAAAGAGCTGAAGAACTGAGGATAGCTAGGGAAGAGGAGAAACGAAGGATTCAAATGGAGGAAGAGAGGAGAAAACAGGCTGCTAAGCAAAAGCTCTTAGAATTGGAGGAAAGGATGGCGAAGAGACAGTCTGAAGTATCGAAGGTGGGTAGTAATTCTCCAACTGCTGCAGATGAGAAAATGTCTGGCATGCTAAAAGAGAAAGATGCCTCCAGGGTGGCAGACTTGGGTGATTGGGAAGATGGTGAAAGAATGGTGGAGAGGATCACCACTTCAGCATCTTCTGATTCATCCACTCTTAATAGGCCCTTTGAGGTTGGTTCTAGGCCTCACTTTTCTGGTGATTCTTCCACCTTTATGGACAGAGGAAAACCTGTTAATTCATGGAGAAGAGATGTGTATGAGAATGGGAGCAGCCCAAACTTCCTTCTCCAAGACCAGGAGAATGGTCACCATGGTCCCAGGAGAGATGCATCTGTTGGTCGGAGATCATTTTCTAGAAAAGAGTTCTATGGAGGAGCTGGGCTTATGTCTTCTAGGACTAATCATAGAGGTGGGGTTCCAGAGCCTCATGTGGATGATTTCACTCATCTGAGAGGGCAGAGGTGGAACCTTTCTGGGGATGGGGATCATTATGGAAGAAACACAGAGATTGACTCTGAATATCATGAGAATCTAGTTGAAAAATTTGGTGATGCTGGATGGGGCCAAGGTCGTCTTCATGGTAACCCTTATCCTCAATATTCTGAACGATTGTATCCAAATGCTGAGGCTGATGGGCCTTATTCCTTTGGGAGGTCAAGGTATTCCATGAGGCAGCCTCGTGTTCTTCCCCCTCCATCACTAGCTCCTGTGCACAAGACCGCCTACAGGGTTGAGAATGAACGTCCTGGTCCTTCTACTTTTCTGGAAGATGAGATGCAGTACAATCATGCAGCACGAAGTGAACCTAACATGCAGATTGGGTATAGTGATAGTTGTCAAGAGAATCTTGGACAGCCTGAATTAATTAATGTTCAGCAACAAAATACTGAGAACCAGGAGCAAAAGCTGGATGATAATGCCACATTGAGGTGTGATTCACAGTCTTCACTCTCTGTTTCAAGCCCTCCTAATTCTCCGACTCATCTGTCTCATGATGATTTGGATGAATCTGGAGATTCTGCAGTGGTATCAGCTGCTGGAGAAGGTAAAGATGTTTCTCTGTCAGAACAGGAGAGTGAGCCTGTTGCCTTACCCACCAAAGCTGAGAATGAGAATATGATGATTGCCTCAAGTGCTGGTTCTACAGGTGATGATGAAGAATGGACCATAGAGAATGATGATCATTTGCAGGAACAAGAAGAATATGATGAGGATGAAGACGGATACCAGGAGGAAGATGAAGTACATGAAGGAGATGATGAGAATATTGACCTGGACCCGAAGTTTGAAGATATGCATCTTGAGGAGAAAGGGTCATCCCACATGATGGAAAATTTGGTTTTAGGCTTCAATGAGGGTGTTGAAGTTGGGATGCCAAATGATGAGTTTGAAAAAACTTCTAGGAATGAAGAAAGTGCTTTTGTAATACCACAGAGATCCACGGGCTCTGTCAAAGAATCTGGATCCTTTGATGGAAGTTGCTGTGATAGACTAGCCCTTCAACCTGTGGATGTTAATCCTCAGGTTAGTATTGATGATTCTTCCAGAATGTTCCAGGAAACTGAGAAGGCAATGCAGGATTTGGTTATTCAGCCAAATAATGCGCCTCATTCGTCAGCAGCATCTGAGATTATTGATGATGTGGAGGCTTCTAGTAGCTCTGGTATGTCTGCTCACCATCCTGCCCCTTCTTCAATCAAGTTGGCCTCACATTCTTCGTCTGGTCAGACTGTCATGTCTTCTGTACCTGCTGTACCGGGTCAAGCTGAGGTGCCTGTTAAACTTCAATTTGGGCTGTTTTCTGGCCCTTCCCTGATACCATCGCCTGTTCCAGCCATACAGATTGGCTCAATTCAGATGCCTCTTCATCTGCATCCTCAAGTTGGCACATCCCTTACCCACATGCACCCATCTCAGCCTCCTATCTTCCAGTTTGGTCAGCTTAGGTATACATCTCCTATATCTCAGGGAGTACTGCCATTGGCTCCTCAATCCATGTCATTTGTTCCCCCCAATGTTCCAGCCAGTTTTTCTGTAAATCAAAACCCAGGAGGTTCTCTGCCAATTCAACCTGTTCAAGACACTTCTGTTTATAATCTTATGAAGAATGATGCTACATCTCTTTCGATGGATAACCAACCAGGTCTTGTTTCAAGGCACTTAGATCTATCCCAAGGGAGTTTATCAAAAGCGGCAAATTCATTGCCTGCAAGAGAAAATTATGGAAACACTGGTAAGATGCAGCAGGGTCAAGCAGAGACTTCTCATTTTGGTGATAATCACAATGCTAGGTCTGAATCAAGTTATCAGGTTGAAGATCAAGGGCATCATAATTCGGTTGTGAAGAATTATAATTCCTTATCCAACAGGAGAGAATTAGAAAGGCAGCCTCAACATTGGACAGCGTCATCTCAGCTAAAAGAAAAAGATTTAAGTGGGTCAAAGCCTCAAGGACCAATTTCTGGTGGCAGAGGGAAAAGATATGTCTTCACTGTGAAAAATTCTGGCTCAAATCCACCTCCTGATGCTTCTCGCACAGACTCTGGTGGATTCCAGAGGAGGCCCCGACGTAATATTCCCCGCACTGAGTTTCGAGTTCGGGAAAGTGCTGATAAGCGGCAATCAACTGCTTTGGTTTCATCTAACCACATTGGGATGGATGAGAAGTCGAATACCAATGGGAAGGGTACAGAAATGTCAACTAGAAGTGTATCTAGGAAGGCTGTTGGGCCAAATAAGCAATTGAAACAGACATTAGTATCAGAAAGCTTGAGCTCAGGTCCATCTAGTTCACGGGATATGGATTCTGGAAGCAGAGCTGATAAGGGATCTGGAAAGGAAGCCTTGACAAAAAGTCAGAACATTTTACACTCAGGAGAGGGAAACCTTAAAAGGAATATTTGTTCTGAAGAGGATGTTGATGCTTCTTTGCAAAGTGGCATTGTGCGTGTTTTTGAGCAACCTGGCATAGAAGCTCCTAGTGATGAAGATGACTTCATTGAGGTGAGGTCAAAGAGGCAAATGTTGAATGACCGGCGTGAACAAAGAGAGAAAGAAATCAAAGCAAAGTCTCGGGGCTTGAAGGTTTAATTGCACTTTCATTTTCAATCTGTTCTCTTTTTTGCATTGCATGACTATCTTGTTTACTTTAATGTGTTCTCTATGCCAGATGCTGCGTAAACCTCGTTCTACTTCACAGAGCACAATTGTCCCAGCCAAATCAAGTAAAATTTCTGCATCAATGAGTGGAGAAGCATCAAAGAGCCTTCGGCCTGACGTTGTTTCCTCTGACGGACGCGGCTTGGCAAACATTGAGGTATCAGCTGGATATAACACTGCCATAGTCTCGCAACCATTGGCTCCAATAGGGACTCCTGCTGTGAAAACTGATTCCCAAGCTGAAATGAGATCCCAGTCCATCAGGTATCTGGTTTTTATGAAAAAAATTTATGCTGCCAAGAGAATCTAAACAGAAACATGGAAATCTCTTGTTTCTTTCTTTAACAGGCCCCTACAAACAAGCTCCATTCCTGTAGTAAATGGTGGTGGAAAAAGCATTGGACCAGGACTGATATTTGAGAACAAAAATAAGGTCCCTGATAATGTTCAAACATCATCTTTGGGGTCTTGGGGTAATTCACGGATTAATCAACAGGTATGTATCTTTAACTACTGACCATTGTACTGTTCTAGCATTCAAATCCTAGTATCTTTAATGTTCCTAGTCAACTCTACTCTTTGCATGTTTGTTAATATCTTTCTTTATCTGAATTCAATCAATCTTGAGAGAAAATTCCTCAAAGAAAAAAAAATCACTAGATTAGAAAATAATTGGAGTTCTTCTATGTGAGGGTTCTGGGATACTCTTTGTTCACACTAGTAAAATTCCTGACGTCCTTACTCTGAACTGAACTGTGCTCTTTGCCGTTACCATTTGATGTTTCCTAAGCGAGGGCTCAGCTTGCTTAAAGTTATCTATTGGGAGTCACACTTTGTGAAAATATCTTGTGTTTGGAAAAAATTGTGTTACATTAGTATGGACTTTTTTTGCTCAAAGGAAATATTTTGGACCTGGGTTTACTGACTATTTAATGGAATGTAAGGTTTTGCATACATTCTGTATATATTGTGTGCTGCATGAGTTTTGTCTTGTGATATATGGCCAGAATGTGAGACTGATCATTTTACACTATTTGGGGCACCTAATGTAAGGTTTTGCATATATTTTGTAGATATTGTGTGTTGCTTGAGTTTTGTGTGTGTGTGAATGGATCTCTGGTAGTGAAAAGTTATTCATTGAACGTTCTGTAGACTGGCAACTGACTACTGATGGTGAGAATCAACATAAGTCAATATAGCATGGGTTGTATCAGTTTTTTTTTTTGGGTGTGTGTGGTCCGTTTTTTGAGAAGGGGGGGGGGGGGGGGGTATTATTGAACCTTCGTGTGATTCCACGGATTTATTTCTAGCTGGTTGTACTTGTATCTGGTGTCATATTTTGTAATAATTTGCTCATTATATCTCATGAGAATCTGAAACTGACTTATCTGGCAGGTTATGACCCTAACACAGACCCAACTTGATGAGGCTATGAAACCTGAACAATTTGATTCTCATGCTTCTGTTGGAGATCATAATAGCTCTGTTAGTGAGCCCACTATGCCGTCATCATCCATCTTGACAAAGGACAAGTCATTTTCTTCTGCTGCGAGTCCAATCATTCCCTGCTTGCTGGGGAGAAAATCCAATTTGGTGAGCATATACTCTTCCAAACTTGAGAATATTCTTGGAATTGCAATTCTCCCACTTTCTGAAAGGAGATTATCTCTTTGAATTCAGGTGCAGTCACATCTCCAACGATTCTCCCTCCTAGCAGCCGTGCTGTTTCCCTTGGGATTGGTCCTCCGGGTCCATGTCGGTCAGACATCCAAATACCTCACAATCTTCCTGGAGCTGAGAATGATTGTAGTCTTTTCTTTGAAAAAGAGGAACATACCCCTGAATCATGTGCTCACTTAGAGGATTGTGAAGCTGAAGCTGAAGCAGCTGCTTCAGCTGTTGCTGTTGCAGCCATCAGTAATGATGAGATAGTTGGAAATGGACTGGGCACTTGCTCTGCCTCTGTGCCTGATACCAAAAGTTTCGGACCAGATATTGATGGCATAGCAGCAGGTATTTTTTTTCTCCCCCCCCCCCCCCCCCCCTTTCTTCCCCTCTCCCTCTATTGTAGTGTTAACATGGCTTATGCCATATTGAAGTGTATGTTTAATCATTGGCTGGTGTAGGTGGGGAGCAGCAATTAGCAAGTCAATCAAGGGCTGAAGAGTCTCTAAGTGTTGCTCTTCCTGCTGATCTCTCTGTCGAGACACCACCGATTTCCTTATGGCCACCCTTACCAAGCCCACAGAATTCCTCAAGTCAGATGTTTTCACATTTCCCCGGAGGACCACCTTCTCATTTTCCCTTTTATGAGATGAACCATATGCTAGGGGGTCCTATCTTTGCTGCTTTTGGACCACACGATGAATCTTCATCTACCACTCAATCACAGTCCCAGAAGAGTAATGCTTCAGCTACAGGGCCACTTGGGACCTGGCAACAATGCCATTCTGGTGTAGATTCCTTCTATGGTCCCCCAGCAGGATTTACTGGCCCCTTCATCAGTCCTGGAGGCATACCAGGGGTCCAAGGCCCTCCACACATGTTTGTCTATAACCATTTTGCACCAGTTGGCATGAGTTTCATGGGTGCCACGTATATCCCATCTGGCAAGCAACCTGATTGGAAACACAATCCTACATCGTCTGGTATGAGTGTGGGTGAAGGGGACATAAACAATTTGAATATGGCTTCTGCACAGCGCAATCCTTCCAACATGCCAGCTCCAATCCAGCATCTTGCCCCTGGGTCACCTCTCCTGCCAATGCCTTCTCCGATGGCCATGTTTGATGTTTCTCCTTTTCAGGTAAATGATTGGAATTGTGGTTCTGAAACTGTATGAGTATGAATGGCAGAATGAAAGCCCCTCAGTTCTCCCCCCCACTCCCTAACCCAAAAAAAAAAAAAAAAAAAACCCTCCAGGACATAAGCAATGCCATTTTTGCTAGATTTGTCATATGTAAGTTGATAGGCACGATTTGGTGCAAGAAGATGGATAAAAAAAGGAGGATTTTAATATATTTTGCTATCTTGTTTTTTAATAGTCACTACTACTTTCCTTTCTGGCATTACTAACAGTTTGGTGAAAATCACTGTGCCCAGTCTTCTCCAGACTTGTCAGTCCAAGCTCGTTGGCAGCGCATTCCCGCTTCTTCTTTTCAGTCTGTTCCTCCTATAATGCCATTGCAAAAACCGGTAGAAGGTGTACCTACTTCTCAATTTAGCCATGGGCTTCCTGTTAAGCAGCCCTTCACTGCAAATAGATTCCATGACTCTAGAACTTCAACACCATCTGACAGCAACCGAAATTTCCCTGTGGCAACTGATGCAACTGTCACCCAATTGCCAGATGAACTAGGGTTGGTAGACCCATCAAGCTCCACTAGCACTGGGGCCCCAGCACAGGCTGTGGTCACTCAGATCTCATCTATAAGCACCATGGCAGATGCTGGCAAGACTGATGTTCAGCCCGGCAGTGGCAGCAACAGCAGTGGGCAGAACACAAGCTCCACGTATAAGTCTCAGTCTCAGTCGTCTCACCAAAAGAATACGTCTGCCCACCCATACAGTCATTCCTCAGGGTACAATTATCAAAGAGGTGGGGTTTCTCAGAAGAATAGTTCAGGGACAGAATGGTCACATCGCCGAATGGGGTTTCAAGGAAGGAACCAGTCTTTGGGTCCAGAAAAAAGCTTTCCAGCCTCGAAGATGAAGCAAATTTATGTGGCTAAACAGACTACTAGTGGGACATCAACAATGTCATGAGCATAAAAGATTTGAAGCATTTCTCAAAATGAAAATTTTTGTTTACTTTTTTCAGCAACTATTGTATTGGTAGCGTCCAATTAGTGTTGAGATGTGGCTTTTTGTTCACTAGAATCTATAGATCTATATGGTGGTTTTCCAATTTAAAGTTGCAGAACTGGGTAGTAAATACCTAGTTTTAAACTTGTAGGTGATTCAGTTAGGACGGGATGGGTACAGTGTGGTATTTGTTGATAGGCACTGTTAGCAGCAAGGTTCCTAACAGTAAGTCATGCTCCATCATGTATGTTGGCTGCAAACCACAATATCTTGGGATTGATGTATTAAATTTTTATTAATGATCCATGTAATACTTTTTGTTTGTTAGTAATGACAAACTCAGGCTATTTTGGGTGGCTTGCCTCCCATTGATTTTCCTTTCACCTTTTTCGGTCTTATTCCTTTTTTTCTGTTTTCGTATGTGAGAAGAAATTAGATTTTCGATCAACATATCCAGAGATGATGATGATGATGATCTGTTATTGTAATTTTCGCACTAACATTGGCAGCTCAAATTTTAGGCATAATAAGAATCTAACGTTGATATTTCAGCTAACTCTTTCCAAAAAAAAAAACCACATCCAACTCTTCAATCAACTTTTTATTATTTCTTCCAGTGGTCATGGGCTGAACACCAATTGAGTCGGGCCGATCTCGCCCACTGTCCTACGTTGGATGGTCAATATGTCAGACCAAACCAAATGATGCCATTTTGTGTCTCTATCGTAACTCTAAATAAAAATCCCACTCCATTCTCAATTTCAAATACATAGTGGCAACTCTCTCAGCCACCGGTAAGATCCAAAGTGGCAAAGTCCACTCCAAACCCTAAACCTAACCCTAACCCTACCATCGATTCGTTGTCAATTTGTTGAGCTTCATCACTAGTCTGCAAGGTAACTAGGTAAATTTGCTTTGAAACATGGCTATAGCCTAGCTAGGTGTTCAACTTCTCCTCCTTGAAGTACTTGGACATTCTGACGGTAATGACCATCTGGTTTTGCACTGCCATATTGTGTGGCCATCTCCTGGCTCCTCATCTACCACAAAAACTCTTGCAAGTCCCTTTATTCCTCCATCGATAAGGCTGCCGCCAGCCAAGAACCTTAACCAAAGCTCGTCATCCTTGTCATTGTGCTCCTCCGTCGCAAAAATCAAAATCAATACCAACAAGTTGAAGATGAAGAAGATGGATCGCATGTACAGCAATCTAAAGGAGTCGAGCTGCAAGTTCAAGTCTGAGAGAGAGAAAGAGTATAAAATTGGATCACCTAAGTACCACGTTATTTATTTTTAGAGAAGCACTGCAGCTAGAATCCATTTTGGCCAACAGATTGGTAATCCAGTTAAGAGTCACTTTTCGGTTATACTGGTAGGTAATCCATCGCGAATGCTCTAACTCCCTTATTTGGTGTTAGAAAACAATGAGTGAACAAACATGTGTGCAAAATAATTGCTTAGACATTTCTAACCACGACATAGAAAAATATGTTTCAAAATTGTCAATCCCTAACACTCTATATCCTGGACTTTTTAATATGTTGTTTACCCAATTGTTTCCTTCTTCTTCCTCTTCTGTGAGTTTTTTTATTATTAATTTTTTTTTTTTAAAATTATACTATTGTTTGAATGGTGGAGGATATGATCAAAGGTATCTCATAAAACCAACATTTCATAGTATGTGAGATCTATACTTATGAAACTTACACATACTATGAAAGATAACAAAAACGGAGTTTGGGGTAGTAGGAGGAGTGGTAATTGCCCCTGATCCCACCCAAAACTCCGTCCACTCTTATATGGTATAATGTGCTCAATATCTTTTAATTAGATGTGAATTTAAATAAATTTACCGTTATATTACATTATCTTCTTGTATTCTCTACGTTTGCAATGATAAAAAATTAATAGTTATGATAATCAACTAATTATTTAAATTCAAGTTTATGTAGATTTGCACCAAAAAGAAAAAAGAAAATCAAATCCCGCATCTGTCACTAAAAAGATCACATGAGAACGTCTCATAAAATAATTTTGCATGAGAATAGTATTTTCTTGTGGACTATGATCAATGTCAAAATTACTTTTCCATTTATTATTCTAGTAATAGTAATAGACTAAAAGGCTCCCCAACCACAACCCCTCCCCCCACCCATGATGAAGTTTTTTCTTGGTTGGTGCAACGTCTTGAAGATTGAATGTGCTCTTGCTAGTTGTGCATTTTGATAGGGTCCTTTTACATATGTAGATGAAGTGAAGTTATTCAAAACCAAAACTAACATAGAAGGAAATCTCTTGTTGTTAATATTGTTCAGGACTGATCTTGTCAACCCTATAAGATTCAGCATTGTAGGTGCAAATCTTGGAATGACTGGAAAAATGATTTCTACACCGTTTGAAGCAATAGATGTTGGTCTTGGCACATATTTGGCTCCATCTGGTGGTTATAACACTAAATATGAAATTCAAATGTTTGTTTCTGATGCAAGTCTATAGTGTATATGTCTTGTGATTCAGGATTAATTTCCTCTCATGTTTATTGACTTAAAATATTTGAAAAGAAGTGTTTGTGCAAAAGCTGTTCCTTCAGCAGTGTCAAGTGGGATATGTAAACTTTGGCTTGCTCATGTTTGTCCTTTTGCGATTGTTGATTTCCACTCTTTCTCTGTGCAATAAAGAGTCTAATGAAGCTCTTCAAGGTCTTGGAAGCAGCTCTCAAGTTTGTTATTATGGGCCATGGAGAAGAAATCAACGGAGATATGAAAGATTTAGCTGTGCAGATTTTCATTAACCTCTACCTGTAAACACCAACCTGTTTCTATAAATCCACAATGACCTAGTGCGTTTGAGCTCAACTGGCATTTTAACTCCTATTAATGGGTGTTAGAGGGGCGAGTTTATGTGTTCGAGATCCATCCGTTGCCTATACAACTTTACCAATTGAAAAAACACAACAACAACAACAACAACAGCAACAACAACAAAAAAAAAAAAACACAAACACAAACAAATTAAAACAAAACAAAAACAGCCTCCTCTTGGATGAGTTATTGAAAGGAACACTTTTGAAGACATCAGATATGATAGAATGATGTATTTCTATCTCCGATGGCGATAACCGATTGACTCATATGAGGAACCTCCGTTTCGATGAACATACCAATTGATTTTTCAACTTTAGGGTCGACTCAGTCGAGATATTTATCTTTGCAATTCAGAATATTTCGAACTACATTAAAGTCACTTTTTTTCTTCTTGAAATATATCTGTACTCCATCCGTACTCGGCGGCTCTTGGTTGTCGGCACTCACCTACCAACTAAACTAAATTGACGTTGTTTCTGTAGGATTAGGACATTACGGGTCGTATTTGTGATATCAATGTATCAGTTTGGATGATCAACCTTGTTTTCTCTTTTGATTCGTCCAAACGAATTAATTAGTAATAACAGTCAACTACGAAATTGGAAAATACCGAGGAAAGCTGTGAATCAGAAAATCAGAATTTCTGGCTCCAACGTTGGACCCCCACCTCTTTAGCGTTATGTTTTACCCTGTTTTAACATATTTTTTTTCTTTATTGAATTTCAGTTCTCTAATTTTATTACAATACTCGATTACGATTTTTTTATTTTCTAACAACTACAGATTTTAAAGAAACATATAGAATTACTTTCATCTGATTTCCCGCTCTAATAACAAGGGAAATTTTTGTATTAAAAAATAAATTAATAAAAAAAAAAACCGTAATTTCTCAATGTGATTGACGAAATGGGAACGACCTATCTAAACTCTAAAGTCTAAAGTCTTCATTATCTGATGCTCTACTTCTGCCATAATCTAATCTAAATTCTCTAGATCAGCTGCAGGGTGGGGTTATTGTACGAACTAATCCTTCAACAACCGTTCAAGTTCCTCCGTTGTAAGTGAATCCCAAAGCTCATTCTCTTCGTCACTGCTTTCTGGCACTTCCACAATCTGTGTCTCCGCATTAACATTTGGATCAATCTCGTGATTGTGAACCTGTTCATGAAGCTGATCTTCTACCTGAACATAGTCTGACAATGGAAAATTAAGCCTGGCTCTGGGTCCACGGAAAACGATGGCAGCCTTATCATAAGCCCTGGCAGCCTCCTCCGCCGTTTGGAACGTACCTAGCCACTTGCGCTTCGCTTTCCATGGGTCTCGAATCTCAGACGCCCATTTCCCCCAAGGCCTCAACCTCACTCCCCTGTATTTCTTCTCATTGTTATCATTGTTCTTCTTCTTCGAGCTCCTCTTGGTGCTGCTGCTGCTGGCCCCGCTAGTTGAATTCGATAAGGACGTGGCTGCACTAGGCTGGACTGGTTTTTGTTGTAACAGTAGAAATTGTTGTGGGGTGAGACCTTGAATGCCGCCAGTGATAACGAGCTTCAGAACTGAGACCATAATGTCGTGTTCTTGTTCCGCTGTTATTCTAGACCTCCAAGGACACCACTTATAAATACTGCTTGCATCCAATCCATCCATGTATCACGTAGTGGCTTTCGGATTTCGGACAAATTGATAAATTTTCCTTACTTAGAGAGAGAGAGAGAGAGAGAGATCTTTGAGTTTCTAATTTCGATTCGAAGTCAGCAGGGTTGGTGCTGTTGGGCAAAGGGTTTATATAAGGGAATGACGTCCACTGTCCGCGTGGCTTCCAGCTAGCATGCTTTGATTTTTGCTTACGCGGTGCACTTACTTTGTTGGGTGAAATTCACCGTTGAGATATAACTTATGTGGTTGAAAATTAAAAATATTGTAATAAAATAATTTTTAAATGTGTGAATAGTATTGTGGGATTTATTTTAAATTTTTTTTTATAAAAAAAGTGTTTGTAGGCTCCATTAACAGTGCGTGAATAATACCTCTGGTCTCCTGCACAGTAACTCTAAGTGCATGAACTGTACCCGTTATTGTTCATGCGCTGGAAAAAAAAAAAAAAATGAAAACACAGTAGTAAAACGTGGATCCAAACACATTCTCAATGTGCCCAACAGTTGTTTTCTTAAGATAGTTTCAATTTGTTAACTTTTATATTTTTATTCCGCTAAATACTTTACTAATTGAATTAATTGAAATTTACAAATTTTTTTTCACACTAGAAATACTACTATAGACAATAAATATTACAAAATTTGATAGGATGTTATATTTGAATCTACCATTATTGGCATTAGTGTTTCTTTTACTATTAAAATTCTACAAAATCGATAATTGTCAAATTTTTTGTGTTTGTAAACGTGTTTTTTCATGCATGATATATGAAACTTGTAAATGAATAAAACTTTTTTTTAAAAAAATCTAGAATCACACTCTTTTGTACGATAACTATTATGTGGTAGGTTGTGTACGGCTTTAAGCATGCCGCCCCATTCAAACTGAATCTTCCAGTCTTCTGTGCTATCCAACTTGCCTCTCTTGAAGGCTAAACCCAAGTCATTTTCGAAAGTGACTCCAAAGAATGCATTTAACCCGTCATATTTGGTTTGCATTGTAATTGGTCTACTAGCAATGTTTTTAGCTTAGCTGAATTATTTAGGGCTCATTTGATAGACTGCAATAGATACTGTAATGTAATAGATATTTCTTTGACATAACTATTCGGTTGTTTGGTTATGTTTTTATTATAATGAATAGTTATTCCTTATGAATAGCTATTCTTCAAAATGAGGAATAACTATTCCTTAACAAAAGTAGTGAATATCTATTTCTTCACCTTATATAATAACTTTTTTAAAAAGTTTCCTAAAAAGCCATTAGTTGTCACATCTTCAAAAGGAAAGAAAATAAAATTTTCTTATTGTTAATTATTAGCTCTATTTCGAACACCTTAAAATAAGTGTATTTCAGGAAATTTGATTTAAAAATGATTTAATTACACTTTATTTTTATACTCTACTAAATTGTGGATGTATGTTCAAGATTCTATTCCTAAATGGTCACCAAACTAATGAATAGTAATACTTATTATATTCCAACTTAATGTATTTCTTGTAATATTTATTCCTATTCTCATGTAATAATCATTACAGTGTACCAAATGTGCCCTTAGTAGATGCTCTTTCTCTTGGGTTAGGAGCAGGGGTGAACCCAGGTGGGCCCAAGGGGGCTCGGCCCTTGGGTCCAATTTTTTTAATTTTTTTTATATAGTTATTATATGTTTAAGTTTTGTAGTCTGGGCCCTTCCAAAATCTTAAGTCTCCTTTCTCCTTAATAAGCTTAACTAGTCTTATCCAAATAGCAACTATCTAACTTAAATACTTAACAAAAATAATAAAAACATTCACAATAGTGATTGTATTTTAGCAAAAAAACAATTATTTTACCACCAAAAGATCATGTGTTATTGAAAAAACTAAAGCTAAATTTTTTGTAATGACAATAAACTGTTATAAATATCAGTTGATTGTAGCAAGTTGTTAAAAATAATATACAATATTTTATTAAGATTATATCTCTTCCTTCAATTAAAAAACTCAAATTCTCTCTCTTTCTTTATTATTTCAATGAGTTGTTTACATTATTTTAGATGAAGTGATAAAAAAATTGAACATTTGATATTGGAAAGTGAAGTGGTAAAATAGATAAAGTATCATTTTGAGGTGCTAAAAGCTAAAATTTTTAGCACCACTACTGTGAATGCTTTAACTTCAACCAAAAAAAAAAAAAAATCCTAACCAGCCTAATATTAAAAAAAAAAAAACACTATTTTGTTTTGTTTTTTTTTTTCTTTGTTGGTAAATGATTTCATCTTGATGTATTTAGAAACAATAATTTTGAGTATTTATAATTTTTTAATACTATATAGACACCTATTTGAAGTTTTTTTTTTTACTCCAGCCCCTGCTAGCTTAAAATTCTTGGTCCGTCCTTGGTTAGGAGATCCAATCATTTTGCTGCTCATTTTCTTTGGTTAGGAGATCTAGTAATTTTCCTGCCCATATTGCGCGCAGCTAGAATTCCTATGAACTCCAATGTGTTTTTATCTATAATAATAATAATAATAATAATAATATTTTTATACATTTTTCAAAAAATAAATGTCAAAATATTCATAGATATCCAAAAAAAAAAAAAAGCACTTACAACCACAATAAATTTGTGCTACAAGTCAATGAATTATTAATAAATGTTTTTTTTGTTGTTGAAAACATGTATTACAGTTTATAATTGATATTTATTAATTCTTAACTTGTGCCCTTAAGAACATTAGTATTAATAGTGCTAAAAAGTTATATTGCCATTTTTAACACCACCAAATACAAATTTATGACTACATTGGTGGAGCCAAAGCCTAATAGTTTGGCTCCACATCTACCGTGCATATATAACCAAACGGTAGCTCATAGGTTAAAAAAAAAAATTATTAAATTGTATATTCACACTACTTTATATTAAATATATTATTTCATTCATGTTTTCATATGTTTTGTAGATGAATATATTATTTTATTATAGTGAATATATTATTTTATTGTGTTGAAAGTTAAAATAAAATTATTAATATTAGATATTTTGTAAAGTGAAAAAATAAGATAAATAAAATAGTTTTTTTGTGGAACCATATTTCTTAGTTTATGGCTTCACCAATATAAATGCTCTTAAACAAAAAAAATAAAATAAAAATCTAAAGAAAGAATGAAAAGAAAGGAAATATAGATATATCCATCTTGAGTTTGCACTTTTCTGAACTTGCGTTCCGAGCCGAGGAGACGTTGACTAGATCAAATTGTTTTTTTGGTATTAAAAGTCGGAAGCTTATGACATTATCACTTACGTCCTGACAAGTGAGCGATGAAAGTCAGAAGCTGCGATAATCACGCGCCCTCTAGATTCTGGTACAGTATAAAGGGTCAGGTACAATATGAAGGGTCAACGTTACTTTTCTTTGATAGAAAGAGCATTCAAATCTAAAAATGTAAATAAAATAAAAATCTATTTTGTATATTTAAATAATATTTTATTTATTTTACCTATCTATTTTACCATTTATTTTACATTTTAATTTTAATTTTTACATATAACCTAATAAAATAATATAAATTATTTAATAAAATAATAAAAAAAATTATTTTCTCTTTTTCTCTTCACACACCATCACATATTAAAATTATATTTTTTTACAATCTATGAATAGTAAGGTTGCAATTTTTTTTTTAAATTTATAAACCCGAATGGAGTAAGTTTTGGATGGCTTATGTTATAAAATAGCAACTGAAAGGTGTTTACACCCTCAATACTAGTACTCTAACCATGCATTATCATGAGATGCATTTTCTAATAGCCACAAAACAACATTCCAACCTCTTCAATATTTTATCTAAAACACTATTTTTTTCACTACTTTATATGGGTTCTTGATTAATTACTTGGCTGACAGAATTTATATATATATCAAATGAATAAGTGTTTAAATTATGCCCACAACAAATCAATCGATGTTTTAGCTTAATAATAAACTCTTATCAAGAAGTTGACACCATAAGTTTAAAATATACTGTATTTATAAAAAAAAATACCTTATATAATGCTCTTTTTTTAATTTTAAATACTATTTTTTTTTTTACAAACCTACTACTATTTACTCTTCTAAAATGATTCCACAAGGAATGTATTGGTGCCTGAAATTGTATAAAAGTTACAATCCTTTCAAGAAAGATTTATGTTATAATTATTACAATTTTTTCTGCATAAGTCTTAAAAATTGTTGTACCAACTTAAAATACATTAAAAAATAGTTTTTAAAAAGAAATTAAGAAATGTATTTATTATGTTGTTGCTATGTTATGGTGACGTTACTTTATATTGCATCTACTCTCCCTTAAACAAAAGGTATTTACCTCTTAAAATTATAAAATACAAGATTCATTTTGTCATGAATTTAATATTTAAAATAATATACAAAGATGTTGATGATGAGGTTGCATTACATTAACCATATCTATTTTTCAAGAGTTTTGTAGTTCAACTAGTTGACACTTTCAAGTATATCCAACAAAAACATTTAGTGTTCAAATTGCCAACCCTACTATAGTTGTTGAAATTGTCAACCAAAAAACCATTTTTATTTAACTTCAATGTGTCATCTCTATTGTATGCTAAATCCATATTTAAATATATATGGGTTTCTCTAGGACACAACAAAATTTCACAACATTTTATAAAAAAAAAATGAAGGATCAATCCATTATAGGTCAAAATAAAACAAACTAAAATGCAAAAAAAGATCATAGTGAGACTCACCGCAACTTATTATAAAAATATTGTGAGACTTTGGTTAGTTCTTAAAATTTCACAAATTGTATTAGGGGTGTAATTGATAAAGTACCCTGCAAAAATTTTATTACTAAGAATTAAGTCACAACTTTTGTTAAAATTAATCATTTGACAAATTATGAGTAGTAGAGAAAAAATTATGAGTAAAATTACGTTTCAAATTAAAGTTTAAAGTCAGCTTATTTTATTATTTAGCTTATTTTTGCAACTATTTATAAGTCTTACGGCACTTTTTAGTATTATTTATGAGACCTACTATATATATATTATTTTAGCTAATTTTTTACTTTTATTTATAGTACTTTTGAAAAAAAAATTAATTTTAACTAAATAAATTTTCTTAAATGGACTCTACCTAGCTTTGGAGTTTATAAGGGGAGACCAAGTTAGACCACCTAGCCAGGGCCTCACATAAATCAACCCGTGCATAACAACTCGATAACGTGACACATGAATAACTCTTAACTAACCTATCTGTGGAATTCACGAGAGGAAGTAACCCAGACGTTGAATTCAAAAGAGGATGCATGAGACCAATTCGTTAGACCTCGTAGCTAGGCCTCCCATAAATCAACCTATGTAGAACAACTGGATGACGAGACACATGCATGACTCTTGACTACCCACTAACAAGCTGTGGAATTTACAAGAGGATGCATGAGAAGTTAGACCTCGTAGGCCGTAGCTAGGCCTCACATAAATCAACCTATATACATAACAACTGGATGACGTGACACATGCATGTCTTCTTTTCAAATAAGTTATTGAGTTGGTAAGAACATTATCATCATAATGTATGTCAAATGTTTGTACACTAAACATCAAAAAATTCTTCTCATAAAATGTTTTAAATTTTATAATTTTTTACATGTGTGAACAATACCGTTCCAAATATGGAATGGTACGGAAAAATATGTAAAAATAAAATTATTTTTTTATTTATTTTCTCTTTTTTTTTTTTTTTTTTCTCTATTCCTTCTTCCTTCTCTCTTCTTCCACGTGTTTCTCATGTTCAGTCACTCATTTTTCTCCTTTTCTTCTTCTTTCTTCTCCAGCATCTTCATCACATGGCTTCGGTTTTTTTTTTTGGTTCCCTTTTTTTGTGCCTCTTTCTCTCTCTTTTATTTATTTTTTCCAGTCACTATCTCTCACTCTCTTTCTTTTCTTGTCACGAAGAAGAAAGCGATTTTGATTCGATATTTGCGGATGTGCTGGAGGGACTCCGGTGGCGAGGTCTTCGAGGACCAGAAGCTCAGCTTGCCGATTTGAAGCAGAGCTCGCCGATCTAAAGCTCTGCTCTCCTAGTGGCAGTCGCCGATCTTTGCTCGTCGTCCTCCACAGCTCTCGCCGATGATGGTTGGTTGAGTTTGGTCATTGATTGATCTGCTGGGTTGGGGTTTTGTTGAAGATTTTGAGTTTTAAAAAAAATGTTGAGGTTTTTGGATTTGGAATTTGTTAGAGGATCTAGTGATTGTGGTTGTAGTTTGTGGCGGTGGTTGTTGGTTCTTGGGTGGTGGCGACTGCCACTGGACTGTTTATTTATATATTTGCTGGGTTTTGAGAAAATATATTATTTAATGTGTTGTATATATTATTTTAATATTTAGAATCAAAGAATAGAAGATGTGATAAATGGTGAATTGTAAAATGCCATATAAAAGAGTTGATGAGAATGCTCTAAAAGTAATACAAAAACAAGGGATGGGGTACTGTATCTGATGCAATTTACTCATTTTATGTTTGGTAAAAATTATTTTTGTTAATTTATTTTACTATTTAGTTTATTTTTGTTACTATTTATGGGTTCCATTGCACTTTTTGGTACTATTTATGAGTTTCACTGTATTATTTCAGTTTACTTTTATCTTTACCTATAATACTTTGAGTAAAAAGTTTTTAGTAAAAACACAAAGGATCTCACCTGATTGAGTGAAAAAAGTAACTTTAAAAAAAATGCAAAACCATATATGATGAATTTTTATACCCAAATTATGTATTCAAAATAACTTACTAAATACCCTCACATGTAAAATGAATAATTTTTTTATATATTCAAATATAGAATTTAAATACAAAAAAGAGAAAATAAAAAAATAAATACATAACTTTTTAGAACCAAACAGGGGCTTAGTTTTGAAAGCAATAGTGAAATTGCGTTCTATTTGTGTCGAAGAAAAAGACACTATTTCACCCTCTCTTTCCTCGACGTCAACCATTAAAAAAAAGAAAAAAAAGAAAAGAAAGAGAAAAGGCAATTAATTGAAGAAAATGAACAAGTCATGATTACAGAATATGTAAGTAGGTAACCGACCACCTCAAAAACTGAAGACAATCCTCAAACCAATCATTATATAAAGTACTAGGACATGGTTTATAAAAAAAAAAAATACTAGGACATGATTAATTAGTCAAAGTAATAGCTGGTTTAATTGGGATTGAGATTAGGTGTCAGGTGGGCATATGAACACCAAAAGTAATAGCTGGTTTATTTGAACAATTAATACAGTCCAAGATTAACAAATTTCTAGCCACCAACGCCCACCAACGCTACCTTTATACAGTAAATCAAATGATTCCAAGAAGAGAGTGAAGGGGTTGGAGAAATCAAAAGTACCGAGGAGGATTTTATTAATGTTTCAAGTTTTGATAGAAGTCACAAGTTGTGGACTTAGGACCTCACCTTCCATACACACTTTTGAGAGGAAAATTTCCCAGATTTCATAATTCTTTTACAGTTTATACTTTGTTCTAAAAGTGATATATATATATATATATATATATATATTTATATTTTAGAGATCCTCCGCAGCTATTAGTGTTATTATTGAACAAACGAGGGGGAAAATAACAATTCAACTATTTTTTTTTATTTTATTTTTTATTTTATTTTTATTTTATGCAAGATAGATCTAGCCTAATCTAAATGTATGTGTGTGTGAGTCTCCTTCCTAAAAACTTGAACCTTAACTCTTACCCTCTACACCCTACAAACACTAATATCGGTAGAGTGATCATTGTACCAAGGATGTGCGGTTAAGACAAAGAGAATGTCATTTAAGGAGATAAATGTCAGTACTATAACATTTTAAATACTTTTTGCCATAACTTATTATGTGGCGAGTTATAAGTGATAGAAATATGAACGTACTATTTTTTTTCCACCACTCATAACTTGCCACATTGCAAGTTGTGGTAAAAATTGTATAAAATATTATGTTACTAGCATTTCATCACAAAGTCCATAAAAATACACCAAATTGCAGGGGAATTTTATAGGGGACATAAAGATATGGTGCACACCACACAAAGATATTTCCCAAAAAAAAAACTGTCACTATATACGTACGTACTTTCTTATGAAATTGTTGCTCAATATTATGTGAGCTTCACTTCCCAGATACTTCATCTGGGATGCTTCTTCATCCTACATTCTTACAGGTTGAAAGTTCACAAATTTTCTTTCATTAATCCAATTTTCATACTAGGTGCATATGTATCTTTATATATTTTGAAAGTGAAGTTGCAACTTTATCGGTGAGAAAACTTAGAAAATGAATACAAATTCTGGCGATCTTAAAGTTTCTGAAGTTGTATGATTATCCTGATCTGTTGTACTATTAAGATGCAAAGCAAAATTTTAAGCTTCTCTGCAGACAAATATGTCTATTAAAGACTACAGAAATTGTTGCTGATATCTGTACATAATAAATTAGTATTAGAATTTCACTGCATACCACAATGCCATATTGGTCACGAAAGGTATTTATCTGTTAAAATTATTAAGTAGAAGATTCATTTTATCATGAATTTAATATTTAAAAATAATATTTTTGGTTGGATTACATTATCCACATTTATTTTTTAAGAGTTTTGTAGTTCAACTGACTGACACTTTCCAGTGCTTCTAATGAAAGCAACAAATGATGATCAAATTCTTGACCCTATTATAATTGTTGAAATTATCAACCAAAAAATCATTTTTATTTAACTTCAACGTGTGGTCTCTATTGTATGCTAAATCCATATTTAGATATGTATGAGTTCCTTTAGGAGTTAGGACATAACAAAATTTTACAAATTTTTTATAAAAAAATTGAAGTGTTAATCCATTTTATAGGTCAAAATAAAACAAACTAAAATGAAAAAAGATCATACTAACACTTACCATAACTTAAAATAAGAATATTATGAAAATATTGTAAGACTTTTGTACGTTTTTAAAGTTTCACAAAATGTATTAGGGGTATAATTAAAAAATTAAATTGCAAAAATTTTGTTACTAAAAATTAAGTCATAACTAATTACACGATAAACAGTATAATGAAGAAAAAAATTATGAGTAAATACACTAAGCCGCGAAATTTACAAGAGAATGCATCATGCATGCATGAGACCAAGTTAGACCTCGAAGCTACCGCCACATAACTCAATTTATGATTAACAAATAACAACTGGATAACGTGACACATGCAGGTGTTTTTTTTTTTCAAATAAGTTGTTGACTCGGTAGTATTAAATCTAAAACAACATGCCAACATGCCAAAATGTGAAAGAAACAACATGTACTTTTCCTAATGAGCTGGCAGAAAATGTCCAGGTGTCCAACATGCCAAGAGTCACAGCTTTAAATATCAAAAGTCAAAAAACCAAGGTCCAAGGGTCAGCTAAGTTTGGAAAGGCCAAAGCAATAGTGAAATTGCGTTCTAATTATGTCAACGAAAAGGACACTCACCCTCTTTTTTCCTCCGACCATTTTTTTTTGTTTTGGTTTTGTTTTTAATAGAAAAGGCAATTTAATTGAAGAAAATGAACAAAGTCATGCTTACAGAATATTTAAGGGTGTATTTGGATACTATTTATTTTTTGAAAATTGAAAATTTATCGTTGAAAACAAACATTGTAATAAAATAATTTTTAAATGTATGAATAGTCCTGTAGGATTCAAATTTATATTGAAATCTGTGTTTTGATAACTTTTGGGTTCTTGAACAATATCCTTAGGACCCACAGACAAAACGAAGAACGAAAAGATTGGGCAAAAGGCTCAATCCAAACGCACACTAAGTCAAAAGCCGACCATCTCAAAAATTGAAAGACAATCCTAAACCAATCATTATATAACATACTAGGAGTCTAGGACATGGTTTATATATATATATAATATAATTTTAAGTAATATTATATTACTTAATATTTTTTAATTGGATGTGAATTTTTAAAAAACCATTGTTAGATTACATTATATTCATATTTTCTTCATACGTACAAATTTTCAAGGTTATTAAAGATTAATAGTCATGAAATCAATAAATTATTTAAATTTAAATTTTTGTAGTTTAAAATAATACATAAAAAATGATTTTATGGATCGAATGGTAAATAATAACTAATTGACATAAAAATTAGTATGAATGTTAAGAACACATAGAACATGTAAATTAATGGTGAGATTTTCAAAATATGAATTCTATAAAAAGTTATCGAGTGGTTTAACATTACTTAGAGTTACACCAACTGTAATTTGAACCTAATATATATACACACACTTGGACATGATTAGTTAAAGATTAGCTGGTTCATTTGGGATTGAGATCAAAAGTTTGATAGAATAATTGTGAATGGTGAAATTTAAAGTTGAAAAAAATAGTTTTAAATCTCAACTATTAAATAAATAAATAAAAGTAAAAAGTTTAAGTTAAAAATTGAATGTGGTAAAAAAAATTTGTGAGGGTACTCCAGCCACCAAAGCCCGCAAGTGCTAACTTTATATAGTAAATCAAAAGTACTGGGAGGATTTTATATATGTTTCAATTTTCGAAAGAAATAAGAAGTTGTGGCCTTATGACCTCACCCTCCACGTACACACTTTTAAGAGGAGAAACTGCCAAATTTCATATTTCTTTTACAGTCTATATTTTGTTCTAAAAGTGATATTTCAGAGATCCTTCACAGCCATTAGTATTATTACCAAACAAACGAGAGGGAAATAAACAACTCAACCATTATTCTCAAGACAGAGAATGCCATTAAGGATCATAGAGTCCATGAAAAAACACCAAATTTCATGGGTTTGTATAGGAGACATAGAGATATGGTACAAATAACACACCACACAAAGATATTTCCAAATAAAATCTGTCACAATATATATATATATATATATATATTATATATATATATATATATATAGATATATGTACTTTCTTAAGAAATTTTAGCAAAAAGTGAATTATAAATCTTTACAGGGAGGGCCAAAAGTCAATCCCAACGAACAACAAGCGCAGAAATCAGGTTATCAACATATATATAGCTTGTATTTTGCGGAATTGAAGATTGTTGCTCAATATTATGTGAGCTCCACTACCTAGCTACTTTATCTAGGATGCTTCTTCATCCTATATTCTAACAGGTTTCAACTTCAAAAGTTTTACTTCATTAATCCAATTTTCGTACTAGTTGCATATATATCTTTATTTTGAAAGTGAAGTTGCAAATTATCGGCAAGAAAACTTAGAAAATTATTACTAACTCTGGTTCTTAAAGTTTTTGAAGCTGTATGATTATCCCTATTAACATGCAAATCTAAACTTTGAATATCTGATTACTTTCTAAATCTATAGCAATTAGGAGTGAAGGTGTGACTCCCTAATAGCGTGTGTTTGGTTAGGCTTTGTGTTATTTTCTTATTTCATTTTGTTCTTATAATAGTTTCAGTTATGAATTTCATAATTTAATATAAGAATATTTTGCTTAACATATTTAAATTTTTTTGGTATTTGTAATGGCTTCAATATAATAATTAAATAATTGCTGAGGATTGGATATGATCCCTTGTTACATCAATTTTGCATGCCTGGAAATATTGCCAGGCCACCAATATTAGAGTAATGGTTCATGTGGAGTAATTAATAATGGCTTAGAGGATTAGTTTATATAAAGATTAAGCTAGAAATAATGACAAAGGATTAGTTTATATAGAGTAAAATATAAATTTTATTTTTTTATTATTATTTTTTTACAACAATCAATGCTTAGTGCTCACAAACAAAGACGAAAGCATAAATAGCAACGAAAGCTGTGAATCAGAGGGTTTGGCTCAAACATTGGTGCCCACATTTGAGCCGCTTTGTCGTTTTGTTTGACTCTGTTTCACTCAGCTCCAGCCTCCAAGTATACATCGTTGTTGTTGATGTTGTTGTTTTTTTTAAAAAAAAAAAAAAATTTATTGAATTTTATATGATTTCCCGCTCTAATAACAAGTGGAATTTTTTAAAAAAATAAATCAATGAATTAAAAGAACCGTCATTCCGACTCTATATGAAGGACGAAATAGGCATGAATTACTATTACTGCGAAGAAGAGCATCCTTAATTTTTTCCCTGAAGTCCACATTATCCGATCGATGCTCCATCTGATTTCCCGCTCTAATAACATGGGCTATTCATTCAAATCTTTCCACAACTGGTCAAGTTCCTCCGAAGTAAGCCAATCCGAAGGCTCATTGTCTTCGCCACTGCGCTCTACCACTTCCACAGTCTGTGTCTCGCTCTCAGTCATTGTCTCCGCATCAACATTTGGATTTTCTTCATGCTGATCTTGTTCGATTTCGCTTTGCTTTCCCACATAATCTGACATTGGGAAATTAAGCTTAGCTCTGGGTCCACGGAACTCGATGGCAGCCTTGTCATAAGCCCTGGCAGCCTCCTCCGCCGTCAGGAACGTACCTAGCCACTTGCGCTTCGCTTCCCTCGGGTCTCGAATCTCAGACGCCCATTTCCCCCAAGGCCTCTGCCTCACTCCCCTGTATCTCTTCTCATTGTCACTCTTCATCTTCTTCTTCGACCTCCTCTTGCTGGTTGATGGCAATGAGGACGGAGCAGCACCTGGCGGGACTGGTTGTTGTTGCAGTAGTTGATAGTGTTGGGGGGTCAGACCTTGAATGCCGCCAGTGATAACGTGCTTGAGAGCTGAGACCAAAATGTCTTGTTCTTGTTCCTCTGTTATTCTTGTCCTCCATGGACAACACCTATAAATATTGCTTGCATTGAAACCATACATCACTTATTGGCTTTTGGAAATCGGACAAAATGACTAACTTACCCTTTTTGCAACGCGCGAGAGAGAGAGAGAGAGAGAGAGACGTAAGAGAGTTTCGTGAATTTCGAGTTTCGATTTGCAAGCGGCGATGCTGCGCAAAAGATTTATACATAAGTAACGGATTGGTAATGTCCACTGTACTACTGCCAGCCTGTACGCTCTGCCTACGCGGGTTATCTTTTGCTGTTGGATTTTTTTTGTTTTGATGTGTGTTGGAAATTCAATGTGACCCGCAGGAGTTTCTTTCATTGGTGTGACAGGGGAGCAAAGTTCACAACCTGTCAGACGTTAAAAACACACCTGCATGTAAGTCAAACAAAACTTTGAAAAAGTCCATACACAATTTATTTGAGAAGATTTTATTTTTATTTTATTTTTTTCTAGGAACCGAGGATAATTTTAATTTCAGTCATTTCAAATGCTAATTCGAATGAGCATGCTGGCTCGCACATAGACTAACCATAATTTCAGTCATTTTTATTTATTTAGTTCAATTAAATTACTAAATTGGCCCCCATTAAAAATAGCATACTCCAAAAAAATAAGCCCAATAACAAAATCACCAATAGGAAAGTTACAAAAATTAGCTCAATTTACCAAAATAAAAAAGCCCAGACCTTAAATTTCTAGAGAAAAAAAACTGCAACTAAGAGAGAGTGAGAGATGCTAAACTGAAAATAGAGGCAGAGAGGTAGTGTCACTGTAGCACAACATGATAGCAGATTGAGTATACATATACATGTAGAATTGATGTTTTGAAGGATACTAGAGAGAGAGAGAGAGAGAGAGAGAGAGAGTTTACATTGGACGAAATAAAAGAAAAAGGAAAAGATGAAACGAAGCAGGAGAAACAATTGAAGAAGGAAAGGGGAGAAATAAAAATGATTAATCGTGTGGATGTAAAAAAGGTGGAGAAATCAAATATAAAAAGAAAGGTCTAGAGGACAAGGAATGGTTGGAGGGGAATAAAACAGAAGAAAACAAAAATTAAAAATGTGACATATAGGTGGGGGGAAAACTAAAACCATGGACCTAGTTGGGATTATATTTATGGTAGAGATATAAGTGAAAAAAAAATGTAAATTGGTCCATAATTACTAAAAATTTAATATAATTCTAATATATAATATATTTTTATTTTATTATATATTAATTAGCTTTATATATACATATAATATATACATATTTTTATTATGAAACTCTGATTTGTTAATATTAATTAGAGTTTCATAATAATTATATATATATATATATATATATGTATATATATATATATATATTATAGCCCTTAACTCAGAGTCTGACTCTATTCCTGTATAAGTCCCATGGTACTATATAATATTATTCCCATACCCCACTGTCCTATTCCAGACGAGCGCGTAACTTGCTAACATATAAAGCTTTGAAAAAGTCGCACAAAACAGAAAAAATTCTTTAAAAAAACAAGAAGTCAGAACTGACGTCATAAATTTGTCATAATAAAGTCAAACCATAGTGTGGTGGATTCCAGAACTGGGACAGTGGGACCATCATTCAAATAATTTTTACGTTTGGAGAGTTGTGGAGCATTTCAGCCAAGCCACCTGTCTTCTTCCAAACCATCTAAAAACTAAAAATATCTACATGCCTTTTTTTTTTCAACAGTTACCTCAGATTCTCAGAAAGCCCAAATCCTAAATCCGTCCTAGTATTTTTCTTTCGTTGACCGTATATGGTATGCCATTTTGGGAATAGTTTAATAGTAGCCTCGGAACAACATTCCACGCCCTTCAATATTTATCTAAAACACTTTTTTTTTTTTTTTTTGCCACTACTTTGAATGATTCTTATTAATTGATAAAGTTTTTTTAATTAAATAAGTATTTGAATTATACCCACAACAAATCAATTGATATCTTGGCCTAATAATAATTTCTTATAAAAAAGTTGACACCATTGTAGAAGCACGAAATTAAAACATGTTTAATTTAACACTTATAATCACAATTATTTCATTTATGGATTTAGCATAATCCACAATAAGAGATTTGTATAAGAACCAAACAACTTTTTATCAACAAAATAGTATTGAAGATTTTATTCCTCTAACATTACTGTTACATTCCTCAATGTGTATCTCTCCTCTCTTTCTTCTCTCAAAATCTCCAAAAATGACCAATCTTGACTTCTACTCATCTCTTTCTTTTAGTACTTCCCTAGTTCTCCTTTTACATCTTTATCCATTACTTTATTTACCTCATTTTTTATTTCTAGCATGTGCTTTAGCACGTGCTATCTTAATTTAATTGGACAGCTTTCTGTCCTATCAGACTCTTCTTTTCTCAAGATTATGATGAACAAAAACTGTTGAGACTTTTTGTCTTATTCTGATCAATTATCTATTTCATTAAATGCAATTGTGTCAGGTGGGTTGTTGTAAATCTATTAGGAAGATCCCTAAATCTATTAGGAAGATCCCAAAATCATCCTTGAATATCCACGTACACCTTGGAACTATGCCCTCGTAGCTTGGAGCATAGGCTGACATGTGTAGTATGGTCAGAGTGTTTCACCTCAGATGGTTTTTGTGGTTATAAATGAATGGATCCAAGGTGATGGGTTCCGTTGGGTCGGAGTCTGAGGTTCAGGTACTTCGGGGAGGTTTCACCTGACCCCCTGATCATATTCTGATGTATGTGCCCTATGGAGAAACTTTTCAACTTGAAGGGATACGTTTTAGGCTTGGTTTTAACTTACATCCCAATGCTTATTTGGGCTTTATCAGTCACCTCCTCATAACTATTTTAAAATTATATCGTATCTATAAAAAAATATACCTAGTATTATACTCTTTTTTTTCTCTCTCTCTATTCTACTTAAATATTATTTCTTTATTTTTCACAAGAAATGTGTAAGTTCCTGCAATAAAAGTTACAATTCATTTTAATAAAAATTTATGTTATAATTGTGGTCCACAAACCTACATGGTATGGTTCTAAATGAAGGATTTGGGCCACCAATTAATTTATTTGTGGTTTTCTTTACAATCCTTCGGATTGGGCTTCAAGCTATCACTTGATTGCCCAAACTATGCTTTTACGTACACCCTCTGACCTCCAAACCTCACCCTTTGATAGTTATTCCTCCTCCCTTTTTACTCACGCTCCACCCTTTTTTCTCTATTTTTGCTCTTCTTCTAGTGTCTTCCCTCTCCCCTTTTCCCAAGTGTTTTTCAATCTATATTCACCAACCCCCACTCACGTGCTTTATTGCTCCTTATATAGCATCTCCTTAATGGGGCACTAATCATCATAGTCTCACCAATTTACATGCATTTCCACTTTCGTTAGAATCTCAAGGAATCATCATTCTTTCTAAGGATTCTCTTGAAACTTATTCCAGATGCTAAATAGTGTTCAACAACGAGTTCCCCAAAGCCACTATTAACTCTTGATTACTGAGTCCATCATACTCAGTTTTTAACCAATTTCCCTTATCATCAATCGGTGTTAAACCGATCACTAAAGGATTATCCCTTAGTGAAAATTTCTTTGACCCAACACGTGTTTCTGGGCTGAGCCTATTCCAGCAGGGCCTGAGGTCTACTTCTTTCTTACAGGCTGGACCTAGCTACTTGGATTGACCTTGGGCCTTAGTAAAATGGGTTCGGCAAGAATATTCAAGGCCCAATTCCCCCACAATAATGATTACAAATTTTGTTACATAACTTTACAAATTAATGTGTCAACTTAAAACATTAAAAAAATGGTTTAAAAATCTATATTGCATCTAGTCACCTTAACGTGACTCTACGTATATATATCAGGAAAAAAAAAAGGTATTATCTCTTAAAATTATAAAGTAGAAGATTCATTTTGTTGTGAATTTAACATTTAAAATAACATACAAAGAAGTTGATGATGAGGTTGCATTACATTAACCATATTTATTTTTCAAGAGCTCTGTAACTTAATTGGTTAACACATCCTAATGTTTCAAATGAAAAAAAAAAAAAAAAAATTGGTGTTCAAATCCCCCTCCTCTATTATAATTTTTGAATTATATTAAAAAAAACATTTTTATTTAACTCCAATGTGTGTTTTTTTTTTTTTTTTGAGAAACCAATGTGTAATTTCTATTGTACACTAAATTCATAATTCTTTTTTGGGACTTAAATATATTAAATCATTAAATAAATATGTATGAGTTCTTCTATAAATACAATAAATTTTCAAAATATTTTTACAAAAAGTAAAGAGTCAATCTATTATAAGTCAAAAAAAAAAAAATTATATGAAACTCACCCCATTTTAAAATAAGGGTTGCGTTAACGGGCATTGCCCATTATCAACTTTTTAAAAAAATTTCTAACTAAATTTTTTTACCTTTTTTACAATCTTATCTCATTTTTTCAGCTTTATAAATATCATTCGGAGTCTTTTTTTTTTTTTGGTACCATAACAAGCACCCGTTGGTGCTTTTTAACGTTTTTATTAAAACAAATTTTATTATTATCTTAACCTTTCACAAAATACTAGTGTCGGAATTAAAAATTTTAATTGGTTGGCGGAATTTACGAGAGGATGCATGGACCGAGTTCAACCTCTTACGTAGCTAGGCCCCGCATAAATATCAACTTACCTATAACAACTGGATCATCCGAACAAGGACTCGGCTGCGCTGGCTGAAACTGTCGAAGTGTCCAACTGACTCCGACATGCCAGAAGTCACTACTTCCAAAAGTCAAAACCGCAAAATGGGCCCAAACTAGTTTTGTAAGCAATACCAAAATTATAATGCCTCCGACCATTTTTTTTGTTTTTAATAGAAAAAGGCAAATTTAGTTAATAAAATGAACAAGTCATGGTTGCAGAATAATACGTTCATAGGACACCGACCATCTCAAAAACTGAAGACACTCCTCAAACGTAACATTTTATAAAATACTTATTGAACATGATTAGTTAAAGTACGTAAGTGAATTTTAATTAGTTTAATTGATAAAATGTTTAATAATTAAATTAGATATTTGAAATTTAATTCTCGTCTATGCTAAAAATTAATTGAATTTTGCAATAGATTGAAACTCTATAAGTAAATAAAAAAAATAAAAAGGACTACATAATAGCTGGTTTATTTGAACAATTAATATCAGTTGATTATTTTGGCTTTTGGGTCAAGATGATGCTCGTTTATTTTTTGCATGTTCAAATATCTCAAACTAGGGTTGTGTTAATAGGTACCACAACAACTTTTGACTTTTTTAGGTACAATTTTATGTTTTTTGTTGCAATTTTATATCATATTTTCCGGTGTGGAGTTAGCTTTGTAAAGAGAAAAAAATATTAAAATAACCAAAAAAAATTAGTTTTATATCATTTTCATTTATTTATTTTATTATTTTATTAAATAAAACTTACTTTTGTAAAACCTTAACAAGCACTAACATTTGCTTATTCACGTAACTTTTTGTGGAAATTTCTCTTTACCATCTGTACACGTTTTGCGGCGAGCTCTTACTTGGGTAGCCAGACTCAGCATTCACCAAACTAGGCAACTTTCGGTAGGCAGAGTAGGAGTATACTAATTGTGATGTACCAGTTTGGATGGTCAACCTTGTATGTTTGTTACTTTAGCGTTGTAAATTTGTAATAACAGACGAAGACAAAAATCAGAAATATCAAGGAAAGCTACGAATCAGATTGTTTGGCCTCAACACTGGTCCCTCCCATATGAGCCAATCTTTGTGCTTGACTTTGTTTAAAATATTAAAAAATATATTATTTAATATAACTTTAAGAGTTTGACTTATTTCGATACTTTTTTAACTAATTTTTTTTTAATGAGAAATTGACACATGTTATTATATATTTAATACAAAAAAGAATATATCTATTTAAAAAAAAAAGTACTGAAAGTGAGCTAAACTTAACATTTAATGCATGAACCTTCACTATTGTCTTTAAGATATTAGTTAATAAAAAAAAATAATGAATATTCTAAGGATATTTATTAATGAAAAATTTGAAAACCATTTACCAGAAATATAAATAAATGTTTTTCCAATTGCTCTCAATTTTTTTAAAAATAATTCATAAACTTGAAAACTGAAAATTGAAAACTGAAAGTTGAAAATACTGTAGAAAAATAATTTTATTATGTGTAAATAGTACCGTTAACCCACTTTTAATTAAAAATTCTTAAAAAGTATGTGAATAGTGACTATACAGTACTGTACAGTATGTGCACAATAATTTGTCTCTTGAGATGAGACATGCAGCAAGAAAAAAAAAAAAAAAAAAAAAAGCGAAAGGAACACTAAACGCGTTCAGCGCAATCTAAACAGCACTTACGTTTAAGCTTCTGTTAATCATTTTCCAAAAACATAAAAATATTTATATCCATCTTGACAAATGATTGCACTATTGAGTTTGCTCGTGCCGGGAGACGTTGACTTCATAAAACGCTTCTTTTTTTTATATATATTTTATAGTTAGAAGCTAACTTTTTTATTTTATAGATTTTGTCCGTACATTAAAGTAGGCTTGTGGATTCTAGCATTGGGATTAGCGACGGTGAAATCATAATCCAAATAATTTTGACATCGAAGCATCCAAACCGTCTAAAAAGAGTCAAACCACTTGCTTTTTCTTCCTTTGACCAACAATGTTAGGATATGGAAATTTTAGCATTTTGCCCTTAATTTTTAAAATTTAGTAATATACTCCTATTTTGAAATTATATAGAAATATGCCCCTGTTTCGATATTCGATTACCTTAAAATCGAGTTTCAATAAAATATTTGATTCGTAGAAAATCGAGTTATACATGATCAAACTTAAAAAAAAAAAAAAATTACATGAAACTCGAGTTCCAAAATGTCACTATAGGGCATAAAAATGTCATTATAGGGCTCCCTGAACCTGGCATGGGGCGATCACACTTACAAAAAAAAAAAATTGTAGGAAAACGCCGCTATAGGGCACAAAAACGCTATTATAGGACTCCCTGAACTTGGTATAGGGCAATCACGCTTATAAAAAAAAAAATTGTAGGAAAATGCCGCTATAAGGCTTTAAAATGTCACTATAGGGCATAAAAACGTCACTATAGGGCATAAAAACGTCACTATAGTGCTCCCTGGACTAGTATGGGGCGATCACATTTGCAGGAAAACGCCACAATAGTGCTCTAAAACGTTACTATAGGGCTTAAAAAGGCCACTATAGGGCTCCTTTATGGGGCGATCACACTAAAAAAAAATTGCATGGAACTCAGGTTCCATGCAATTTTTTTTTTTTTTTTAAGTTTGATCGGGTATAACTCGATTTTCTACGAATCGAGTATTTAATTGAAACTCGATTTTAAGGTAATCGAGTATCGAAACAGGGGCACGCCCCTATATAGTTTGCAAACAGGCACATATTGCCAAATTTTTTAAAAATTAAGGGAAAAATGCCAGAATCTCCATTAGGATATCACAAAGCCCAAATCCTAAATCCGTCTTAGCATTTTCCTTTTTTGACCATATACGGAATATGCTCTTTTAGAGGTATTTACTAAGAGCATTAGTATGAGTGGTGTTCAATTACCAAATTGCTATTTTTAACAATTAATATAATAAAAATGAGGCTGCAATAGTGGTGCTATTTAGGGGTGTGTACAAAATTGAGAAACCAAAAAAAAGCCTGTGAATTGTTGCAAAAATTTCGGTTTGACTTTAGTTCGTTTCGGTTTTGGTTTTTATTTTTTAAAACTGAAATTTTTGGTTCGGTTTCGGTGGTTGGTTTGAGTGCATCGAACCAACCAAAACTGAACTGAATCATAATATAATATATGATAGGGTACTGATTTTGCCTATCTTGAAGTCGTCCATAGAGGTTGTCTGTGACCCAGCTAGAATTGCAAGCACCCCTAAAAACCTTACCTATAACTACCTCGTCCAAAGAGGAAGAGCCTTGGATGAGGCCCGAGTGACTAGGGAATGAGGCGCTCGTCCAGAGTGTCGACAAGCTCATCCTGAAGAAATTCATCCATAGACGGAACGACCCCTATTCCTGTGTTAAGTACACTCGACAAGGGAATACTAGGACGAGGGTATCATACTTAGGAAAATCTCCGAGTATAATGTGACAATTCTTTATTTCACGCGTAACTTCCAGGTACCTGTTGTGAAAGAAGTACATAACTTCTAAACGATTATGGAAGTTATTTTTAAATCCTTGCGCATCCTTGAATCCAAAGGAGGTTATAATTGCGATAACCGTCTATTAGAATACTATATAAACGCTTATTCAGACAGAGCAAATGTATGTTTTTGACTACTTCCAAAAAGTTGGAACTCCAAAAATATAGAGAGAACTAACTTCGGTCACCTTTGATCGCTTTTTTTTTTTTTTTTTTTTTTTTTTTTTTTTTTTTTTTTTTTTTTCAGGCCAGCAAGAGAGCAAGTGGTCCATCCAAGTCCGAAGCATCCAGCCTACTGATTTTCTTTGCATCATCAATATATAATATAGTTTATATTTAATATATAATATAAATTTTATAAATATTTAGGCTTTGGGCCTTTGGCCTTTTCAATTTATTTTAAAACATTTGGGCCTAGTTAAACTAAAGGTCATGTTAACGGGTACCGTTAAGGTAATAGTTAACAATATATTTTAGAAATGTTTTGACATCGCTTTTATGGAAAATGGAAAAAATGTCAAAACATTAATTGTTTTTTTTTTCTTTTCCCATAAAATTTTATTTAAATGGATTATTACCATTGCCCTAAGGGCATCCGTTAACATTTCCTTTAAACAAAATAGATTAACTAACTAGATTAGCTTAACTAGTTAAAACCTTTAGGCCTAATTAAAACGAATAAAACCAATTATTTTAACTAACTATAATTATACTAAATAAATATGTAATTAAACTATAAAAACAAAGGTTAGAGAACCCTACCCTACATACCCCACACATTTCACTCTCACTCTCACATCTCACATTTAGCCTCCACTCCACTCCACAATCCCTCTCACACCGAATCTGCCATTGTCACTGCCTCCACACACCACCTCCACACGTTAGCCTCCCTACGTTGGCCTGATCATAGGCTTCTCAGTTGTCACGCCTCACAGTGACCCTCTCTCTTTTAAATATCTCGATAACCCTCTCTCTTTTCTATATTCTGGGTTTTGTTTAATACTAAAAATGCTATTTTTATGAGATTAAAGCTAATAGCCTAGTGGTATCAACATAAGATGTTTATTTTTTCAATTTTTATATGCAAATAAAGTTAGGATTTTGAAAAAATTGATAACTCATGTGCTTGGTTGCTTGTGCTGGTTGGTTTCTTTATTAAAGATTAAAATTTTAAATACTCTATAGGTCATGTTCTTGTTGACTTTTGATATATAAAGTTAGCTACTTTTTATTTATTTATTTACGGTTAGTATATTTGTTTATTATTATTGACATGCTATGAATCTATGACTCTAATTAGGGGTGTATTGTTATTATTGTGCTTGTTTATTATTGCTATTTTCTTATTGATGTTAGAGTTTTGAAAAAATCAATAACGCCATGTGCTTAGGAATGACACCGGGTTAGGTTCGGGCAGGGTTTTTTAATACCCGAACTCAACCCGCTAGCCAGCCCTAAAAACCCAAACCTGCCCCGGTTAATGAATGGGTTTTTTTCTTCTTTCAAAAACCTGTACCCGCCTCGTCGGGCCTCCATGGGCCCCACCCTGCCATGCCATTTTAAGGCCCAATCTATGGCTCAATAAAAAATAATTTATGTTTTGCATGAATCTTTTAAACCTAGCCCATATGAAACAAACTCAAATCAAACATAAAAAGCAAAAAAATAAAACAAAAAAGTTGGATTCTTGGTCCTAATGGGCCCAATTCGAAATTCTTTGTTTTTCAACCAATCACATGATAAACATAAAAATTAAAAATTATTTTAAAAAAGCTACAAAATAAATCAAGGACTATTACAATTTACAACAAACAAGTTCAAAAGGCTACAACATCATAAAAAACTAACATCAAGAAACAAAAGCTAGAACTTCAAACTAATCTTTCATCCTCCTCTTCATTAGGATCCACGTCATCAAGAATTTGCACCTAGTGCTTGGTTATAATTCTAACTAATTTGACTCTAACTATCTATTACAACAGACACTTTCAGCCTCCAATGCTCCCTCCAACTACTTGCAATAGACTTGGAAATTGCTTGAGACTTCCTCAACAGAACTTGACATAATTGAAGAACCTACAAAAAAAAAGAAGAATTAAAATATAGAATAAACTTCATCAAATTAAAACAAGGAAATATAAAAATACAAATTTTCAAGATGAAATAATACACAGAAATCCAAATATTTTTCAAGATTAAATAATAAAAAAACTGTAAAACACCAAATAATATCACAAAATATACAAGAATTCTGATTTTCCCTTTCAAAATCACAACACTGAAATCCTAAAATTGTTTTTTCAAGATGAAAAAAAAAAAAAAAAAAAAAAAAAAAAATATATATATATATATATATATATATATAATATATATATATATATATATATATATAAGACGCCAAATAATATCACACAAATGCGTGAGATAGAAAATCTGGTGTTTAAATCCCCCACCTCTATTATAATTTTTGAATTAAAAAAAAATAATTTTAATTAACTCCAATGTGTGGTCTTTATTGTACGGCTAAATCCATAGTTTTTTGTTGGGGCTTAAATATGTTAAATCCTTAAATTAATATGTATGAGTTTTTACTGATATAATAAAATTGTACAATATCTTTATAAAAAAAGAAGTGTCAATTTGTTATAGATCAAAAAAAAAAAAATTACAATAAAACTCACTAAAATTTAAAATAAAAGTATTATCAAAATGATGCGGGTGTTATTTACATTCTCTTGACCTTTCACAAAATGTACTAGGGTCGGATTTTTTTTTTTGAGAAGGCTAGGGTCGGAATTAAAAAACTAAATTGGGTGGCAGAATTTAAGAGAGGATGCATGAGACCGAGTTAGACCGAGTACGTAGCTAGGCCCCACATAAATCTCAACGAACGGACCCATAACAACTGAATGACATGACGTATGGAAGTGTGTTCTCTCGGAACAAGGACTCGGCTGAGATGGCTGACTTTGTCCAGGTGTCCAACATGCCCTGAGTCACTGCTTCAAGTGTGAAAATTCAAAACAGCAAAATGGGCCCAGACTACTTTTGTAAGAATACCATATTTTTCTCGCGTCAGGTGCATAAAATACCCACTCCTCTGACCATTTTTTTGTTTTTAATAGAAAAATAGAAAATTGCAAATTTATTGAAGAAAATGAACAAGTCCTGTTTACATATTATATATATATATAATATATTATACACACACCTAAGAGCATTCTCATTTAGGATTTAAAAAAAAAAAAAGTTCTATTTTACACTATCAAAACTTATTTTATTTATTTTATTATCTTATTTTACAATATTTTCAACATTTCTTTTTTATTTTTATATGCAACTTATTAAAATAATATAAACTACAACATTAAATAATATAAAAAATTTTGTTTCTCCCTCTTCTCCTTCATTTATTTTTCCTTTCTTCACATTTTTCAATTAAAATAATAGTATTTTTTTTTTACATCCAAGTAAATAGATGGTTCTATATATAAGAACCAACAGTTCAAAGGTTCTAAAATTTTTTAAGAACCCATACCCAAATGGAGCAAGATTTTTGAAGTTTTGGATGTAAAATAGCAATTGGGGGTGTAAAATATTTTAGAAAACTGAAGATGCTCCTCAAACCTAATATTTTAGAAAATATTTATTGGAACATAATTAGTTAAAGTATATAAATATGTTCCAGTTAACTCTACTGATAAAGTATCTAATAATTGAATAAAAGATTTGAGATTCAATTATTGTTTACACCAAAAATTTATTAATGTTTTAGTTTGATGATCCTGTTAGTTCAATTGCTAAAAAGTCTCTGATGTAATAGCTGGTTTATTTGAACAATTGATACCGTCCAAGATTAACATTATCTTAAACTCACAATTGCCCCCTCTCTTCATTGTTTCAATAGTAGAGATGTGATTGAATGAGGTATTCTGTCCCCATGAAGACACCGATTGGCTCTTGAGGCATCTCGATTGTTTCAATGAAGATGCCAGTTGATTATTTTGACTTTCGGGGTCGAGATCGATGATGCTCGTTTATCTTTTGCATTTTCGAATATTTCACACTACATTCACAACTATTTCTAGTATATATCTTTACCGTCTGTACGCGTATTGCGGAGGCTTTTGGTTGGGAATCCAGACTCGGCACTTACCAATTAACCAACTATACAAACGTTGTTTCGGTAGCAAAGTACGAGGACTGTAGGGCAATAAGGGTCCGTACTTGACTACTTGTGATGTACCAGTTTGGATGGTCAATTACGCATGTTTGATACTTTAGCGTTGTAAATTTGTAATAACAGACAAATACGAAATCAAAAATACCAAGGAAAGCAGCGAACACAGCAACATGCAAGAGCAACGAAAAATTTCACATAGACATTGTTCTTCTCTTTTGCAAAAACTGTTAGCTACAAAGTAGCATTAAAGATTAAAAGAACTGTGATCATTACAAACTTTGAACTCCAACAAAATAGCATAAATTGTGAGTTTCAACAACTAAAAAATTTGGCCATCGACAATCATTCAAAATTAAGAATTGGATGCATCCATTCGAAGATAGGTAGAAAACGCTTTAATTCTACCGGTCGTAGACTCTGTAAGCATTGAACTGATATCATCTCTTTTGAGATTGTTAGGATTCCTAGAACAAGAAAAATGAATATGAGGATTTATCCTTCCTACTTGACACACTACAGATATTAGCCAAATATTTACTATTATAAAATTCACATAAGTTTCATAAAAATTCTGTCCATTTCTTTTCTTATGATAAAAATTTACTGAATTTTCAAAAGTTCCAAATGAACTTTGTTCTTGAACTTCTCTGATTTTCACGATCTTTCTCCCATAAGGCTTTATATCCCTCTTTACAACAAATAAATTTTCTTGAAGTCACCGCACCATTTTCTTCATCTTCTTTTATTACACCATTCTCTACAAATACTAAATCTATAACTTCTTCCACATTCATTATAGAAGTTATATGCCTCTTGTTCAGATCAAATTCAATGCCTCTTGTTCATTTCCTCATCCATGTAACTATTAAATATAAAACAAAATGGACATAAGCATGATTTACCATTGAAAAATTAAAATAAATAAATGAATGATGATGGAACTTTTGTAGTCTTATACGGTATTTGGATATTAACAATGAAAGAAAACCCCAAAGATTTTTTAATATTTAACCTACATAAATTTATTAACTTAATCATACTCATAAAGGAAGACTTAAATTTAATCTGTTAATTATTTTGACATTTCATAAATTAACATAGGATTGAATAAGAAATCAAAAGTAAAGAATACATGATTAGAGATGTCCTTCTCTGATACTTTTTTTTAATGAATATCTTCCCATACTTTGGTAGTTTGAAAAGAGATTTATTCTCCTTCTTCACTCTTTTTTTCTTTCTTTTTTCTAATGATTATACCAAATGGTTTCAAATAGAATTTGGCTGGTAAGAAATATTTTTCTCATTAGTCATTTTATTTTGCACTTGTTTAAGATCTAAGCATTAGTGATGTTAAAAAAAAAAAGAAAAAAAAGAAAAGCCTTAACATCAATGGCAGCTACAAAATTTTTTCCTTGGAGGGTCAGTAGTGACAGATCTAAGAATTATTTTCTATATATACAACTTCCATGTTATATACAAAGTACAATAATCTAAAATAGTATTCTAAATATAATTTAGTATACAATACAACTATATTGTACAATAGTTTAAAAAATTTATAAATAGTTTAAAGATTGGTAAGACAACAACCATTGGATGCATAAAAAAATATAATTAAATAACTAATCATACATTTTTGTCAAATTAATAATACTCATTATATTTATATGTAATATCAATTAAATAACAATATATGATAAAGAAGAATAGTAACACACCTAGGAGTTGGACTAGCATTAAATGTGAAACTAAGAAAAAAATAGTAACTTATATAAGTTTATACTTTTGAAGTTTATGACTTCTTAATTAACCATACACATGGCCAGTCTCTTAGAATTGGAGTAACCATTGAAAAACTTCTTAGACTCAGAAATCTATAGAACATTTATCAAACCACTTGATCAAATAAAGAGAAAAACTTAAAAAAACATAGAAGGGAGAAAGAAAGATAGAGAGAAAGAGTTAAAAAAAAATATAGATATAGATCTGTTGGTTGTGATGATGATGTATTTTTTTTGTTGACGAAGAAGAAAAGTAGAAGGAAAAACAACTTCATTTTGCTGTCAATGGCAAAGTAAGCTAGAGTCTTGGAAATATATATATTTTTTTTAACAAATGAGCAAAAATTTGGAACATATATATTTTTTTTCTTATAAAATTAAATATTTTAAGAGTAGTGGGTTCATACAATAATTTCGCAACAAAATTTATATGGCAAGTTGGTAGAGGTAGGTAAAAAAGTAATGTCAATTGTGGGTTTAGATAAAAACCAGTTATAACTTGCCACTTAATCTTTATTGTTAAATTATTGTAAAAATATTGTAAACGTATTATTAAGATGATCATATTTAAACTTATTTTAATTATTTTTAAACAAAATTTAGGGTTTGAGGATTCAAATTTTTATTTTAGTGGCTCAAACAAAAAATTATTTTAAATTTTTTTTTGGCCAAGTAAGGTGGGTTCATTTGAACCCCCTGGCCTTGAGGTAATGCCACCCCTGCTTAACATTATTAGTTTTGCATTGGATTTAAAGATTTTTTTTCATTAGATTTTGCTTGAAATTTAATGAGGTGCTATTAGGTTTTAATCTCCATCGTAAGTTGATCGTTGATTGATACAACAACTTTTGTTCAAAACAAAAGGAAATATCCTATTATAATTTTACTAGAGGTAAGCTGAACCCAAGAACTAGTGGTGTCCACTAATTCTTTGACGACCGTTTTTAAGTTTTCTCTTCCCTATAAATACAAAATAGAATTATTATCATCTAATTACCCACTTTAATTAATAACAAGGAAAAAAAAATAGAAACAGTCATTTCATTTTTAGTAACTTATATTACATTTTTTTGCAAATCAGGTGCGCATGTGACCACTCAAAGTAATATCTGGTTTATTTGAACAATTAATACAGTCCAAGATTAATACTCCGGCCACTAATATATGCCCACCAACGCTAACTTTATATCGTAAATCAAGTGATCCCAAGAAGAGAGCGAAAGGGTTAGAGATACCAAAAGTACTGAGGATTTTATTTGCATATGTTTCAATTTTCCATAGAAGTCACAAATGGTCGTCTTCTTCAGTAGATAAAGCACACGGCCTCAAAGTGGCGGATGAGTTAATGAAAGGAGCACTTGTGAAACTAATCGAGTACCGATCAAAGGTGCACAGTTTCATATTCACTTGGGAGTCAATTCCAAACAATAACATTTTCTTTAAACTTACAATTCTTCTCCCTCATCGTTTCATAGTCAAGATATGATTGAATGACGTATTTTATCCCCATGAAGATACCGACACTACAACAAACTTGACTTGTTTCAACCCACTTTTCTTAAGGATTGACTAAAAAGTGCCTAAACCATCACTGAAAATTGAGGCGCATGGTTAAGTTTGATTAGCTATATTCTGAGGGTCATTAAAATCCTCGAAATAAACCTATACAACCCTCGGAATAATCTATTAAAAATTAGGCGGGGCTAGTTTTTACACTCCAGTGCTAATTTTACCTCCAAATTTAAACATTTTTCAACGCATCCTATGACAAGCTTTGATAGAAGATATCTCAAAATTTCTAACACTTGAAATAAAGTCCAAAATTAAAATACAAAAGGAAAACTCTTTTTTTTTTTTTTTTTTTCACGCTCCATGCTCAAAAACCGCCCACACACAATCAAAAAATTCTCTCAAAATTGGAGTTCATCTCAGAAAATTCTCTCAAAATCGATCTGAGCTCATCTTATCTCCAACAAGCGAGCCGTTGATAGACTGAGCTATTGATAGCTGTCTCTGTTTGTTTCCCTAAAAATTATGGAAATTACACTTATATCCGATTCTACTAGGTACGATCTCCTACAACTTTTCATTTCATTGCATTTCTATAGATTTACTCGGATTCTGTATTTGGAGAAATTGTTTGAAATGAATAGGTTTTGTTTGAGTTTTTATTTATTTTAATAGTTATATTTATTTCAATTGCTTTGAAATTCTAGCTCAATTCGTTAGCGTTGTGGTGGAATTTGAGCTCGATTAAATTTCTTTGGACTTGTTTAGAATCTGTTTGGTTGTTGAGAAATCGTAGGAAAATAAATGAGTTTGTATTGTATCAATTTTGTTGATTTTTTTTTTGGTTGAAAATTTTTAGTTATTTTTATTTTATAATTTTATTGTTGGTGTTTTCAATTAGTAAATTTTCTAGCTCGAAACCCTAACCTTTAACTTGTGCTAAAATTTGAGTTCTATTAAATTTCTTTGATTTTTTTGAGAATCTGTTTGGTTGTTAAAAATTGTAGGAAACAAATGATGTATTGGAGAGGATTTTGGGATTGATTTGTACATTCTGGTTTGATTTGAGCTTAAATTATTGGTTGATTTTGCTATTTGGATTTTGGATGAAAAATAGTAAGTAAAGCTTGAATTTTGAGGTTCTATGACTGCTGTTTGATGAAAGAATGCTTAGATTGCATTCCCAGTTGATTTTCCCTTCCTTTTAACAACAAGTAGTAGCAGTCTCCTTACTAGTGTCATTTGACTCAATTAATCTGACTTGAGTCATGCCCAACTTTAGCCATTTTAGTGTGTTTGGTTTAGTTTATAAATAAATGAACTAAGAAAAAATTAATCTATATATGAAAAATTCTTAGATGTTTGCTCAGAATATAATGTTGCCCAATGCAGTAATATGACCTAGCTTCTTTGAGCATGTCCAGTGGGGTATGTGTCATATTGCTTGAATTAATTTGTATGAGTTGCTTGAAAAACTAACAATGGAAATGACATGTATAGGAAGTTTAAAAAAAAATTGTGCCATGTTTTGCTATTGTGTGCTCCAATAATTCATAGGTCAATCAATTATAATGGCACTACCTAGGTTCAAGCCCATTGGATGCTTGTGTGACTGACCAATAATAAATAGTTAATCCTAGATACATTCTGTATCCAATTTTTTATCCCATGTGTTGCAGCTTGCCAATTTGGAAGTTTGGTTTCAGCGGCCAAAAGACATGTTCGGAAATTGGTATCTGGAGATCTAGACCTTGGTATTGTGGGTTTTGATACAGTCAGTGAATGTAAGCATTAAGGTATGAACTGTTTCTGGTTCATTATTTGGGTAATTAGGTCCCTGGGTGTTCGTTTGATGTTTACATATATATATGGGCATAGTGACAATATTTTGCTTTATAAGTTGAAAAGTAAAAACTGAAATGTCTTCCCCTTTCTGCCTTAAGAGTAATTTTCCTACCGGTATATTCATTTAGAAGTTTGTCTCTCTCTCTCCTCTCTCTCTCTCGTCTCTCTCTCCTCTCTCTCTCTCCTCTCTCTCTCTCTCTCTCTCTCCTCTCTCTCTCTCTCTCTCTCTCTCTCTCTCTCTCGTTAGTTTGAAGGCCATACGTTTGAAAAATATCCTTTACTTTGATAAGGAAATGCTTGTAGAGTGTTGTGTGTGTGTGTGTGTGTATATATATTAAATAAAAAAATTGAACTTTAGGTTTGTATTGGATGTTTGATCCTAATTTAGTTTATGACATCTACAGAACCAATGATCTATAAATCATTAAGATTGGATACTCAATGTTACGAAAGTTATTTAGATTGCCTATTAAGTTGAGTACTCAATGTGACTAATTGGAGTTATTCAAAATGCCCATAAGGTTAGATACTTAAGCATGCTTTGTCACTTTCTTTTGCTCTCTGCTATGTGTTACTGTGTTTTTTTCTGTGTTTCTGGTTGTTCCAGCTGTGCTTCTGTAGTGTGTTTGTATTGATCTGATGTATTTCTTTGAAATAAAAATTTGCTTATTCATAAAAAAAGGGGGGTTAGATACTGAAGCATGGCTTAGAACCCAGAGCAAAATTGTAAGATTTGTTTTCGGGAAGAATTTAATCTCTTAAACACAGGCACATGCATCCAATGAGCACTCTAATTATGTTAAGCATTCTTCCCTTTGCCATTAACTCAATAGAATTTAAGGGTCTGCCAAAATAATGTGACAATGTTTAACCTCTGTGATCATATGAGTACCTGTGTTCTACCCATATTTTTCTTCTTATTTTGTGTACAAAGATGATTATAGCAGTTCTGTCATTGAGGTATACTGGTTTGTTATTTCATATGTGGATTGGTTTCCCTGACAACTTGCTTCTTTTTAATGTTTGCTCCACAAAATGACAAAACAACTTGATGGGAATCTTCCATCTGAACTTAAGGAGTTCCTGAACAACAATTAAGGGGTTGAAATGGTAGTAAAGTTGGGTAGAGAGAATACTAATTGTCAAGTGATTATGTTACAAAAGATCAAGGGCCCTATCCTTCAGCTGAAACCCAAGAAACAACAGTAGTAGGTCTTTTTGCTACAAAACATGCTTGTTTTTACTTCTTTAACTTAGTTATACATGCTTTGTTTTCGAGTGATTCTTTTTTAGTCCATGTCTTAGTTTTATTTTAATACTGCAGCCTCATAATGCAGCTGAGTTGGAAAACGTGGAACCTTTGAAGGATAGTGAGAACAAAGTAGGAAAATGCAAACGCCAGGTGAATTATTCTTGATGGAGATGTGATCACAAATTTGAGATTATAAGTTTGATGCTTTTCATGTTTCTTTTCTGATATCAATCATTTTTGTTATGTTTAATTTTTATTTTTCTATTTTAACTCCATTCAACACAACTAAGATAAATCCTAACTATTTCAAGTCTGCTACATGGTTCTTTTTATGCTACTTGGCCTTATCTAGGACATGTCCCCATACATCTTTTCTTTTAACATAAATATTTGCTAATGCAATTTGGCTATTGTGCAACTGTTAAAATATGGCAGAGTGATCGAGTTGGTGTACAAAGCATGGAAATGTTAAAAGTAAGAGCTGCCCTTGAAGAACGATTGAAGCAAGAGGGTATCCTTAGTTCCAGAGCTTCAAAGTCTGATAAAGCCCAGAAACGTCTGAAGCCAGTTAATGGGTACTATTTCTGCCTAATCTCCCTAGTGTTGGCTTCTTTCTGAAGTTTTGAGTACTAATTCATTGAAGCTGGAATGGAACAGATGACTTGTGATGTATGATGATTTCGATGATGATGCTATAGACATGGGGGCTACTAGATTCAGTAATGGTCATGCAAGTTCATTGAGCAGAAGTAAACTTTTCCAAATTGTTTCTGCTAAAACAAATAAGCCCAAGGTATAAAACTTGATTGGACCTCCTCTTTGTATGTGTGAGTTTATATGGACATTAATTTCATCAATCAATAGTAGCCTGCATATGAAAAAAACCATTACATATATGTTTCTTGTTAAAATGGTGTGAATAGGTTCATCAGGTGAATTTAATCTTTGTCTAGATAATGGATGGTTTTGGGGCTTTACTCTCTTGACTGTATCACTAGAGCATTATGTTTCTTTTTTGCATCCTTGAATCAAGAATGTTTGGTTGGTTTTTATTTTAAGAAGCAAGGTACCAAAAGTATGTGCTTTTATGGTTCTTGTCCGTCTTAGGTTTCCAAATGCACTTGGGGCTTTTATGTATCCAATTTATGGTCACGGGGAACTACCACAGGCTTTTTGCCGTCGTGCTGCTGTCAAAGGTTGCATTCATGTACGTTCTAGTCAAGGGATTCACAGTTTAGTTTTCTAAGAGCATCATCATTTGATAATTCCTTACCGTTTTTACATCATGCTGAATACTTGTTAATGTCTTATGCATTTTGTTTATGAGGAAATAGTATATGCATGTTCATACTTGTTTAATCTTATTTCAAATGTCCTTAACTGTTTGTATTGTGCATAGAACTTGACCTATTTGCATGATGCCTTTAAGAATTGGGAGTGATTCAATTATTTGCTTTGATTCGGATTGAAATTGTGTGGCTAATAATTGAAAAACTTGAAAACAGATTTCATAGGAAGGGATGAAGCCCAAGAATAGTTAGAAAGGAAAATTTTATTTTTTTTCAACTTTGAATAAGATTTTTATTGATAAATACCATATAAATAATGTTGGCAGTACATTTTTGGTCAGGATATTTACCTGGTTGCAGAGATTTGATTATTGAACTTACATCTTCTTGTTTTTGTCAATATGGACTTCATTGTATGACAATTTTTCAATCAAACACCTCAACCATTTAACAAGTGCATGATTAATTGGTTTGGCTATTTTCTTGCAGTTCTTAATGCAAGGGAGAGTTGGTGGCTATGCATCAGCCTTTGAGAAGTACCAGGAGAAGGCAGAATCCTCTATGAGAGACCCTTTAAACATTAGTACATCAGGTTGTTTTGCATTGAAATAAAATAATATTAAGATTAGGATTTTGATTATGCATGGTTCTTATACTGATTCATTTCTCTTATTCTTCATCCTTTTTTTTCATCTTCATCTAGCTGAAATACTAAGTTCCTTTAAGTTAATATGACAATGTTTACATAAACTTCAAGAATGAAGAATTCAATAACTTGGAAAGCTAATTGAATTTTGTTTTGATATTTGTGTTTTTGTATAATACAAATTTTATAATATGTGGTTCTTTAAAGTCTATGTGCATGGCTGCAGGTTTTTATTTATTTATTTATTTTAAAGAGAAAAACCTTATTTTGAGGGTTGGGAGAACCTCAAAAGAAGGTTATTGTTCTTTTATTCCTTTTAAATTTTTCAAAGGTTGTCAATCCTTGATAAAGATAAAATATTTGTTTCGAGGATCATGTAGGCTGTTGAAATTTCAATTTCAAGGGTCACGAAGGTTGTAAAAATTCTGTTTCGAGAGAATTTGTTTCAAAGGTCATCAAGGTTCAGTTAAATCCTTAAAATAATATATTTTGAGGGCTTTTAATACTTCTTTCAAGGGTTTTGACCCTCGAAAAAAATCAACTTAGTTGCGCGATTGACTCTTGAGGCAACTGTTTCATTGAAGATATGATTTTTTGACTTTAGGGTCGAGCATACTACAATCATGTAACTTTTTCTAGATATATCCTTTTACAATCATGTAACTTTTTCTGGACTCAGCTCACCAACGCACCAACCAACTAAACTAATTAATGTTGTTTCGGTTGGAGTCTCGGAGAGTAGGGCAATAAGGGTCGTACTTGTGACGTACCAGTTTGCATGGTCAACCATGTTCGAATGTCTGGCTTCAACATTGGTCCACCCATTTGAGCCAGATATATTTGTGTTTGACTCTGTTTCACTCTGCTCCAAGTATACATCGTTATTGTTTTTTGTTTTTGTTTTTTGTTTTTTTTTTTCAAATCTCAAATTCACTAATTTTATTACAATACTTGATAACCAATTTTCGATTCCTACCAACTAATATTTTTATTTATAAAAATATATTGATGAAAGAATCTTCACTCTTCAGTAGGTTTCCTCATCTAACGAATTGTTGAAGTGAAAGATGTCTTTGAGTACCACAAAACAAAAGAAAAATACATTGAATGGCACCAGTGTGGTACTAGCCTAAAAGCGCCAATAACTAAATCACATTTATAATGTACCAATATACAATTGTAACATGTTTAATTATATTCTATATTTAACAAAGCACATGACTTCTTTTAATAACATTTTAAAATCTAGTATATGCATGTGCCTTTGACTAATTTTTTATATAATTTCAAATATTACAGTAAACTTGGGGCCTTATAATATCAATGAGATTCTGAATTCGAAACCTCTTATCAATATTTTGAGATCAACTCCATGAGATTTCTCTCTGTAATATTTTGGTGCATGTGGAATAGGAAACTACATATATCCGAGAGGATAATCAAATACTTGAAAAGGTCTGGAGACTCTCATTTTTTTTTTTAAGTTTATAATAATATTTCACAAATAACAAAGGTTTGTTACAATAAAATATTATATTAACAAGTTTTTCCACATTTCCGTATGGGCCTCCACATTTTCACCATTTATTTATTTTTGAAATTTTTTGACTAATTAAAAAGAATTCCAACTTTAATTTGGCCTTTTGGTTTTGTAATGAATATATCATACAAGGACGTTTTAGCAATTCCAAATTTTTTTTACCTATTTATTTAGGGATGGTTATGGGTAGGGTTTGGATCGGTTATACCCAAACCCGACCTGAGATGTTTGCCCATATATAGATACCTAGATTTTAATGCTCATTAGCATCCATACTCAATTCATACCCAAATCTATTATCCACCAATATACCTATACCCGATCCAAACCGCTTTAAAAAAAATTATTAATTTAAAATAAAAAATCCTAACCGTTTTAACTTAAAAACTAACCAATAACTTATCTATTTAAAAAAAAAAAAAAACTAAAAAATGTCTTTGAAGCAGATGTATCTGCTTCTTAACAAGCAAATTGCTAAACAAGGATGTTAAAGTCACTCAACATTTGCGTCTGCCTCTTCAGTTCCGGCAATGTATATTATCTCATGGACGTGGACACACTCATGCTCCATTGTCTTATACCTGCAGTTCTCAACATTAGTTCATGACAACAGAGAAATTTTTTTTTTTTTAATGTTTTGGGTTGGTGGAATATCAAAGAACTGAAAAATGTAAAAAATAAGTTATTTTAAACATTTTCCCTTCTCTTAATTATTTTTCAGTTCTTTGACCAAATTTTAATAAGTTATTACTGGAGTGAAGGCTCACTTATAAATATATGCTTGATTAAAGGTTACGTATTTCAAAAACTTGAACAGAGCAACTACCGCGTACCTTTGGTGCGGTGGTCACTCTATAAATATAAATGCTTGTAAGGTGTGTGGGCAAGGGCCGGAGTTCAAGTCTTCAAAAGGGAGCTTCACACAGACACACACATACACTTAGATTAGGCTAGAGTAGAAATTCTATCTTGTAAAAAAACTTGAACAGAGCAGAGCTCAAAAGCAATAGTTTTCTAGGCACACAATAGGTTGTGATCATCAATTACAGTTTAACAGTCTTTATTGCAATAAAACCAATGAAAATCCTATCTGGATGAAGCTTCAATATAAATACGATCATGGGTCCAATTCAACAACCTGATTCATTCATGTATGTCACACTAATTTTCCTGACTCTACAACTACAACAATCAAACACACTTCAGAAAACGATCCATGATACAAAAGTTGAAGTTGCAGAAACTAAAAAAATGCAAATTCACAAATATCAAAGAAGATTGAACATCAGTTACAGGTTACAAACCAGTGAAGAAGATGATCGAGAATAGAGAGGCAAGAGACCAATGATCATCAAACGGTAACTATAATTGATTGTGAAGGAGAGCTCCGTGGAGGTGCCGTGAGGTTGCTAAGGGCCAAGGGGGCTGAAAGTCTGGTGTTTTTATTTTTATTTTTTTAATAAAATTTTTGATTTATTATAATTTACAAGTACAGGTCAGGTGTGGATAATATCTATATACTTGACCTAATATTTTCGAGTAATATCCAAACCCAACCCGATTATTATTCACCCATGATGTATCGGGTATTACTCAAAACCTATGAATCGGGTAGGGTTATGTATCTATTATCCAATGGATTAGGCCATTTTTGCTCAAATCCCCTTCTCATATTTGTCACTATGTTAAAAAGAAATAAAGTTCTCAGCATCCAAAAGAAAAATATGGCTTTGACAAGTCAAAGACAACGGGGAACAAGAGAAAAAGGAGGCATTCGCTTTTTCTCTTTCTCATTTTCTACCATGTTTTCTCCCTATTTGAAATGCATTTTGGTGGGCCAATGGAAAATATCGAGCCCTACAATTTTCTTTCCTTCATGTTTTCAACTCAATCAAACAATGACAAATAACATTTTCTCTTTTATATTTTTCATCCTCCTTATTTTCAACCAATCCAAATATAGCCTAAGTTAGGATAATATTAGGAACATTGTACTATGGAGCAAAAAATGTATTGTGAATATCTTGCCTATTTTTGCCAAGGAGATCAGTAGGCCTTATAGCTTAGTTTCGAGTGAGTTATTATTAAGTACTTTGATAGTATATTCTCTCATCTCACATAAGGATAGGTCCCACCCACCGTGAGATCTACCTCATGCGAGAGAGAGAGAGAGAGAACACTCCTAGAATATTTAATAAATTTTCACTCCAAATGGCTGTTGAGGGCCATTCATGTCATATAATGCTCTAATTAGCCACAAAAAAAAAAAAAAGAACCGGTCAATAAACTAAGTACATTACTTGATAAAAAGGAAAGGGTTTCTGAGCATAGCCTACCCGTTCTCAAAAAATGAAGAAGAGCATAGCCCACCCTAAATCAATAAACTGACCACTCATATGTTTCCACATGGGATAATTAAGGAACTGTCATTTCGACTCTATACATAATATTAATTACAAAGGGCATCCTTTTCCTTATTCGATGCTCGTTTTCTACCATAATATAATCTAGGGTTTTACCAATGTGGGGCCCGTACATTGGTAAACCATTTTATTGGGTGGGGTCATTGGTAGGGTCATTGAGGTTGTCAGGCCAGCCATTCAACAACCCTTCCAGTTCTTCCAACGTAAACCAATCCAGAAACTCATTCTCTTCGTCATTGCCATTTGCCACTTCCGTAGTCTGTGTCTCGCTCTCTGTCATTGTCTCCGCATTAACATTTGGATTAACTTCGAGATTGTGGTCTTGTTCAGCAACCTGATCTTCTTCTACGTCGTTTGGCTTTTCCCCATCGTCTGAGAGAGGGAAATTAAGCTTGGCTCTGGGTCCACGGAACTTGATGGCAGCCTTATCGTAAGCCCGGGCAGCCTCCTCCGCCGTCTGGAACGTGCCTAGCCACTTGCGCTTCTTTTCCCTTGGGTCTCGAATCTCAGAAGCCCATTTTCCCCAAGGCCTCTGCCTCACTCCCCTGTATCTCTTCTCATTATCATTTTTCTCCTTCTTCTTCTTTGAGCTCCTCTTGCTGGTTGATGGCAATGAGAGAGTGGCAGCACTAGCCAGGACTGGTTGTTGTTCTAGCAGTTGATGGTGTTGTGGGGTGAGACCATGAATGCCGCCAGTGATAACGTGCTTGAGAGCTGAGACCATAATGTCGTATTCTTGTTCCTCTGTTATTATTGTCCTCCAAGGACACCACATATAAACGCTGCTTGGATAAAAACCATCCATGTCTCATGTAGTAGTAGTAGTAGTGGCTTTCGGAATTCGGACAAAATGATAATTTTTTTTTCTTCTTTTTTTGGAGAGAGAGAGAGAGTGAAGAGTGAGGGGTTAGAGTAAGAGAGTTCCTTGTGTTTCGACTTTCGATTCGAAGCTATTGAAGGCAGTGAGGGTGAGCAAATTTAAATAAGTAACGGGTTGTGAGGGATAGCTGAGTCCAATGTCCATGTGGCTGCCAACCTGTCCACTGAGCTTACGCGGTCTGAGCACTTTTTGCTTGCTTTGATTTCAATGGGGCCGGACAACACAGGTGTCACCTGACTCACCTGCAGCTTTTAGATGATGTGGTGGGGCCGGGGATCCAAAATTTAAAAATAGGAAAAGGAAAAGTGAAGGTGTTGTTTTCCGGAAAATTCTTAGATAATCTCGGGGTATAGTGAAATGGTACTCCCTCCTCTCACATTCATGGTAGACCTTACTATGAATTTAATGAGTGGACTCCACCATAAATGTGAGAGGAGGGAGCACTATTATTCGTGTTTCGGGAGTACCTAAGAATTACTTGTTGTTTTCTTATGTATGACACGTGGAGATTTTAGATTGATAAAAACATTTTGAAGGTGGGATCCAAATGAAATGATTGATCTCCGTCCATCCTTTTATGAGTTTGACAGCGGAGCATCCCAACGAAACTAACTGTATGATGGATTTTTATGTGGTCCCCTTCTTCCAAACAGTCTGAAAGAATCAAACCACATTCAGAATGTGTTTGGATTCAACTGAAAAGGGGGCTGCGTTTTGCGTTTCAAGCCTTTTTTTTTTTTCCAGCCGCAGATGTTGACCAAGTCTTTCGTGAACAGTGTATCTGTGCACTGTTCACGGACCCACAAATTTCACTTTTCAGCCACTTTTTCATTAAAAATAGGTCCCGTGGTACTATTCACACATTTTAAAATTATTTTGCTACAGTATTTTCAGTTTTCAGTTTTCAATTTTCAGCAATAAGTTCTATCCAAACAGACTCTCAAAGGTCTTTTTGTTTTTCTTTTTACCACACATAAGCACACGTCATTTAAATGAGACATTTTTTTTAAATATTTATATATTAATTAATTGAATAATATTTATATTTTGATATTTTTTTATTAAAAATTTATGTTTTGCTTTTTAAGATATAAAATTACTATTGATTATGTTTTTGTATTCAAATTTTGTTAATTTTTTCAATTAAAGAAATTTTAATATAATTAAAGAAAATGTTAAAGAATATATGTGCTAAGTATATTAGTTAATTTATAAAGTATTTTTAAAAATATTTTATAAAAAAATGTTAAAATAATTACAAACTAATAAGATAGTGACACATAAAATAATTACAAACTAATAAAATGTCTACCCAGCATACTGTAGGGACGATAAATCCAATATTACATGTGTATGTGCTTATTGGGCCAAAGGCTCAACTGAGGATATTAAATGGTCCGAAGATGGGGAAATATCGACCTAAGAGGCCGTGTTGGTGAGTAAAGAGGTAAAGTTTAATCAAGGTTATTCTAGAAGGTGGTTCGAGAAGGAATCCTTCCTTCGCCAAATAAAGCCGATGTAGGAAAGTGTTGCTTGACATCCAAAAACAATTTCTAGGATATCCTATAAGTAAGGGTATGCATGGTGGACATACAAGATAGGAAGAAGGACTATGAAATATCCAAAATAAAATTGATATCGCCACATTAAATACTTTGCAGCTAACCCATTGACCGCATTAATGAGGAAGTAATGCTTGAGCATCAAAATTCAGTCTTACAACTACTTCCAAAGACTTTAGGGAAGGGCTGATGAGACAAGTATCCAAACTAGTAATCTGATCTATACGTGGAGGATGTAGAGAGGAAGAATGATGATGTAAAAGAAAGGGGAGACATTCAAGAAATGTGATTGGAAAGAAATAGAGAAAACACTGTAAATTGGATATTTTTGTAATCTTCCCTTAAGAAGAAAGAAGTATACTTCTTTAGAGAAAGCACAAGGAATTTGTTCTTTAGAGCTAGTTTTGTAATCTTCCCTTAGAGAAAACACTAGCTCCTCGGCTTAAGTCCAAGGACAGTTTTGCATCATAGAAATTTGTTCATCAATATTGTTTTGTGATCTTAAGCTATTACTATTGTTAATTAAGCCCATAAGCAACTAGATTTAGAACCCACTGTCTACAAATTTATTGTATTGGGCTCTTTGGGTCTATACCATTTCTACTATTGGGCTTAATTGCGATCTTACACATACAATATCATCATGATATAGGGACTTATTGCTAATTTCTTGACAACATTGTTACCCTTGCTTGTGACCATTTAAATCTTGTAATAACAAAATCTATTAACCGAAGCCTTAACATCTTGTAATAGTTATCCAGCACATGCATTAGAAGAAAGAATCTAGCACTTTTATAAATTCAATACGGAGTATTTTCATTTATGTAAAAACTATCGGTATCAGAAAAAATATCATGTTAGAGATAGTCATTATCTCTCTTGACAATGTTAGACTTTAAGTATTGGACATTGAATTTTAGTAATGAATCTGTCTAGATAATTATTAATTTTAATAGGAAAAAAAAAAAAAAGAGTATTCACCATTCATATATGTTTGGGAGATTGAAATTTTTTGTACTCTTAAAAAGTAGTATCACAAACAAAGTAAAATGCATTAGCATAGTGTATAACATTCAAAAATAGAATAATTTTGTAAGAATAAATTTTTTTCATTAAAATTTTTGGTTCTTAGTTACACTTTAGAGCATTCACAGCAGATGTACCAAATGCCAAATAGTTGGCACATTTGGCACACCAAACACAAAAACGGAGCTTTATTTGATGTTCCAAATCTAAAAAATTATGCCACATTGCTACAGTACTATCTCAAATATGAGATGGTATGGACAACAATTGCAAAATGGGATATTATTATTTTATTGCATTTTTCTCTCTCCTCTTCCACTGATGTCTCTCTCTCCATCGACTCTATCTCATTTCTTCTCTCTCTGTCACTCTCTATCTTTTCCCTCTCCTCCCTGCTTAAGAAATTTGCTCAAGATCACTCTCAAGAAAGTTGCCGCCGATCTCGCCGCCTCATGCTCCAGCCTTCACCACCAACATCCACAGCCCTCACTGCTGAGCTTCAGATCTCTTTTAATTGGGTTGTGGGTGTGAGATGGGTTTCGATGTGGGTTTTGGGTTGGCATTGTGTGGGTTGTAGGTCGGTTGGGCTGGGGTTTTAGGCCGATCGTTGGTTGAGTTTGGGTTGACATTTTTTCATCTTTGGTTTGTTGGTTGGTTGAGGTTTTTTTTTTTTTTTTTTTTTGTTGAGGTTTTTGGATTTGGAATTTGCTGGTGGTGTTGGTGTTGGTGTTTTTGTTGTTGATGTTGTTGGTGTTGCTATTGTTGATGATAATAGGGAGGAGAAAATATATTATTTTAATGTGTAGTAAATATTATTTTAATGTATAGAATTGAATGATAAAACATCTGATAAATGAAATATTGTAAAATGATATGGTAAAATAATAAAATAGGCTTTTGGTGTGTCAAAATGACATTTTTTATAGAATATCTGCTATGGATGCTCTTAAGACATAAACAATGCATTCTACCAATTATTTTATTTTATTTTTTTAACTAGGTGATGGGCCTTCATTTTTTTTTAATATACAATAAGACAAATAGATATAATATGTTCTAATGTATTTGGGGGCTTTGGGCCATTGCCTAAATGGCCTAAGGGTTGAGTTGCCCTTATCTCTAACTTTATTAAGAAAAACTAAAGGTATTTATCTCTAAAAATTATAAAGTGGAAGATTCATTTTATTATGAACTTAATATTCAAAATAATTACAAAGATATCGTTGATGATGAAATAGAGTTACATTAACCATAACTTCAACATGTGGTTGTTATTTTATGCTAAAGAGAGTCAAGAGAACAATATAATCTTATAACATTTTGTTGGGTTTTGTGGTGCCTAATTGTGTTTGATCCGGTTGACGACCCGACCTGTCCTGAACCGAATAATGTTGTGTGGTTTTTTAATGGAGATTAGGGTTTTTTCTGTAGTTGTTTTTTGAGAGAGTGAAAAAACTGTAGCCACACTTTGTATTTTTTTCTTGATAATAGTGAAATCTCTGCAACTCTGTAGACGTAGGCAAATTGTCAAATTGCGTAAATACTGTCTTGTGTGTTGTAATTTTTTTTTTTTTTGGCATGTATTTTTTCTATTTTCTGTTTTTCACAGGTTGTGAATTTCGTTGTAATTCCCTACACATTTTTATAACACTCTTGATATGATCTTACTAAATGTTTATAATACTCTTATTTTAAGTTGGAGTGGATCTAAATAAATTTTTTAGTTTATTTTATTTCTTTATTTTGAAAATATTATGAAATTTTATTAAGTTCGTGAAGGAACTCAATTCCAATTCCATACTTAAAAATGTATTGGAAAATGAAAAATTAATTTGGACGGCAGAATTCACCTGAGAGGATGCATCCTGCATGTGTCCAAGTTAGACAGGTTATGACACCACATATCCATGACAACTGGTTTGACAAAAACAAATGAAACATCCCCTTTGTTTCTAATACTTTTCGGAACAATAAATTGGCTGCTGCCTGCTGCCTGCTGAGCTGGCTAAAAATGTTAAACATGTTCAAATCGACAAACCTATTTCACAGTAAAATCATGGGTCCCCTTAGTTTTGGAAACAAGAGCGAAATGGCGTTCATTTCATGTCAACGAACAAAAAACATGATCTCACCCTCTCTTTTACCTCTGACCAACCTTTTGTTTTCGGGGAAACGTTAACAAGCATTTGGACGGTGTTTATTAAGGTTTTTTTTTTTTTTTTTTGTGATTCATTTATAAAAAAGGAAAAAAGCTATTAAAATAATTGTCAAAAAAGATAAAAAATAATTACCAAAAATTAAAAGGTTGTCAAAAATTGAAAAAATTACCTAAAAATTTACCTAAAATATATTGTTAACAGCACTTTACAGTGCCAGTTAACACAACCCTTATTTTTAACACAACCCTTATTTTTAATAAGAAAGGCCATCTTTTTTAAGACAGTGCACAAGACAAGATTACAGAATATGTAAGTTAGAGGCCACCAACGATCTCAAAAGCTGAAGACACTCCTCTCAAACCAAACATTTTGTAAAATACTAACTGGTTTATTTGAACAATACAGTCCAAGATTAACACTCCAGCCACTGAAGCCCACCAACGCTACCTTTATATATATAGCGTCAATCAAGTGACCCCCAAGAAGAGAGTGAAGGGGTTGGAGAAAGAAATTGCTTCCAAGGGCAATGTTCTCAGAGACAATGGCTCCAAACCCTTGAGACCCAGCTCACTACCAAAGAGAGCTGCAGAGGATACCAACTCTATGGCTTTTCTCTGCTCATCACTGTCATCAGATATGTTCTTTTGCTTTGACCAACACTGCATAACTCGCTTCAACTGAACTAGTAAGCAACACTTTTATTAGGCATCTCTGGTTCCAAGTAGCACGGGTTGTTACAAAGTATGCTCTGTTTGCTATTTCATTTCATTACTTTTTCTTGTTGTGCATCATTATTTTCATTGCACAAGGTAATAATTAAAGAATCGCTTTGGTTGGTTCTCGAATCTGCTACAGAATACAAAAGTAATTCTGGTGATTTTTGGAGTTCTTGAAAAGCTCTAGGACTTTAGGAATTGTGAATTTTCTTTTCAAATGGCACTAGGCTTTGTGAGATGCCAACTAACCAACTTCATCTTCATTTTATTTACTGCCACCCTTTCATCATCTCCGGTGAATTTTCAACAGCTAACACAGCGGCACAGCCACTTGTGATTTACAAATTATATACGCAAACACATGGCCTCTTAATTTGTAGATCTCATATTTTTCTTAAATTCTTTAAACTTTCATAGTATATGGACATTTGTAAAAATATCCGCTAGCTAATTGTTCATTTACATTGAAGAATTCCAATTGTATTTCATCTTCGTACACCAATTTTCTGATAAAATGATGATGAAGTTTAATATGCTTTGTTCTACTGTGAAATACTGAATTTTTAGTTATAGCATGGTCTGACGCATTATCATAGTATATGATCACTACAAATAATTTGAGCCTTTTCAACATACTTTTAATCTACGGTCACTAATAGCTATTGGTAGAAGCCTTAATTTTCTGCGGTTGTACTCAACCGTGAAGTAAAAGCAAGGAAATTGGCATACTTAAACGGTGGGGATAATTGTTGAGATAAGTGTTAAAAATAAAGGGGCTCCCCATTTCCGTTTGTTTTTCCCTGCTAAGATTTTGGTTTTAACTTTGGCTTGATAACAATTACATGGACCAAAAGTTTGACGGGTCACGGCCTTAGTGTTGGGATTGATGATTTGGTTTGTCCAATCAATGCCTTTGTAAGGTTGATATAAAGCCACGGTTGTTCTCTGAAAGGAAAGGGTCTAAGAATTTAAAAGTGGATTATAGTAAAATTGAGATTTACTGGACCTCACTAATGCTAAATTTGGTTCTGGGCTAGAGCCAGTGGAGGGATTATTTAGCTGTTGTGTTTTATCAAGAAATAGTTTTACTTCTAAGAGGGAACATATATTTGAAGGAAGTTTTATGGGGGCAAAAACTAAATGTTGTGATAAGGGGCAAATGCATGATGTCACAATTGAGTGTGACATACTGACACTGCTGGGCTTATTGATCCGCAGACAGTGATGCCTGGTCAAGAGGTTGAAGGGGATGTTTAGGGGCAACCACACCATTGTAGTGGATGGTGGTCATACTCTCAGCAATTTAGAGATTCCCAATCACAAGGTCTTGGTTTCTCACTGATTTTGTTTACTTGGAAGAATGAATATAAATGTATTTTTCACTTTTGAGTGTGAACAAATACTTGTAGCTGCGTTTTGATTATAAAAAAAGAAGAAGTGAATTATGGTTCTCCATTATTCCTTCTCATTTTACTTCTCAAGTAATTCATAAGTTAAATAGCATAGAACTGTTACTGGTACTCTTGCTTGCTTTTAATAGTTCAACTAAGAATTCTTGTTTTGAACTAGAATTTGAGGCTCCTCTTAAGAATTTGTGGTAATTGTTGGAAAATTTCAACTCACAACTGACCTTTAGGTGTTCATTGGAAATATTGTTTTAATGGATATTCAAAATGTTAATGTTGAACTATGATTAATGCCATACATTTATGTCTCCTAAATTCTGTGTGTACTATATTACCCATTAGATAGCCTACAATCTAATTAATATATGTACTATTATATATCTATAGGTATGGCATTAAGTCACAAATTGAACTTGATATTGAATCAGTGTGATCTCTCCACGCTCCAAAATCCAAATGAACCAGAATTGTTCTTTTTCTTGTGATTTCTTTTGCATTTATTGTAGGCCAAATATAACCAGAATTCTTTACTTTACTGAAACATAGAGCGGTGGAACTAGTTTCCTAAAGCCACATGTTACGTTAAAGCTTGACTTGTTCGTTCAATAGTTCGGAATTGGTGCAAACTTCCTGGCCTTGTTCTACATAGGTAGGGAATTATATCTTCTGACCCTTGTTAAAGTATTTGGTCAAAATGGAATTTAATTAATTTGTCTTGACAATTTGAAATTTGTGAAACAGTCTTTGTCTTGCTGCACACAGTAGTTGGTATCTTAAACACTACATTTTTTCTTTAAAATTTATTATAAATAGATTGTCCAAGTATAGATTCTTTCCTTTTTTATTGCAGGCATACAAGTATTCACCTGTATCTGCTATGGATTCAGCTTCTATTGATAATAATGGTTTTGTGTTAGAGATTAAAATATGACCAAATAAACCAGATTTGATTCAACAATATATACCCTACAAAATTAGCAATGACAAAAAATAAATAGATAGAGTTAGAATCTCACAAATTAACTATAGAATCATGCAAATTGTAATGTCCTTAGAGGTTGATTCATAACACCTAGAGTAGAATTTGAGAGTAGAATTCTGGTGCGAATGACTTTCTTAACCGAACAACCCATAGGATTAGACTATAGCAATTTTCTTCAAGTTGGATGCACACCCAAGCAAAAAGAACCAAGAACAACCTTATTTGCCTTTTCTTAAAATCAAAATTAGATGCTGAAATTTCTGTGGTGAATAGCAGAGAAACAAGAGCAGAACAGTGGGAGAGAAGCTGTGGAGTGCGGCTGGAAAAAGAAAAGGATGATTAAAAGAAAATGAGGGCTGAAGGGTATTATAAGCCTAAGGTAAAGAAGGAATAGTGGGCTGGCTCCAATGGTTACTGTGCATGCCTAATGGGCAACTTATTAAATGTCCAACGGGATGCTTAGGTAGAGACCAATGGGCTAAGCCCAAATGGCTAGAAGGAAAAGAAATTTCAACGGTAAAGAGCAGAGAAAAAGAATATGATGATTATTAAATGCCCAACGGGCTACTTGGGTAGAGACCAACGAGCTGAAGGGTTTTATAAGCCAAAAGTAAAAAAAGGAATAGTGGGCTGGTTCCAACGATTATTGTACATGCCCAACGGGCTAAGGCAAAATGGCTAGAAGGAAAAGAAAGGAAAAAGATATAGCCCAAGGGTTTTATAAACCAAAGGTAAAGAAGGAAGAGTGGGTGGCTCCAACGGTCACTGTGTGCATGTCCAAAGAAGAAATACAGACAAGCCCAAACCCAATCCATGCCCAACTCTACCTTCTAAGGTGGATTATGGCTTACAAACATATAACATGGTTCACTCCTAACTAACGTGGGACACAAAGCACAATGCTAAATGTTTGAAACAAAACCCACTACAACATTTTGTACCTAGATAGAATAAGTAGGCAAAAGTACTCTTATAATCAAAATTGAGTCTGCCAATCATTATATTTCTCAAAAAAAAAAGAAATAAAAAAAAAGAGTGCCAATCATTATCTGTATATCCCACAAGCTTAATGTCTTTTTCTTTCACATACCTGATACCAAGTTTCTTTGTACCTTGAAGACACTGTAGAATTTGTTTTGCTACTATGAGGTGGAACTTGCTTGATTCATTCATAAATCTGGAGATGAGATTGAATGGATATACAATATCTAGAATTGCACTTTTCAATTAAATTAATTAAGCTTCCAACCAAACTTCGATAGTTTCTTGCATCCACTTTTTCTATGCTATCATTTGAGTGCAGCTTCTCGTTCAATGCCATTAGGGTGGACACAGATAGTGGTTTACTATTGTTCAAATGGAACCTTTTGAGTTGGTCTTCTAGAGCTCCAATGTGTTGTTCCTCCCAATGGATGCGAATATGTGATTTCTTCATTCATGACTTTTATCCAAATTGCTTCTTTTGCAACTTCTTCAAAATAAAAAAATAAAAACTTGTTTGTTTTTACTTTTTCAAGCTATTTTCATATGCACTTCTTGCATGTTAAAAGGCCATTTTCGTGCTCTCATTTACCACTTATTTTTTATTATTCACTTTTTTTTACATAATCTCAATCAACATTTACTTTACACACATTTCTTGGGTTTGGATAATGATTTTCTCACACACATTTATTTTGCTTAAAATGCAAAATTGATCCTCTAACTTTTATCATATTTCATTTTAGTCCTTTAACTTTACTTTCGTTCATTTCAATTCTCTAAGTTTCAGATTTATTCAATTAAGCCATTTCCGTTAACTTTTGTTAAAAAATTTTGAAAAAATCTGGAATATATTTTTCAATCATTAATTGAATTTTTTTAATTTAAAAAATTTGAAGAAAAATTTACAAAATTGAAAAAATAACCACAACATATAACAAAAGTTGATGGAAAAGCCTTAATTGAATTAATTTGAAAGTTAGAGGACTGAAATGAACAAAAGCAAAGTTAGAGGATTGAAATGAAATATGAAGAAATTTAAAGGATCAATTTTGCATTTTACCCATTTATTTTTTACATTTTCTATGTATATTCACTTTTCTCACACCTGTTTTTACGTTTTAAAATAAGTATGTTAGTGTATATAATTGTGGATATGAGTGTGTGAAAAAAACTGTGAGAAAATATTTACCGCATTCCTTATTGCCAACTATAGATAGATTATGCTAAAAATAGCTTAGGTAGCTAAGATATATATGACTGCTAGTTTAACTGTTTAAGTGCTCTCTAGCGTAGAGTAAGCTACTATGACCATTGATTATCTCTCGAAAAGAAAGTGTAAGCTAATGTGACTAGAAGCCCCTTGCAGCATGTTTTCTTTTTGAGTCTCTAAGAAGAGCTTTTCTGGTTCATATATAATGGTTCTTTTTAGATACAATGATGATATTTTTAGATACTTCATCTCTGTCATTAGGGTGAATAACTGAATACACAATGTTAAATTATGTTCTGGTGCTCATATATATAAATAGTTTCTCGGAAAAAAAAAAGTTTCACTCGATGAGGAAAGATTATATTTTGCTCTCAATAAGTTCATCTGTAGCTTGAGTTCCTGATAACTTGTGTGAAATGTTGAAGCAGGGATGGGTGGTTACAAAGCTCCCTAAAAAATCCAAGGTTCTGATTGAGGTCAAATGCAATGTTTGCTATTGATTGTGAGAAGCTTCTCTGTGAAAATAACACCGAGCTTTGTGTTATAGTTCGCAATTTACAGGTACTCATTAATTTGGCTTGTGTTTAGTCTCTTCTTCATAATTCATACAATAGTAATTCCATTGTTCCGCCTCTCTGTTCCCTGAGTAATGTTAGGAGCACATAAAATTGCACAATTTAATGTGGTCCTAGCATTTCTCCTATTCCCAGGGGAAGAGAATGCTTCTCTCTTTGGCCAGCTGCATTTGTCAAGATAATGGAGTAGCAAGATCAATAAGATCAGAATGTTCAATATCAGAAGATCAAAACTACTTGTAGCTTAGTGTTGAGACTTGGCAGGACTTGTAGCTCATAGTATCAGTTGGTTATAAAGTTAATTAGCCTTGGGGACACATGTAACTAACCTATTGGACCATTGTGAATTCTGTTATAGGCAGAGAGGGTTGGCACAATTCTGTTAGAGTTTGTCATAGCCTGATATTGTAAAATATCCTAAATCTCTTGTAATCTATTCAGTTAGTAAATACACAGCAATTTTTCTATTAGATACTCGTATATTCTCTCTACATCTTTCTCAAGAAATTCCTTTCTTTTCATTACGTACTTGTGATGTAATACATTGGATGGTCAACTGCTCTTTTATCGTTTAGAGTTGTAATTCGTATACCCTTTTTAGTAATTACAACTTAGTAACAAACAGACAACGGCAAAATCAGAAATATCAGGGAAGGCTGCGAAGCAGAACGTCTGCCTCCAACATTGGACCCCATATGACCCTCTTTTTATTCCTTTCTCTAATTTGCTTAGAAGTTAGTATAACTGATAACGATATTTTATTTCTACCGACCAATTTTTTTAATTAAAAAAAACGTATGTATAAAAAAAAATTTATACCCAAAATAAATTTATTTTCATATAATTTCCTACTCTAATGACTGGAAAAAAAAAAAAAAAAAAAAAACTCTCATTCAACAATTCTATGCTATACAACGCCCTATTTATACTATCATATCATGCTAAATGCTTTTATTAGAGCAATTGCATTAGTCTTGCTAAATTTTTCTGTTTATTTTACACTAAGAATCTACCTTTTCTATTTTATACTTCTTATTTTCAAAAACACCCACCTCAATTGATCTATTTTACGATCTTTTCTATTTAAATAATAATATATTTAAATTTATTATTATTATTTATATTTTTCTTTTGTTCCTATCCCTTTATCTTTTCTTTTGTACCTCTCTCTTTATCTGTCTTTGTCCTTATCTCATCTCTCATACCAATCTGTTGTCCCTCTTCGTCTTCATCTACTTCTTCCTTTCATGGTCACTTCTTCTCTCAGATCACCTTCCCTCCATAAGCATCTTCTTCTTCTTCTTCTTCTTCTTCTTCTTCTCGTCTTTCTCTCACGGTTAGATCACCTCTCCACCACAATTACCAATCTCCACCACAAGCACCACAAGAATCAAAATCCACAAGTACCAATCTTCGTCAACCCACAAGCACCAATCTTTGCCGCTAGCACCAATTCACAAGCATCTAGACCCATTTCCGTGGACCCACAAACTTTGATCTCTGCCACTAGCACTGATCCACCAATTCACAAGCGACCAACACCAACATCAACCTCTCTTTCTGTTGGTTTGTTCGTGTGGGTGTATTTGTGTATCTTTGTGTTGATTTGTCTGTGTGGATATGTTAATGTGGGCGTGTTTGTGTGTATCTAAGGAAAAAGAAGATGAGGAGAGAAGTCTGAGATTGAGTTTGTTTTGCACACAAAGAAGAGAGAAAAAAAGGTGCGAAATTATGAAATTAATAAAATAATAGTAGCCATGGCTACAATAATAGTATACAAAGTTTTAGAACAACTGATGTGAGAAGTTTTATGGCTTAATTGTGTAAAATTTATCTCTTTTTCTATTATACAAGAGTTGGTGCGGATGCTCTTAAGGGAGGAAGTATACTCTGTTTTAGGTGTACGCTTCCTCCCATTCAGTGATGGCTCCAAGACTTTTTTTAGGGAGATCAATAGTGTTAGAGCTAGGAATAGTTCGGAGAAAAAGTTTATTTATTTATTTTGTTTAACGAAGAAGCAATTTAAAAAAGTGACGTCAATTGTGAGTCTAGATCAAAACTAATTATAACATATCACTTGACCTTTATTGTAAAATTATTGTGAAAGTAGCACAAAGATAACTATATTCAAATTTATTTCAACTAGTTTTAAACAAAATATAGGTTCAGAGTGTTCAAATTATATATAATGTTTTTTTTTTTTTTTTGGGCCAGGCAGGGGATCAAATGAACACCCGGGCCGGCTGTAACACCGCCCATGCTCCCACTCGGAGCTGAGTGGGAGGAAACATACATCTGAGTGTATTTTCTCTATTACCGGGTGGGTTCATTGGCATCGTCAGGCCAATCCATCATCCATTGTTCAAGTTCCTCCACGGTAATCGCATCCAAAAGCTCATTCTCTTTGTCACTGCTCTCTGCCATGTCTTTCACAATCTGTGTATCACTTTCTGCCATCATCTTCACAGGAAACATACATCCAAGACTATTATGGGGTGGAGTCATTGGCGTTGTCAGGCCAATCCATCATCCATTGTTCAAGTTCCTCCATGGTAATCGCATCCAAAAGCTCATTCTCTTTGCCACTGCTCTTTGCCATGTCTTTCACAATCTGTGTATCACTCTCTGCCATCATCTTCACATTAACATTTGGATTAACCTCCTGAGCTTGTTCATCATGCTGATCATCTCTTTCAACCTCATAGTCTGACAATGGGAAATTAAGCTTGGCTCTAGGTCCACGGAACTTGATGGCAGCCTTATCGTAAGCCCTGGCAGCCTCCTCTGCGGTCTTGAAGGTGCCAAGCCACACTCGCTTCGCTTCCCTCGGGTTTCGAATCTCAGACGCCCATTTCCCCCACGGCCTCTGCCTCACTCCCCTATATCTCTTCTCATTGTCATCCTTCTTCTTCTTCTCTTCTTCTTCTTCTTCTTCTTCCCAGTGTCGCTGGCCCCACTGGTTGAAGGCAATGATGATGCGGCAGTACTACTACCCTGGAGTGCTTCTAGTATTTGAAGCTGTTGTGGGGTGTGAGTACCAACCCCATCGGTGATCACGTGCTTGAAAGCTGACACCAAAATGTCGTGCTCTTCCTCCTTTGTTACTCGAATATGATGCATATTCGCATGAATGTAATTAATACGATCCTATAAGCGGTTTTGGACAAATTGAGCTTTGTATGGCGAGAATTAATGCAGATTGGAAGTGGGCACGTTGCCTTGCCTTGTGTTTCAGCATTCGAATGCAGAGGAGGCGGGCAAGTGATTTTGGTCTACATATAAAGGGTTGGGTCATGGGTGGGAAGGGGAGTACATGTGGGTGCCACCTTGTACACAGTACTTTCGCGGAGGTCGATCATTTTGCCTGAATTTTTGGATTTGGTACGGCTGGTGGGTCCCACCAGTTGTGATAGGAGAGAAACATAGACCCAGAGTGCAAAATCATGAATGTCATAGTGGCAATTCAAAATTGAGCTACTGCCATTCTAGGCCCGCCACCAACTTGCATGTGTGAACGAATTAGAGCACACACTTCAACCTCTCTTTTTCTCTTGACTATTTCATTCCTAAGTTTCTTGCGCAAAAAGAACACTATTATTGACTAGTGAGACTTTATTGTGTGACAGTTTATAGTGTTCTAAATTCAGCATTTTTTAATAGTTTAACTTTTTAGGATATTGAAAAATAGACTATATTTCTCATTTTAAAAAATGTTGAATAACCCATGCTTGAAGTCCAAGCTTTGTTTTAATTTAAACTCATTGGAAAATAATTTTTACAGTACTATTCAACTTTGTAATAACTAACCAAAAAAATTTCTTGCCCTAATTTAACATTTGCTTGAACTTCCTATCTACTTTTCAAAACATTTTTTTTACATAAATATATCGGGAGGAAAGGTTACGATAGCAAGCCCCTCTCCAGCCAGAGAGCTCCCAGGACAAGGGAACGGTGGTCAACCATCCACTCTCTAGATTCATATTGATCAATATATCTTTTGCGTCCTGCTAGTTCGCTTAGTAGGCTTACTCTACCATGAGGCAACAAAGGCTAGAACTATTCTTGCCAAAAACAACAAGAACTAGGGACGAATCTATATATTGACTCCCCCCCTAATTTTTTTTTAAAATATTAGTATATTAATAATTATTAATTTTAGCATTTTGTTCAATAAAATTACATTTTGTCTCCTTAACAATGCCACCAATTCTTTTAAGAGTAATATTATAGTCACACTTTTTTACAACATTTTTACAAACTATTGAGGTAGTAAATTTGTATTGGTTTGCCACTTGCATTATTTTTTACTTATTAATAACCACTCATTACATTAACAATTTATAAAATTTTTGTAGTTTTCACATTTTCACCTTTTAAAGGCCATAAAAATTAATAGATTAAATCTAAAACAAAATATATAAGTCCAACAAATTAGTCTTACAACAAAAATTACCAATAATGAAGCTAAAAAAATTAAACCCGATTAATCTATTTTACCAAAAACAAACAACTTGGCCATTTAAAAAGTTTTAAACAAAAATTCTTAATTAGTGATAAAGTAGTAGAGTATTAAAACTGCTGCACACAGTTAGCAACAAAGCCACCTACCTCTAAATCCTGACTTTATTCTTCATAGGAACTTACCTCTTATTCTAAGAATTGCCTACAACTCTTAATTGCCTACAACTCTTAAAAAGTTAACGACATAGCATTTCTTAAAAATATTAAAAAACATCTAAAATCAAGCGAATAAAAATACTAAACTTAAAGATATTTCGAAAATTACAATTAAAAATCAAAATGAACAAATACTAAAAATTAGGTTGCAGATTCTTTCCAATTTGAGGGCATGCGCGAGACCATGCCAAACAGTGCCGGCTCAAGGCCTAGGCAACTTAGGCCTAGGCCTAAGACCCCACAACCAAAAAATAAAATTCCCTACTAAAAAAGGCCCCGTTTTTATTTGTAAAGGGCCAAAATTTTATAAAAATATAACATTTTTTTAAAATAATTAGTACTTTTTTTTAAAGTGATGTTAAAGATACCACAAATTTTACTATAGATTTAAGTTTAAATTTAACTAACATTTCACCAATCACATAAAAAATTAATTCAAACACAAATAAATTAAATTGTTGAATTTTATCAATTACAGTCATTATCACATTATATTGTGAATATTTTGCAATATCTTTAGTATTTTTCTTTTTCATTTCTAACAAGGCTTCCAAAATAAGAGACCAATAGAAATTAAAACCAATTGAAACCCTAAAATGTTTCAAAAAAATGCTGCAAATGTGATAGATCATCAATGATGATTAATCTCCTCTAATAGTTTGAGATCTTAATATTTGTAAACTAATATCCTACAAAGCCACGCACCAAATAATATTTATCTATCTCTTTCTCTTAAAAATAATATATAAATTAAAATTTAAGTTACAACTGTACTTAACTATGCATAGTTATATATCCAAGTTAAAGTAAGTTTTTTTTTTAAAAAAATAATATTTTTTTTAGTTTTTTTATTTAAATTTATAGTTCAATTATGATATTCAATTCTCTGTATGAAATTAACCTTAGTTTAATTATTATTATTTATCAATTTCTATATTTACATCAAATTAGTTTTAATTTAATTAGTATTATATATATTTATTTAATTAATGTTTCACATAAAAAGGCCTTATATAACATTTCTGCCGCCTTAGGCCCCAAATTTCATTGGGCCGACCCTGTTGCCAAACCTTGACTGCTTTAGATAAGGTAAGCCTCACATGACAACAAGTTGACATGACAAGACAGTACATAAAAAATAGACTTTTGCAGTACTTTCGGTTGCCGAGATACGCAGAAAAAAAAAAAAAAGCAATTGCACTATTGCTTTTGCTGCCATTGTTTGTGGGGTCTATCTTTGGGTGAAGGCATTTATGTGAAGAAGGAGATGGTAATGTTTCGAAAACATTAATGGATTTATCCTTGCTGCAGCTGCGTAGTTGGTTACGTCTTGAGAGTCGTAAAGTATCTTAAAAAAATCCAAATGGTACACGTTGCTTTTTTTTTGGATTAAGAAACATATACTTTTTTCTCCCGTATTGACAAGTATTTCAATTTTCAGTTTTTAATTTTTAATAATAAGTTTTATCTAAACACAATCATTATTTGTGATGTTGAAGACGATTGAGTATGAAACTGTGATGAGAAAGAGTCCATTTAAAAAAGAAAAAAGAAATAAAAGTATATAATGCTCACATGTACGGGAAAAAAATTGTTAGATTGCAACCCGGTATCTTCAGTAATCTCTTTAAATTCTAGTACTGATTAGAGGGTAAATAATTATTTTTACTTTTTATTTACCTATTTTTTTAGCTATACTTTCTTCCACGCTTTTTATTTCCTCTCTATTTTATTTAAATATTTTTTTTATTCTTTCTTTCATCTTTCTTTATTCTTTTATAATATTTTTATAATCTTAATTTATTCACTCCTAACATATGTATTTTTTTAAATCTCCCAATGGTAAAAATTTTAAATTTTTTGTTTTTTTTATGGATTTCGTGAACCACTTACAAAACAATATAGTAAGTTGTTAGCTTTTATTAATTTGAAATTTATCAAATTTACGTTGTGCAAATTTTTTTTTAAATTCTATGTATTTTGAAATTTATCAAACTTAGTCTTGAAATTAGCTCATTAACTTTTTTTTTTTCTAAAAATTCATTAACTTTACCCCCTTTTGGGATTGTTGTTGTTGTTGTTGTTGTTGCTGCTGCTGCTGTTGTTGTTGTTATTATTATTATTATTATTATTAGTGAATTTGATTTATTATTATCATTAGCTCATTTTTTTAATTCCTTTCAAATTTAATTAACCCCATTTTTCTAGGGTGTTATTTTTCAAAATAACAATTATTTTCAAACAATTTCATTAGTTAGCACTTAGCATCATTTTCAAATTATTTAGGAAACTAACATCTCAAGCGTTTCAAATACTACAAGAAAAGAGTCTACTAGCGAGGGTAAAATGCCCTCACAAAAATTTAAATATCGTCACAAAAAAGGTTATTAGCGAGGACATATGGCCCTCGAAGGCCATCGTATTTGCTCTTGTTGCTAAAAAAGATTTTGCAACCATACCTTCACAAGTAGATAATTTATGAGGACAATCCACCGTCGTTACTAAATAAATCCGCCCTCACAAATATATTATCAAACGACGAGAAAAGTCGAGGACTTATTTTTAGCGAGGGAAAGCAATCGTCATTAACAACTATTTGTGAGAACTTTTATACCCTCGCATTTAGTTATTTGCAAATTCCAAATTGACGACATACTTTTTAGCGACAAATAATGACATCGTTAAAATTTATTTGTGAAGACTTTTAACCCCTTGCAACTTATTTTTAGCGAAGGGAAGTAGTCGTCATTAATAACTATTTGCAAGGATCTTTATACTCTCGTAATTAATTATTTGCGAATTTCAAATTAACAACGAGACAAATAATGACATCGCTAAAATTTATTTGCAAAGGATTTTAACCCCTCGCAATTAGTTAGGAATAATAGTGACGACATTAAGCTGTCACTTAAAACATTTTTGCAAGAGGTTAAGGGGTGTCGTTATTCTATAAATTGCGAGGGACTTTGTCGTCACTATAAACTTATTTATGACCAAATTTTTAGGTCATTAGTGGTAATATTTTATATAATTTTTTAAATATTTTATTATTTATTTATTTATAATTTATTTTATATTATTTTTGTTTAACAATCATGTTACAATAGTAAAATAATTACTAAAAATTGATATAATAGTCCAATAATTACTAAAAATTGATCCATCAAAAGATAAAAATTCATATAAGTTCAAACTTTAAAATATAAAATATACAAAGAAATCCTGAAATTAAACCTTGTTTTAAACTTAAACAACTAGAATTATGACAAGATCTATATTAGTCTTCCTCTGAGTCACCCTCCAAGCTGTTTTCAACCTCAATGGTATTGTTTGAGTTGTCCTCTTCATCTCTGCTAGTACTTTCCTTAAAAAAGAAATTTTAAAAAAACATTAAACATGAGTTAAAATGAAACAATTAAAGTGAATTTGTATTTATATCAATGCTTCAATAAATAAGTACACATATACCATATCAAATCTAATCATATAATAATATATCATAAACAACAATAGTAACTTTTTTTAATTTAAAAATAACTTAATTTGATTACTTAAACTACTATCAAAATTAAATATAAATTAAAATAATATAACAATTGTGAAAAACGTAAACCACAAAACACATGATATACAAAATTAAATACAAAACCTATACACAGCTGTCAAAACAGTAGATAGTATCATAGTCCTATTATCATTTATCAAAAATAAATATAAAATAATATAATATTATAATAGATGCAAGCTGTAAACCACAACAAACCAATAGAAAGTTGTAGAAGATCCAAGAGGCAAAAGCATAAGTTTGAGATTGTACCGTGGTAGCTGGATCTATGTTAGATTGTTGTGGTATGCCTATCGACTGCAACTTTTGTGCAAACTTCTCCTCAAGCTGCTCCACAACGTTTGCAAGTTTGGAATCCGTTTCCTCCCTAAGACGTGCCTCCAAATCTTCTTTTTCTTTTGTAAAATCTTCTTTGCAATGTTTGCTACAACCTTTACCAGATGAAGTTAAGCCGTACACATCCTTAGCCTTAAAACCTATTCCCATGCCAAGAATACAACCATGACTTGGTTCACCAACTACTTCACGAAAGATCTGATAATCATTTGTCTTAGTACCTTCAGAAACAGCTTTGGCCTTTATGTCATCCATTTTTTCCTACACATAAATAAAAACCATGTGGAAAATCAAAACAACAAAAAAACTAAAGTTGATAACAAAATTAAAATTTTGGTATAAGTTGCATACATATAATGTCTTAGCATGATCAGTTGCCCATTCTTTGCCATCCTTCTTCGTGTGAAATTTCTTAAAGCAATCAATGGGGCTAGGCTCAGAGCCCGTCTCAAGATACTGCAATATTTAAAAGAAAAAAAACATTGGTAAAGTTATTAAACTATATAAATACACAATAAAATGTAAAACTATTTGATGATAATATAATTTACCATTTCATATTGTACTTGGCCATTGGTACAGAACCTGTAGTGGAGAAAATTTTAGACTTATTTTTGTTATCCTTATTTGTTGAACTTATCTCCTACACACATAATTCATACACTAGAGTATTAGTTTCTATGAAAATATTATCAAATAATGGTTAGAGAGAGTGTGAGAGAATTTATGACATGTATTTCATTTATACTTGAAAAATCAATTAGTGTGTAAAAACACTAATGAATGTTTAGACCCCCAATTACAAAATAACCAATGCAAGCTTATATTCAAACAATATATGTGCGGAATATAAAATATAAGCAATACCCAGTTTGGCAAACTACTTTAACACATAATTAATCACAAACACAGCAGCAATTAATGGTTAAAGAGTAAGGGAAGAGAGATGTAAACACAAGGATAACACCAACACGTGTTATCGTTGAGGAAACCGAATAACTCAATGAAAAACCTCTCCGCCGCTCTCCAAGCGGTGAAATGATCCACTAGAAAATAAAGTTGGGATACATGAATAGAAAAAAACTCTCCAAGCCTAATCTACCCGATGCACCTAAGCTCTCCAGGCTCTTGCTCCAACAGAGTTAAGCCTAACATTGTCTTCTCTAGTTTACCGAATCCCGCAATAAGCCCATATTGCATCTTCCATCCTTAGCATCTTCCAATGCTTCCTAAAGCTCCAAAAACACTCTCAACACTTTGAATGAGTGTGGGTAGTGTATGGGTACAAATCTTCTTTCTACGGGTATATCAATGGGAGAGGGAAGGAGAAGAAACTACAGAGATTTCTCTCTAAGAATGAGTAGCTCTCTCTCTAAGAATGAGTAGCTCTCTCTCTAATAAAGTGCGTGTGTTGTAGAAACCTTTCTTAGGATTTTTCTCTCAATAGACTCCCTTTTTCAACACATTACATTTCGTGGGTATAAGGGTATTTATAGTAGGGTATGAGAGGAATGTGAAAAATCATTTTTCTGCAAAATAGGGCATTCTGGCGACTCGGCCTCATGACTGGAACGAGTTGCGAGTTTGAATCGCAAGTTAACTTCCAAACCAGACTGTATTTTTTGTCTTGTAGTGCTCCAGTTGTCGTGACCCTTCAGTTCCTTACATACTTCACACATGTGCCACTTTGGCGACTTGCCAGTCATGAGACTCCTCTTGAATGCACACAACTTGAGTTTCTTCACACTCTCTCACACACAACTCTTACATTATTCCCACCTAAATACAGAGTTTCTACATGCTGAATTACAAGCAAATTTGGCACGGAATAAAGCCAACACATGGTTGATTAAATTCAACCTTACAATCTCCCCCCCCCCCCCCCCCAAATCTCCCTCCATCCATTTATCTACCATCTCTTTCCAAAAAGGTGTAGGAATGAAGGAAGGACCATTCTTGTAACGATCTTCTTTCTTTTTGTACTTCTGAAAAATAGGATTTCTAATGTGAAACATCCAATCAGAATAGTGTTGTTCCACTGATTCTACAAACGCTTTCTTTACTTCCTCATCTGGCTGTTTATGCTTAAAGCGTTGAGCTCTGTATTGAGCATATAAAGTCTCTAGCTCAGAATTTGGGTATTTTGTAAAAGTTGTCCAAGCTCCATTAAGTTTTTGGTGAAAAAGAATGGTAATCTCTCGAGTGGCTTTTGGTGTAATAATTCTGAAAATTGAAATCAAACATGTTAACAATATCATATTGCTATGATACCATAATTAATTTCAATAAACCAACATAGCAATAAGTCACTTACTTGCCATCATAAATCTCAACTTCTATTTCATCATCTCCGGCATTGATGCCTTTAGCCTTTCCTCAACCCCTCTTTTTTCCAGCATTAGTATGTACCTATTGGTAAAACAAATAATAATAATAAATTGATAAAAAATGTGTACCTATTGACATAATTATCTAGAATTATGTCAATTGTTTAATAAATAATGCTAGTGCCACAAGAAATTGATTCTTCCTATCACTTGGAAGAAAAAAAGAAAAGAAAAAGAAGTTCTCCCAATAAGGGAAAGAATCGTATAATAATATTGTGAAATAAGCTAATAACAAAACATATATCACATTTAACATCTGTTGTTGATCTCTCACATATTCAAGCACAAAAATATTATTTTAATAGCAAAAGAAATTAACCAAAAAAAATCATGCTTAAAGCTTTGATTCCTGCTAACATTTAATTTGAGTGCATGGTTGTATACCTTGCTACTAGACTGAAGAATTATTAGGCAGCACAAGAATTTCAATGCTATTAAGGATATTTTACCTCATGTTAATAATAAAATTCCTACTCACATTATCTAATTAATGAAAATTATACCATGAAAAAAAAGCTAGAAGAATTATTTTTCCCTCCAAAAATAACACAATGATTTCATCAATCTCAATTGGGTATGACACAGCAATTCAGTAGATGTAAAATATGGACATCTAGTTGATAGATTTTAACCAGAATTTGAGCTGCCCCATTTTCACAACTTCTCAATTTTTTTTATAGGTAAATGAACCATTGAATAAGTGCAAAGCACAACCCAAGTACACAGGAAATATAACTTCTTAAAATTTGCATTGTCGTGAACAATATCAACAGAAGGTGCATAACAAGAGAGACAAAAACTCAATAAGATGGAAACTGTCTTCAAAACATGGGTACATGAATTTTAATAAAAATGCTAACATACAACATTCGACACTTGTTCCATGATTACAGAAGGGGCAACTGAAGACAGTATCAAGCTTGTCCATTTTATTACTGAACTTCTACTCCCTCCCCTTTATGGGTCTAAAAGACTAAAACTCCCTACATATTATGTACATCAATTTACCACAACTTTTTTCATTTCATCCTCTTTGATACATCATTTACCTTGGTCATCTTAATTCTTTGAATAAATCAACAGTTTTTATCATCAATTGGATCACTATTATGAAATTCAAACTTCTAACAAAGAAATATGTAAGATCATCACAATATTCTTACCTAGCCATTTGCAATGATGCTATAGTTATAAGATGGATTTGGAACTATTATGCATGATGCAGATCCTTGGTGGAAGTGCAATAATGAAGGTGCAACCAAATCACAACATAAATTATGAATATAAGTAAATGCGATAAAAAAGGTATATAATGTAAATACTACCTATTATAATGGAATTATAGACCTAATGTGCTCCTTCATCAGTTTGAGGCTCAGATGATAGACGTAGAATTTGTGAGAGCTCTTGATCAGAAACTTCATTATGATCAAAGGAAGGCCTAGTTGATTGAGTTTCTCGTAGTTGAGAGTCTTGAGACTCACTAATGCCTTACCTTTCCTCTTATCTTTCCTTGCCATGCCTACCTACTATTAGAAAAACTAACATTTGTAAACAACACAATGAAAGTATAATATAAATATGTTAATGCAATCACAAAAAATAAAGAACATTAGCAGTTATGAATATTAATGTGAAATTACACATAAAACGCAGCTCTACCTAATTCACAAAGCTTTTACTTCAATGACATTACTATTGATCAAAAATATAATTAACAATTTTTTCAGAACTAAATACATGTTCATCATCCTATCACATTGATAAATTGAAACATAAATTTTTAATTGACAACTATAAAAGGTGCAAACTAATTAATATTGATCTTTATTGTGTATGTCATGAATCAATGATAATTCATAGCCACCAAAAAAATGAGAGACATGTTGATCTGATTTGTCCCCCAATAAAAATCATGGATAAGATTCAAATGAAAAACAGAACATGAAATTTTTAACATTTTGTATAAAGTATTGTAAACAAAACTACAATGTGTTCCATGGATTAAAATAATAAAAAAGGGTTCAACAAGAAAATACTGTCATCAAGCTTATGTTTTGCAGGAAATATTTTGCCCTTGCATCTGAAAGCTTATTCAAAGATCCGATAACCATATACAAAACCCATTAAAAATAAACTATAAACCATAAATTAGATATTGAAAAAAAAAAAACTCACTCTAGCTAGCCAAAATGATCCACACACAAGAATAATAAATGAAAATGTAGAAAATGATAATGAGAGAGAGAGAGAGAGAAATACCTCATAAACAAACTATAAGTGTGAGAAATTTTAGGATTTAGCAGAGAGTGGTAACTAAAGTTACTAAATGTGTAGAAGATAATCTAGAAAAAAGGGGATTATGATTTTAGGGATAAGCATTAAATATTTAAATTACACGGTAAATTTTTTTCAAAAAAAGATTAAGCGATAAAAGTTTTAACCAAAAGATAAATAGTAAAAATAATTGCTAAAAAATAACAAAGCTTTTTTATTAATCACTAAGAGCATCTCCACTACTACTAGACTAGCCAAAGTCATTTTTGGAAGAGCAAACCCAAAAAATCAGCTCATCCTTTCCTCTTTCTTCACTCTCTCCCTTCTCAACCGAACCCATTTCTCTCTCTCAAGTGTAACGGTAACACAATCTAAAATTAGAAAAAAATTAATTAGAACAACAAATCTAAAATCAGAACAACAACAACAGATCAAGAACAGTGAAAAAAACAAATTTAATTAGTACAACAAACCTAAAACCGATCTAAGTTGGCTAATCTTCAAGAGGCAACAGTGAAGAGACAGTAGTGATTGAGCAGTAGTGGATGGACTATTTCTCTTCTCTTCTCCGTGTCTAACTATAATGAAACCAAGAAGGAAGGGGTTAGAGGAAAAACCCTGTGGTGTGGCGTGTGCCTGTGTGGACTTTTTTATTTTATTTATTGATAATAAAAGTATGTTATCGCCGTTATGCTAAGGATCCTTATTTATATATATATATATATATATATATATATATATATATATATATATATATATTATTTATTAAGGTAAAGATATCATTTGCCTTTCTCAAAAAAAAATATATCATTTGCCTCATGATATATACATAGGCAATTGTAGATGTACCCAAGTTAAATTTTGCCAAAGAAATAGATATACAACATGTTTATTTAGAAGGGGATTATCTTTCAAAATAATTTATGGTTTGAAGTATTTAAAGTCCATCTTATTTATACTTTTTTTTTAGAAGAAATATTATTTATACATTTTTCTATGAGAGAGTTTCAATCTTAATTATACTTGACTTAAATAAAAAGATATAAATACTTGGCAAACACATTAATCCAAGATTTTAATCACAAAAGGCCGTAAAGTCCAAAATTTATTGATGACATTATTAGTAGTTGCACACACTATGTAACAAGTTTTGGACTTCCAATATAAGTCCTTGTACTACTATTTACTACTATTTTTTATGTTCCTATAATCAAAACTTGCTATGTATTTATTTAACTTTCTTTATAAAATAACTAAAGTTTTTAATTGAAAAAAAAAAGTAAATATATGGCATATCATGATTGGTAAAATTAATTTAGGTTGTTTATTTTTCTAAAAAAAAAAAAAAACTTTAATTGACATGTCATATTTTACTATTTTTTTCTAATGTTATTTTCGTTCCCTCTTTTTTGATTGCTCAACTTGAATCAACTCGCTTTGTTTTACTAATGCATAAGCTACCCACGTATGAACATGATCAAAGCATCTCAATTCTCTCTCCCTCATTTTTTTCATCACTAGGGGCCTGACCATACTCAAGACCTAATTTTGATTGTCCCTTTAAAACGTGTGCAACATAGATTAAACAAGACACTTGCCCAATCTTGAGGACATACGTCCCATGATCTCATACATGCATCTATATATATATAGGCAAAAACCACATTTTCGTTTCTACATTTTCACGCGATTTTCACTTTGGTCTCTATCTTTTATTTTCACCACTTTTAGTCCTCATTTTGAAAAACGTATTCCGTTTTAGTCCTTTTCGTTACTCATTTAACAGAATTATTCTACATGTCAAATAGTCCAACAGTAAATGTTGACATGTCCATTAAAATAATATTAAAAAATTATTTACATTTTTAAAAATGCCACATCAGATAAAAATAATATAAAAATTTATAACCTAATTATTTTTTAAAAAAGAAAAGAAAATTTTTAAATTAATTTTTTTCCTTTTTTTTGGAAGAACATTGAGAACTCAGAACTATGTGTTCTTCATTTTCTTCCCCAACTAAGCTTGCCCAGAAAATTAAAAATCTCAAAATCACCATTTTCTCAAACTCAACAAAATCATCAAATTCTTAAGTTCCAAAGTAAAAAATCAATCCAAAAATATAACACAACCAATACAAACAAAAAAAAATCTCAAACTCAGTAAAACTCATCTCAAGCAAGTTGAACCCAGCAAACCCACCACCAATGGAAAGGAAAAAGGAATCAATATTCAAACTGAGATAAGAGCAAGCAAAATCAGTTTCGAAACGCAGCAGATCGAGCTGCATTTCACACCTCGGACTTCATTCTCGAGCCGATTGAGCTCCACCTTGACCGGATCCAAGCCGTGAAGCAGGTTTATGAACTCGTCTGCGTCTAGACTCGGCCTCACCGACATCCTCCTCCTTGATGAGCTCTTCCCTTCCTTGAACGATCTCGACATCATCAACGGCGCCGACTACATTGCCGTCGGAGTCCAGTCCGGAAAAGTACTACGGCCATTGCTGGCCTCCCTCGCCGGAGAAAGCGCTCCTCCATCTTCCGACACCTCCACCATAGCTGATCTCGCTGATTCTACTATCTCACATCCAAATGCACCACCTCGGATCCAAAGCTAGGGTTTCAAATAAATAAATAAATAAATATATATATATATATGTGTGGTGTGTGTGTGTGTGTGTGTGTGTGTGTGTGTGTATTATCTTCTTCTTGCTTGAGATGGGTTTGTTGGGTTCAACTTGCTTGAGACGAGTTTTTTTGAGTTTGAGATTTTTTTATTAAGATTGGTTGTGTTGTATTTTTGGATTAATTTGGTACTTTGAAACTTTAGGATTTGATGATTTTGTTGGGTTTGAGAAAATGGTGATTTTGAGATTTTTAAGTTTTGGATTTTAATTTCTGGGTTTGTGTTCTTGTTCAAGATACACTTAGATCTCAAAGAAAATGGAAGAAAAAGAAAAGGGAAGAAAATAAGGATTAATTTGCTAAGAATATGAGTCAATCTTTTAGGGAAGAACACATAGTTCTGAGTTCTGCATGTTCTTCCAAAAAAAGAAAAAATTAATTAATTTAACTAATTTCTTTTCTTTTTATAATTAGGTTAGAAATTTTTATATTATTTTATCTGATGTGGCTTAAAAAAAAAATTAAATTGATGATGTGGCATTTTAAAAAATGTAATTAATTTTTTTAATATTATTTTAACGGACACGTTAGCATTTACTGTTGGACCGTTTGCCACGTAGGATAATTTTGTCAAATGTAATGGTAAAGACTAAAATGGAACACGTTTTTCAAAATGAAAACTAAAAGTGGTGAAAATAAAAGATAGGGATCAGAGTGGGAATCGTATAAAAATGTAGGGACGAAAATATATTTTTCGCCATATATATATATATATATATATATATATATTAATAGGTAAAGTTTAGAGAAAATCCAATTAGATTCTAAATTGGATTTCAATTGAAGTCTAATTTTTTGCCATGTGTCCTATTTAATTTTTAAATTATTGTGTCAAGTGAATTATAAGGTACAAAACCAAAGAGTTCAGATCCAATTATATTCCAATTAGAATTCAATTTAGCGCCACATGTCCATCAATTTTTTTTTTTTTTTTGTGCAAAGTAAATTATTGAATGCAAAAACCAATAAGTCCAATAGCAATGAACCTTCAAAAAATCAATAATATCAACTCAACAAAAATCACTACACTAAAAGTCTCACAACGTGCCCGTGCATCTCCTAAGTATATGCCTCATGAAGTTTTTCTTCCTCACCTACTCTCAGAGCAATTTAATGGAGGTCATGCCAAATACTCACTAATATCTTATGTTTCATGTGCAAAAGTTTTAGTTTCATTCTAATTTCACGTTAGGTTAGACATTTAACAGTAACGAATTGCTTTTCTTCATTGTTCTCCTCAGACAATAATGAATTGCTTTTTGTTACATTTTTTTCCTCAAGGTTGGGACGAGACCTACTGCTTGAGATACCTAAATGATTTTCATATGAAATCCATTTCTTTGGTGACAAAACTTACAAGGTCAGCCCTTTTAATCTCATCATTTATTGCTTCGATTATTTTAATAAATATTTTGGTTGTTTTTCAAATTTGAGTAATGGTTCAATCGTGTCATTCTGGAAAAATCTTTTTTTTTTTTTTTTTTTTTTTTTAAGTTTCTCATGTGATAGTATTGTTGGTTTTGATTAGTGTTAACGTGTATAGTATTGTGGGCTTTAGGCCCAACTAGATTACTTGTATTGTATACATTCTTGTAATATACTCTTACTTGTACTATACTCATATTTACTTGTACTACACTTATATACCTCTTATATCAAGACACTCATGTATATTGTTTCAGTGAGAAATACAATACAATCATTCAGTATTTATAACATGGTATCAGAGCCACTACTTTGACCTTTTTATTAGCAGTCTTGTCTTTATTAGTGTTACTCATTCTCAACATCGCTTCTGCCATCACAACAGCTGTCGCAGCCTTTCGCCGTTGAACCTCCAACGTCTTCTAGACATCATCCTTGGGTTCCAGACCTACAGCAGCCGTCGTTGAGGAATTCCACACTGCAAAGACCATTGCCCTTTTCCGCACCGCCGTGACTCTTGCTCCGATAAGTTTTTTGCAGGTACCACTGAGATCGTCTTGCATCGATCTACACCTTAGTGGAAGTCGTGAAGCCATCGGAGCCTGCACACGCCCTTACACGCCACTTAAAGATTCTATGCTGCATCCCACGCGCTGTCATCTGTTCCAGCTGACGTCACCCGTGACGTCATTAGTGCCACGTTAGCCCTAGCTTACATCAGCATCCAGTCACTTGCTGACGTTAGCGCCACGTCATTTTGCATACTAGAGCCAAGTCTCTTTTTAAGGAGAGGAAAATGTGGGGTTGGGTCATATTCTCCGAAGCCTCCATATTCTTTGGTAGAAGAAGGGGCTGTTCCAGAGCATTGGCGAGGTGGTGGCCATGTCCTCGCTGGAACTCCCTTATGCTGCAGTGGCTGGGAATTGGAGCCCCATCTAGTTCCAGCGCAAGAGACCAGTTAGCCTGCGTGCGGTGCACCTCGGCCAGGTCATGACTTTCCCCCTTCTCTACAGAGTGGGCGCACGTTCCACCCTTGGAAACTTTTTGTTGTTGTTGCTACTTTAGTTTTTTCTGTTTTGCTATTTCTGCCTCCTCGGCCTCGTTTTTTCTTTTCCTTTTGGGGTCTGGGGCGTGAATTTTGGGGTCGGAAGGAGGAGGAGGTGGTGGCAACTTTGGAGGAGGTTGAGATCCAACTGCGTCCTTTTTGGGAGCTTGTGTGCCCCTCCTAGTCATCAACTCTCTTAGGCTGGACATCTCTTCTTCCTCGGTGCTAATGTCAGCTTGCGCAATTACTAAGCCCTTTACACCTAAACTCTCGGAAGATTCGTTTTCTTCATCCGAGATGGTGACAATGTGGCTCTCTAGGGGTCTTTCAGCTTCCTTAAGTCAGAACTGATCTATTTCCTCTTCGAATGATTGTTGCGAAGATTTTGACTCTTCTCAAATAGTTGTTGCTGAGAGTGCACCGAAAGAGGAATTGCTGCGATTGGGTAGACATAGAGGATGACCGAGGGATCGTTCGGTAGTTCGTAGGCAGAAAGAAAGCCAAGTCTCAAGACGTCTATCATTCTGCGTCTCTTGTCACCCGCAATGATCGTGTTGCCGATGTCTTGGAAGTTTTCTGATAGAGGGTCGTATCCCAATATGAGGTGGGCTGCCCTCACTTGCAGGTCTGCGCTCATGAACACCTCGGATTGTAGAACGCGATTGACGTCCGCGATGCTGAAAAAGGCTTAGATGGGGTCGTACATGTTGTTTGTCTGCAAAAACATCCGAGAATGCAAGCATGGTTAGATCAGTGATGAATACCAAATAAAAAAGTGATAACATGCAATGTAACTAGAAACGATAAAGTTAATAGAGTCACACCTGGGTCTCTTTATTCGATTGGGCAATGAGGACCGTTGTACCACATTCCAGAAGTAATAAGGTAGTCATCCTTCATACCCTTATTGGATTTGGGAAGGCAAGATATGAGCCTCACAATACTAGACCTAGATTTGAGGTAATATCCTATACCTTTAAGTTTATGACACTCGTACATATAGACGACATCGTGCCATGTGAGATTCAAACCCATTTGCTCATTTAGAGCATCAACACAGCCTAAAACTCTAAACACGTTGGGTGTGCATTGATCTAGGCATAGCCTATGGTTACAGAGGTATTCACTGGTTACGTTTTTCATGAGAAGTGTCATCCCACCCTCCAAAAAGGCGATGATGGGGATGACAACTTCTCATTCTTTCCTATCATTGGCTACAGCTTCGGGGGAACAATACCTCAAACCTACGTCTTGGGGAATATGGTATTTGACCCTAAAACCCTCCATACCAGCATCAGTATCTACCAGACACTTGAATCTACCCATTTGGTGATGGTAAAAATGGAGATTTGGAGAAGGAAGGGATATAATTAATGGCCGAGAACAGTAGCCGAGGAGAAATGAACTTAAAAGATTGAGAACTTACGGAAAATAGGTAGATGGTTCTTCGTGAGCTTTTTGAAAGGAAAGAGAATAGGAACTTTTGGGATTTGATTGATTTCTGAAGTGAGAGGTTGAAACTCGATTTCCTAGATGTTTTGGCGTATGGGAAGCAGAATTGAGTGGGAGTTATCCCGCCTAAATCTGAGTAGAAGACCCAAGCCGTTGGATGTGCGTCGCACCATTATATGTGGGGGATAGGGCGTTACCTACAGCAATTAATGTGCGTCTGGTGGATTTCGAAGCGCCAGTGGCGGTTTAAAAGAGGCGAGTTGATGTTTTCACACGTGCTGATTTGAAAGGCGTGTGAAGGTTGTGGCGTTGTGTCAAAAATTCACTTTCCTCCCCAGGTGGGAAGAAAAACGAAGTTTTAAGGGGCTATTGTGGGGGTAAAATGGTCAAAACATGCATTTGGGCCTTGGGCTTGATTTGGAGGTGTGAGTCTGTCCGAGCAGAACTTTCGAGGCCCACAAGCCAACTTTTGCTAGAAAGATTGGTGAGGTTGTCCGAGGAGAGGCATCTTTTCGGCTAAGTCAAATGAAGATCGTATGATACGTCATGATGTTTGGGGAAAGGATTCTGGAAAGCTTGTTGGGTAAAGATGTGTTCCATACGGTTATAGAGAGGGGGAACATATGAGAAATATCAAGGGAAAATGCTGCTACCACTGCATTAAAGACCCTGCACCTACCTCTCTGGCTACATTAATGGGGAAATGACCTCTGAACAGTAAATGTTCAGTCTTCCAACTATTGTCTGAAGATTTAAAGAGGTGGTGGATGGGACAAGTATCTAATTAGGTGATTTGTGCTACACATGGAAGAGGAAGATGGATATAAGAGAACAAACAAGGCATGAGACAATGAGAGGCAGAGGCAAAGGCAGGAAAAAAGAAAGAAAAAGAGAGAAAGAAAGTACTGTACACCTCATTTTGTACTGGAGTCTATCATTCGAAGAAAGAAAGGCAATACAAATCATCTTCGGCTTATATTCGAGGAGAGTTTCTGTTATTCTTATTTATTGATTGTGTAGATAGTGGCAATCTAGCCTGCCTATCTATTGTCAAATATCCAAAAAGCTTAGGTTTCAAGCCCACGTTCTACAAACTTCATTGTATAAGGCTCTTTGGGCCTAAGTCCATCTAGTGATTGGACCGGGTACAAATTGTGCTCTTACAATAGGCATTGATTTTCTTTGCAATTTGCAGGCCTTGATATTGTTTGCAGAAGGTCTGTTGAAGAAGCGGTAAAGAGTGTGGTTTTTGTTCCAATTTGGTATGAAACTTAGCTCATGTTTGTTTATAATTGACTTATGAAGATTTACTATCTGCACCATCAATGTTAGTTATGATTAATACAATACTTTAAATGGTAGATTAAATGATGGTTGATAAATCTTGGATACATCTTTCTACTAGATTGTGCATTGAGTATATTAATGGAGTTGAAAACTTTCTTGAGTATGCATTTAAACATCCAATAGATGGAGATATGAAAATCAACTGTTCGTGTCTTGATTGTAGCAATAGGTATTGTAGGACTCGAGATGAGGTCCAGTATCATCTTTTATTTAGGGGTATAAGGAGAGATTATACTACTTGGTACCTTTATGGGGAAGGTGATAGTGAAGAGGAAGGTGATAGTGAAGTGGAAGGTGATGATGATGATGGTATGCTATATGGTGATATGTTTGATATGATCAAGGATGCTTATCCACAAGTGGTGCGTGGCAGGGAATCAAGTGGAAATGAACCACAAGAGCCAATTGGAGATGCAAAGAAATTTTATAGATTGTTGGAAGAGGTTAAACGGCCTTTGTATCCAGATTGTGAAAAGTATTCAAGCTTGTCCTTCATAGTCAAGTTATTGCACATAAAGTGCGTATCATCATGGAGCAACAAGTCCTTTAGTATGTTGATGGAGCTATTAAAGGATGCATTTGCTATGTCTATGAGACTACCAAGCTCGAACTATGAGCAAAAAAGATTGTCAACGATCTAGGCCTCCATTATGAGAAGATAGATGCATGCAAAGATGATTGTGCACTTTATTATAACGAGTATTCAGAAGCGGCTCAATGTCCAGTTTGTAAACTTTCAAGATGGCAGCCAAATAAGGGTGGTAAAGGGAAAAATAAAAAGGTACCATGGAAGGTTTTGCGGTATTTTCCACTTAAATCAAGGCTACAATGATTGTTTATGTCAACAAAGACTGCTACGAATATGAAATGGCACCATGAAAAACATGTTAATGATGAAGTGTTACGACATCCAGCAGACTGTGAAGCTTGGAAAAAATTTGACCAAATTCATGAGTCATTCGCAATGGATCCCGGTAATGTTAGGTTTGGATTAGCTACAAATGGGTTTAACCCATTTGGAAATATGAATATTAAATGTTGTGTCTGGCCTATTATCTTATTTCCATATAATCTTCCCCCTTGAATGTTCATGAAGGAGCCTTACTCATTGATGTCATCACTTATATTAGGCCCAAAGGGTCCTAGGAATGACATTGATGTATTCTTGAGGCCGTTGATTGATGACCTGAAAGAATTGTGGGAAGATGGGGTGTGTATATATGATGCTTCAACAAAGGAGAACTTGCAGACGAGAGCAGCAATGTTGTGGACTATTCATGACTTTCCTGCATATGCTGTTATTTTTGGTTGGAGTACAAAGGGAAATTTGGCGTGTCCTTGTTGTCGTAGTGAGACTTCTCATTGTAGGTTATGAAATGGATATAAGATATGCTATATGGGACATCGTCGTTTTTTGGCCTTAGACTACAAATGGCTTAATAAGAAGTCACAATTTAATGGAAAAAAAAGAAAGGCAGACAGCACCCAAACTATTATCTGGTGATGATGTGTTAAAACAAATTCTTCCATTAGAGCCAATTTTATTTGGAAAAGGCCAGAAAAAGCAATTTCTAGAAGGGCATGGGCAGTTTCATAATTGGAAGAAGCATAACATTTTTTTTTTGAATTGCCATATTGGAGAACACTTTTGTTATGTCACAATTTGGATGGGATGCATGTTGAAAAATATATATTTGACAATGTGATTGGGACAATTATAAATATTAAAGATAAAACAAATGATTCTTTAAGCACTCGTCTTGATCTAAAAGAAATGGGCATACGACATACGCTCCACCCCATAGAGGTTAATGGGAAGATAGAGCTACCCCCAGCTTGCTACACACTATCAAATGATGAGAAAAGGGCCATATGCTTTTGGGTAAAAAATCTTAAATTTCCGGATGGCTACTTTGCAAATTTATCTCGATGTGTGAATATTGAGGAGAGAAAAATTTCTAGTATGAAGACTTATAATTGTCATGTTTTCCTAGAAAGATTACTCCCACTTGCAATGCGTGACTTTTAACTTTTTCAAAGAATTGTGTTCCAAAGTGTTACGAGTGGATGATTTGGATTGTCTTGAAACCCAAATTGCAATAACCCTTTGTAAATTAGAACAAATTTTTCCACCTTCTTTCTTTGATGTAATGGTTCACTTGGCCATTCACCTATCTTGGGAAGCTAAAGTTGCAGGTCTAGTGCAATACAGATGGATGTATCTAGTTGAGAGGTAAAGTTTACAAAATTTCATTATAATCTAAATTACAATTGCACACTAGTATTTTATTTTTGATAAAATTTCATATTATGCCTTCAAATATAGGTATTTGCACAAGCTTAAGAGGTATGTCCGTAATATGGCACACGTAGAAGGGTCTATTGCAGAAAAGTATTTAGCAGATGAATGTCTAACATTTTGTTCGCTATTTACATGGAATAGAAACCAAATTTAATCGGGTAGAGCGAAATTATGATGGAGGTACTTCTGCATGTGCAAATACCTCTGAATTGGCCATATTCTCAACACCTGGATGACATTTAGGGAAAGTAATAAGGTGTGAGTTGAATGATGATCTTCACAATGCAGCAACATTTTATGTCCTTCAAAATTGTGTCGACACTGACCAATTTGTTGAGTAAGATGATCTTCACAAAAATTACTACTTTGATATTCTCGTGATATGAAATTAAACTGATTATGATATTTAACTGTGTGCAGAGAACATAAGAACATCCTTACAAATGCAGGTGTTCTTGACAATGATAGGGTGCATAGACAAGAATTATTACATGGTTTAAAAAAGAGTAAGATAGTACTTTATTTTGAAAATGTATGTTTATATTTTAACTACTACAACTTGAGTTTAACCTTATTTAGGTTTTATTGTAGATCACCAACTTATATAATACAAGGCAAGTTGATGGGCATATGCTTTCATTAGCTCGGGGTCCTGAGAAAATGGCTATTTTTTATCGAGTTTTCAATGTTAATGGGTTTAGATTTCATATAAATCAATGTGATGAAAGTAAAAGAACACAAAATAATGGAGCTATGGTGAGAGGGGAGGATCAAAGTTGCTATGTGCCTTATTATGGACAACTAACAAACATTGTTGAACTTCAATATATTGAAGGGAACAAAGTTGTGTTGTTTAAATGTAATTGGTGTGATGTATCTCGTGAAGGAATTGGTTATAAGAGAGATTGGCATGGAACCACTATTGTTAATACATCACGAAAGTTGAAAACCGTAGAGCCATTTGTATTAGCATGTCAAGCAACTCAAGTTTACTATATTAATGGAATAAAATATCCCACATGGAATGTTGTGATTGAAACCAAGCCACGAAACCTTTATGAAATGCCATCAAATGAAGAAGAGCCATACCAAGAAGAAGAAAATTTACACTGTAATGCAAACGTGCTGCAAGAAGAAAATGAGGATGATGATATAGATTGGAGTAGGAGTGGTGTTGAGAATATGATAATCGAGTGACTTCAAAGGCTTATAGCCTCCAATCCATCACCGTATTTGGCTTCATCTAGATTAGTCATCCGTGTGCATAGTACTAAGGATGCTTATTGAAATAGAAATTTAGTTACAGACAAGGTATGGGAGTTATCTCTCTCGCTCTCTTTTCTTAATTCTCTAAGGTTATTACCCTAAAAGCATAGAATGCTCTCATTGACCCCATTGAGTATAATATGTGATTGTAATATCTATTTTGACTTTGTTTGAGCTTGAAGTTGCCTTTTTTTATTCTTTTTTTTTTTGAAAGATATACTATTGCTGGCTTTATGAATGTGTCCCCTTCATGCTTATATATCTATTTTGTTTCAGACATGCACTTTAAACCAGGGAGGTAGGGACAATGGAGTCATGGACACAATTTAAACCGCATATTTGAGATTGATCAAAATTCTTGGATACATGGAGGTTAGAGTAAGTATTATATTAGCAAAAATAGTATTATAATTAATATAAGGTAATGACATGGACCATGAGGAAGGTCGCTTGACTGAAGAGTTTGTTGAAGATCCAATGGTGATTCTTATATTTATTGTTTTTGTGGCAACTTTCATGTTAAAAAATAGATGTTCATTAGAAAAGTAGTGATTCCTTGTATTGTTTTTTGATGCATCATTTTGCTCCAGTTTTAATATTTATTTTCATTTGTTGGTCATCTTATGAGTCTCTAGCCCAACCTAAGATGCATGTTTACTGTTTTTAAATAGCTATTGGGTGTTCCAGAACCACCAAGGTGAATAATGCCAGGTGAAATTGAACAAGATGAGTCTTTTTCACCAACTGGCCACTGTAACTGTTTCAGTTTGTGATGTTTAAGTTGTAGGGTGTTGAGGTTTGTAAAAGACGATTTTTTTTTTTGAAAAAAAAAAAAAAAAGGCAGGAACAAAGATGGGGGGGGGGGGGGGCAAGGATAGTGAATGGCTTATTGCACTGTTTCTCTGTATAGTATATGACAAACCAACTTAATTTTCAACACTGTTGGGCTAATGGAATCAGCTTGGGATGGGATGATCAAATAACTAATCATTTTTATTTAGGTGTTGCAAAGCACTTTTGAGGCGATTTTGTACCTAATGAGTTGATTAGGATATGGAAATTACTATTTCTTTTATTTTTGACAAAAGATTAGTTAATGCCATGGCTAGTTACCTTTCCCATCTGAAATTTAGCGTTAATGTTGAGTGTCAATGACATATTACAACCTGCATACATTTATTGATACTTTTCCTTGTGATCTTATATAATACCCGGGTGCTTTTTTAATGGACCTGCTGATCTTGTGTGCAAATCACGTTACCCTATTCTTGATGTAATGTGGCTTCACCCATCAATCTTTATTATTTTTGCATTATCTCTGAGGTTATAGATCTAATGACATCGGGTGTGGGAAGCAGGCTTTTCTTGGTCTCTTATTCATAGAATGGACGAAGACTCAGACACATCTCTTCGAGGGCTTCCTCAAAGGGTGGAAGGCAATTCTAAGCTAGCTGTTGCACTAATTGTCATGGATGAATGCTTTTTGCCAGTTGTTGACAGGAGGAGTGGGGTTAATTTGATACACAATGTTCTTTATAATTGTGGGTAAGTTCTAAATTTTACTAAGCTGAAACAATATTGCTTTGGCCAACAGATGATAGACCATGTGATCTTCATGAATACTTCTAACTGTGGCTTTCGTATTTCCTGTCATAAGCTTTTTAGTTTTTGCTGAGCTGTGTGTTAAATGACAGCTATTGTTGCTTAGATTGGTTTCTGAGATTTTCTTTCCTCCCTTGCCCCCTTCTTTTACTGATTATTAACTGGCTTATTGTATGTCTAATACGTTCATTTAAGCAGGTTCTATGTTTCTCTCAGTGCTAATAAATTTTGACATTTTAATGTTCTTTTATTTCTTTACCTATGACTAACTAGATTATTTTGTATATAGTGGCATGTACAGTTGTATGCATTCGTAGACATGGATAAATGCTATATAATAATCTTCTTTTTTGAATGAACAATCACTTTTATATGCATAAATATGATTTTATTGAATTTGAATGAGCTTAGAATAATTTTAGACTCAAGGTATCCCTATAGCAGCTGCTTGGCATCCTCCGGATCCATCATGGTATAAAATAAATTTTGATAGAGCCCTCTTTGTTAAAGAAAACTGTGCAAGTGCCAGGGTAGTAATAAGGAATGAGCAAGGCTTGGTGATGGCATCCCTCTCTCAAAAAATACCTCTCCCATTCACTGTCATAGAGGTGGAAGCACTTGCGGCTAGAATGGCAGTGGAATTTGCTGCAGAACTTGGTTTGGATCGGATTGTATTGGAAGGGGACTCCAAGATACTCATCAACACCTTACAACATGGATGTAGATCATTGGCACAGTTTGGTCACTTAGCTGCTGATTTGCAGCACATAGCCTCCCAGTCTTTCATTGATTATTGTTCTTCTCATGTACATATGCTTTGTAATACTGAGTGCACACTCCCTTGCATGGAGAGCTATTCACTCCTCCCATATGGTAGTCTAGATGGAAGATGTTCCACCTGACATTGTTCCTGTTCTCCAGACTGATTTCAACAGCCTCCCTTAATAATATAACATACTGTCTTTCTTCTCGGAAAAAAAAAAAAATCATTAAAGCTTTAAATTAAGAATCTGACATATTCTTATCTTTCATGGAGACTTAAAATGTCTGAAGCATGCATTTTTTACATGATAGTATGCATTTGGGTACGATATATTTGTAGGACAAATCTAATATTGAACATCTATCCAATAAGCATTTTCCACAAAATGAGAAGGAAACACGGGTTGTTTGTTTGTAATTGCCTAGAACTTCTCCAAGCTTCCGTGTTAAAGGACTATTTAATGTAAGTGAATTTCCTATGTTAAGGTCACTAATATATTTGTAATTGCCTAAAATTATTCTTATCTTGCATGGAGACTTAAAATGTTTGAAGCATGCATTTTTTACATGACAATATGCATTTGGGTATGATATATTTGTAGGACAAATCTGATGTTGAACATCTATCTAATAAGCATTTTTCACAAAATGGGAAGGAAACACAGGTTGTTTGTTTGTAATTGCTAAAAATTTCTTCATCCTTCTGTGTTAAAAGGACTATTTAATGTAATTCTTCTTTGTTTCTAATAAAGCATTTCTATCCTTTTTAGCTCAAAAAAAAAATTTAAAAAAAGACTTGACCTATTTGATAATGTTTATATTGTGATTGGCTTACATTTCACTTGGACAAGCTTGCTTTCCTTGATGGGAAGAAAATTTTATTCACTTTTGAGAAAGAGAGTACAAAAGGCTACTATTTTTGAATTTCAGGCTACTATTTTGAAGTTGAAGGTCCTATCATTTTTTTTATTGGTAAAATTTATTAGAAAATAAGGACAAACCTTTATATATAGGATGCATATAAAAGACTTTCTTTTTCTTTTTCTTTTTCTTTTTTGCTGTAAACAAAATGTTCATCTAAAGAATACAAAGTACTATATGTTTATGTGTTTCTTTTTATTTTTCTTTAAATTTTAGAATCTTTTATCTCCAAAGAAAATTAATATTTTCATGATTATTTGCGAAGGCCAATCGTGGCTCTCGCAAATAATTTAGTATTAGTGAGGGCATGTTTTTAACTCACACAAAAAATAAACTTTTTGCAAGGGAGTTTTATTGTCCCTCGGAAGTAGTTTGGTGGGAACATTTCCCTCCAAAATTTTTGACATTTTAATAATTATTTGTGAAAGTCGATCCTGACTCTCGCAAATAATTTAATATTAGTGAGGGCATTTTTTTAACCATCACAAATAATACACTTTTTGTGAGAGATTTTTAATTGTCCCTCGCAAATAATATAAAGGAAAATTTTCCCTCCAAAATATTAGCATTTGTGACAGCTACAACACATAATTGCGATAGCTTTTTTTGTTGATCACAAATGTTTCACATTTTACCAAGTATTTACGAGGTCATTATTTTGCCATTAGGAATAGGATTTTTTTTAGAGGGCTTTTTGGGTCATTTACGCCCTTGCTTGAGGACCCAATTATGTAATGCCCATACAATCCATCTAAAACATCTCACACCTCGGCTAACATCTCATTTGCCAATTCCTTTTCATACCAAACCAAAATTTTACACACTTCACTTTCACAAACAACATTAAATTAATTTTATTGATACTTTCCCAATACTTGTCATCTTTCCTCTTCATACTCTCAACCATGTCCTTCAAGAAAGGATCACCACCATTGCCACACATATCATTTATGTTGTTTTAAATCTACACAAATTTATTAAAATATATATATTAGAAGTGACAAACAAAGAACCTAAAAACCGTAAGCTCAATTATTAGATTTTTTTAGAATTCACCTGCAGTTGTGGGGTAGATGAAACTGAATCCGGAGGAGTGTTTGTAGTTGGCTCACTATTGCTGGGCTTATTTGGAGTAGTTGGGTTATATCAAGAAGAATCCGCATCTATCTGCAAAGCAATAAATCACACAAATTAGAAATCACATTCACACACTTGACACTTCACACAAATTAATAGGTTGGAATACCAATAAATTGCATACACTTCACAGTTCACACAATAACAAAAGTTGAAGAAAACCTATCATTTGGGAGTATAAGTTATAACAACAGTAGTTTGAAAAAGGCACCATTCTCTACAAAAGCATGAAGAATTAAAATATATTCTACGAAGTACGAATAAAATATTTTTAATAAATAAAAAAACATGGGTACCAAATTGAAAAAAAAAAAAATTAATGAGTAAGAGATATTTTATAATTTTTATTAACAATGATAGTACAATAAAATAATCTTCCCTTAAACCTAATAATGTCAATAGGCAAGCTGCAGACTATGAGAAAAGCATAACAAATAACCAAAAATAATTCCCTTTCCACCAAAGTCAAACTTTTAAACCCAAGACAAAAGTTCAACCAAGTCTAAACAAAATGACCATTAGCCTAATAAAGAAGTCATCTTGAACTATGAAATTACCCAACTCACAACTAAGGAAAAATAGTGTCAAACTAAAAATATCATTAACATAAAATAACCAAGTTAGAAAATGTGTGATGTGAGCGAGGAACACAACTGTGGAGCCGACAAACAAAGAAAGGGAGGATGCATATATCGACCCATAGAACAGGAAGTTTCTTTTTTAATTATTTTCAGTTGACTGGTTATAGGGGTTCTGTTAGGATAGCAGAGCAGGTCAAGTTGGTAACTACAACAACAGGGGAAAATGAGGAGCTGGACAATGGGAGCCTCCGTCAGCAGCACAGTCAGCATATAGTTAGTTGGTAGTGAATCTGTTATGCTAACTGTACAAAGAGTTAGTTGGTTGAACTTTACAAGAGTTAATTAGAGATGATCTGTTACTGAGTTTAGCCATTGGGGTTGATTGTATAAATACTGTAGAATCTGTATGAACAATTCAAGCAATGAAGAATGTACTTGGTTGTTAATTTCCTTTTCTCCCAACCTTCCTAATTCTTTGAGTAATGTGGCTTAATTGCTGTTAGTTAGTTAGTTAGTTATTAGTGTAATCACAATAATACCCCTGTATTCTGTTAGTAGAGAATAACTGAATGATGTATAAATAACTACAAGTTGTAAAGGAACATCAAGAACTAAGAATACAGTCACTTTTGTTAGCCTTCCCATTCTCTCTCTCTCTCTCTCACCATGACTGAAACACAATCTTCCGCCATTATCAATGAAACCATATCTTCCCTTAAAACCACCTCAGATCAGCATAGCAAAGACCTTCAAGAAATCCACAAAATAACTCATATCCATACCTCTACCTTGGATGAAATGAGCAAACAACTAGCTACAATCTTACAGAAGTTGAATTCTGCAGAAGAAGATTAACAAAACCATGAAAATCAACATACCCCTGGAAACCACACAAATCACAACCTAGTTCCTACTCTGTCCATGAAACTAGAATTCCCAAGATTTTCTGGAGAAGAACCAACTGCTTGGGTTTACAAAGCCAATCAGCACTTCAAGTACAACAAGATACCAGCTAACATGCAATTACTAATGGCTTCCTTCCACATGGATGGTGAAGCTTTGGTTTGGTTCCCTGTTCACTCATAGTCAGCATTGCAAAGAAGTTAATCTTATGTTTTGTGGTCAGATATTGGGAACTCCTAAAACAACTTCTTATATTAATTTGACGCCTTAATCACGACTAGTTACTAATATCCACAAGAACAAACAAATTTTTAACTATAGTAATGTACATAATGATTAATAATGTAACACATCCTCTTAATCAATGCTTAACCCAACAAATAGACAACACCATAATTACCAATTACCAGCAATAAATATAGCATCAAAACTGCTAAAACAACAATAAATTATTAATTTAGCATAAAAACCACATCCTTCAACCCAAAAATTAACACCCCCCCCCCCCCCCAAAAAAAAAAATGAATAGGCCTGGTTCAGACATCTGAGGTTCAAATATACCCAACACAAATGAGCTAATACACTAAATCATCAGCATAAATATTTAAAAAAAACACACACACACACACACACACAAACATCAGCATAACAGAAAAACCTAAGCTATGAAATACCAATCACCAAATTCAGAGATAGATTTTAACTTAGATAAAACATCTCTAATACCATGTCAGAAAATATGTGACATAGTTTTAAAACCGTTATAAAGCATATGAGAAAATATGAAAATTAACAAGGCATAGAGATTAAGAATGAGAAAAAGAGAGATAGAACACAGGGAATGTGGTTCAGCCTTAAAACATCTACATTCACAGTGGAAAATTCTTGATGGCTGCATCTTTACTTTTAAACTCTGTATTACAATGAACCCATCAAAGGGTATTTATAGCAGGCTAAATCCTAAAATTACATGACTTGGACTACAAGTGGGACTATGATTACTAAGCTCGCACTCCAAAAACTATTAGAATTAGTGAATTACTTTACTTGTACTCCAAGTAGGATTAGATATAATGAAATTGGACTAAATTTATATAAAAGACTTCGGCCTTGGTATCTCTAACAATGGAAAATATCAAGATATATCACTAAAAGTTATGAACCAATGATAGATTTTTCACCGAATATAAAAAACCCTAACTTAGAAGTTCATCTAGAGAGAGAGAGAGAGAGAGAAAGGGTAATAAATACCCTTTCGAGCAGGCAATAGATTAACCGTTGGCCACCACCTCTAACGGTCAGTTTAATTGGTTTGGTTGGTATAATGAATACCCTTAGAAATTACGGTGGTGTTATTAAAGCCTACACAGTACTAAAGACCCAAACTTATTTATTAAACACTACAAGAGCACTCATATAACAATAGTTATCACATGGCAAAAATGAAAACAAAGTGGGGAAATGGAAGAGAACAAGGAGGCACAAATAATTCCTTGCAAGGAAATTCAATGCTTTGCAACAATAATTGCCACATCTGAACAAACTTACCCATAACAACTATTGCTACAGCAGATGAGATGGCAAGGACATGTTATGAAACATCCCCTGTAAAGTCCAGATGCTTGCTTGTAATGAGATGTTCCCAAAGCCTTTTAGAACAACGACATTGCTGCTGAGTTGGCTGAATGTCCATCATTTCCAAATGCATATCCTTAGAAATGTCAAACTGTAAAACCATGGCTGCTTTGGTTTGTTAGCAATAGCATAATTTGACTCCTGCCCTACTTTGAGACCACAAACTCTATGTGAACAAAGAAATCGCTTCATTTTTTTTCTTTTCCTTGGGTCACTCCAGTCCATTATCATATATGTAGATTTTTTGCCATTTTCATTCTCCCAGGTCTCGCAAAACAATTCAACTGCCAAATAGTGATACTCATATGGCTGGTATGTTATACTTAAGCCCACACTCCATGTTATTGACCACTTCTGGGCCGGCAAGAAATCATCTAGTGAGCCTTCACACCATGACACTAATACAAGTGTTCCATTTGAGGAACCAACAGTAAATAGGGATCAAGAGAATCCTACCCATCTGGGTTCTCTGACTAGATACCCAACTTAATTGGTATAGGAGACCCAATTTGGGATTTAGTTGACCATCAAAACATTATAGATATGGTATCTCCCTTTGTACTGAACCTGTTGCTAGCAGCATTGGACCACTATGAGCTACAAGATTTCTTGGAGCTTCTGTATCATATCACTTCATGATATTGTGCATGAATCTTTCCACAATAATTCAGGACAATGCCTCATCTTGAAGTCCATTTCCCACAATTAGACTAAATCCATGTAGTTTTCTCAACTTTCTTTTTTCCATATCAGACCTCACTCTTTTGGCATCTGTCCACCTTCCAACTGCTGCATAGATATTGTAAAGCATCACATATGATCTGGAATTTTCTGGGTCCATTTCTAAGAGCATCCCACCAATTTTCTCTCCAAGTTCAACATTACCATGGATTCTGCAAGCACCCAACAAAGACTCAAGCAGGCTTACAGAAGGTTTACAAGGCAGTCCTTTAACAATTTCATACGCTTCATTCAAGTGACCTGTTCTCCAAGAAGGTCAACCATGCAAGAATAGTGCTCCATTTTTGGTGATATTCCATATTCTAGCAAAGAGTTGAATGCCACGCGGCCTTGCTCAACTAAGCCAGAATGGCTGCAAGCTGATAAAATATTCAAATAAATAACATCATCAGGTCTCATCCCCAAAAGTTCCATCTGGGACAAAAGGTCTAGGGCAGCTTCACCATCCCCATGCAACCCATACCCATTTATCATTACACTCCAAGATATAGCATCCTTTTCAACCAACCCATCAAACAGTTTCTCTGCTTTTAAAATGTAGCCACATTTTGCATACAAATCTATTAATGCATTACAGATGACCACGTATCTGTCAAAGCCCATGCATATTAGGTAAGCCAGTACAGAATGAGTAAGATTGATGCTATTTATTTGAACACAAGCTGAAATTAAACTCAGAACTGTAATTTTGTCAGGCTGCAGTCCCAGTTGAAGCAAATCACAGAAGAATGCAACTGCTTTTATGGCATTTTTTGTTTGAACATGTACAGACATAACAGCATTCCACAAAGATATATCCCCCTTTTTCCCCATTTGGAATACCAATAGACATAAATTTATATTTTCAAATCTGGCATACATGAATATAAGAGATGAAACAAGAGGGGTTTCTTTTACAACTCCTGTTCTAACAGCAAATGCATGTATAGATTTACCCTGCAACTGCGTGCAGCATAGAGGTAATAAATTTAGCAAGGTTACATAATTTGGCCTCTGACCTTCTCTTATCATATGACTAAATAAGACCAAAACCTCATTCTGTAAGTTGTGATATCGGCAGCCAGTAATTAGAGCATTCCAAGACACAACATTTCTTTGAGACATAACTTCAAAAAGTGACCTCCCAGCTTCAAGATCTCTGCAGTAGCAATACATGCTAATGAGGGCATTTAGTAAAGAAACATCAGAGTCAATCCCAGTTTTTATAGCAAAATCATGAATAGCCATTCCTTGCAACAAATCTTTTCTCTCGCTAAAAACAGGAATAATACTTATCAGGGTAACCAAATCCAACTCCATGCCATCTTTATGCATCTGGTGAAGAAGAGCAGTAGCCTTCTCTACATCACCATTGTGTACATACCCAGATATCAAAGTATTCCATGATACAACATTTCTTACAGCCGTTGTGTTAAATAACTGAACAGAAGAGGAGAGCTGATGACAATCAGAATAAAAGGCCAATAGTGCATTTGTCACCTTAAGGTCTGAGGCAAGTTGCTTTCTAACACTAAACGCATGGGCAGACTTGCCCAGCAAAACAGCCTGTAGCTTGGAGCAGGCAGAAAGAACACTAATAATGGAGACTGCATCTGGATTGCATCTAGCTAACTGCATTTCACGAAATGTGGCCAAACTTGCATACCATTGCCCATTATGCACATAACCAGAAACCATAGAATTCCATGACAGGAGATTTCTATTGGACATCTGATCAAAAAGTAAGTACGCTGAATTGACATCTCCAAGCTTTGAATACATAGATACAAGGGCTGTTAACACAGGAAGTTGATACCCTGACCCATGCTTTATAACACATGCGTGAAGGGATTCACCAAACCAAAGGCTATTGGAGTTCTCACAGGATGGGATGATGGACACAAAAGTGACCAAATTAGGCTGCAAGCCAGCACGGATCATTTGCTGGAACATCTCAAAGGCATCAAAATTGTTTTGCCTCAGTGTATATGCAGATATCATAGCGTTCCAAATAGTAACATTCTTTTCCAGTATAGAATCAAACAAACTTCTAGCAATCAATAAATCCATGTCAATAGCATACATTGAAATTAAAGCAGGCACCAAAAAATTATTTGAAAAATATCCAGATTTGACAGCAAATCCATGAAGACATTTACCAATATTTAAACATCCCAAACGAGAGCAGACAGGAATTATGCTGGCAAAAGTGCTGACATTGGGCTTCAAACCCATCACAAGAATCTGCCTGAAAACCTCCAAGGCTTCCTGATCAAACCCATTTGTAGAATAACCAGCAATCAATGCATTCCAACAAACCAAGTCTGGTTGTGGAATTCTATCAATCAGCTTACATGCGTTCCCCACATAACCAGACTTCGCATACAAATCAATCAAAGCAGTCTGTATAACTAAATTTTGTTCAAACCCAGTTCTCAAAACAACACAATGAACCTCCTTTCCTGTCCGTAATGCATTCAAAGCCGAACACGCCTTGATGACAAATGGAAAAGTGAAGTCATCAGAAGGACAACCTGAAGCCCAACAACTCAGATAGAGAAATAAGACTTCTTTATAAAGACAATTATTGCACAGACACCTGACCATCAAATTCTGCAAGACCAAGCTCGGCTTTTCAATACGTCGGAATAGAGAGAGAGATATATCTGGAGCACCCAGATAAAAGCAAGAACTAAGGAATTCTCCTATGATAAACTCGTGCTGAACTAGACCCTTCACGAATAGAACTGACATCATAGGCTTCAAGTCTTCTATGTTTCGGCAAAGCCTTATCAGACGAAGACATTCGGTTCCTATGGGATTGCTTGCATTTGCATAATGTAAAGGAAAGTTGTTCACGGATCGTTTAGCTCTTAAACGAGAGAGTTTTGAGGGAGATATAAGCGTGGCAAAGAATCTGAAAGAGGGTGACGATAGACTTGAAAGAGAGAGTACAGGAAGAAAACTCAATGGAATAAGGGTCAAAACCAAGTTCACCTTTGCTGTCAAACATGGCATATGTTTTCTGGGTTTCCCACCATTTACTGTCCTTACCAACTGATACCTAAACATTTGCAATTTGCACTCATGCAACGGAAGAGTGGCCGCCAAAGAAACAATGTGAATTGTGTGAGTTTGTTTTATTTTTCTTTCCTAGTTTTTATTTTTTATTTTTGGGTCAATTTAGAGGCCCATTAGAGTTCCCTATCTCTTTTTATATATCAAGAGGGATTTTAAAAATGGAACACTGACTTTTTTTTTTCTTTTTTATTTTATTATTATGGATGGAACACTGACAATTGGTCCATGCTTCCAAGTTCCAAGTTGGCTCTTTATCAAATAGAAAGAAAAAAAAAAAAAAAAAAAATCCAAGCACGACCTTCTTCTATTCATTATATAAGCACCTATTTAGGTTGAGGAGTTTTGTTTTGGATATTTGGGTTTAATTGGAACTTAGAAATCTAGCATCAAATTAGATTCGTGTACATAACATGTTACGTAGAATTTTACTTTAAAAAAATAGGGACAATTATTTTTGTTTATTTGTCGTTAATTACTTCCATGCAATTTAGTAGAAGTTATATAATTGAATTAATCATTAGTTGAATGGATATGAATCGGGACAAGGAGTAAAATAACGTTGAAAAAATTTGTATCCTGAATTAACCATCTTTGTGGTGTATATACATGTAAGGTATCTATTACAATTTCTTATCAAGATTGTTAGATACATTTACTTTGTGTGGTTATAAAGATAGCATAGATAAAAGTTTCAAAAGTTAACGGATATTCTAGGATATGGGAGTTGTAGAAGGCATTTAATTCCGAATAAGAACCAAGCCATCCAATTTAAGAGGTTACCATCACTTCAAAGAGTACTGTAGGATGAATGTAGACAAGAATTCACCAAGACGACAAAAAACTTGGAATCAAGAGAGCCTATACCATCATGACACAACACAGGATTTAAATCAACCATTACTTAGCTAACTTGTCAAATATTGATAAGGCCTCTAAGCAAAATTGGGAAATTTAAAAAAGGGAAAGAAAAAAAAAAAAAGTCCAAAACCCCCCATTTGATTTCTCTATAAAACATCTATAAAACATTAAAAACCCTAAAATTTTGGACATTACACTAAACCCCTATGTCTTGTTTTATGTGTAAATTGTTAATTGTGCTGCACTTGAACTCTATTAAGGTTATTGAGCGTAAAACAAGACAAATACTCCTTACATTTTTGTTTATGTGAAAATTTGGACCTACATTTCACATAAAACAATATCACATAGGTGTTTGTGTTCTGCTCAGAAACCTTAGGAGAATTAAGTTTTATACCAGTGTCAACTTTGCATCAAACAAGTGAGGGTTGAGACCATACCCACAACCAATCGCTCTACTCAGATTGCTTGCTCCATTTTTATGGATTTCATAGGTATTAAATCAAATATATATATATATATATATATAATGCATGATCTCAGAGGTTCTCTTAAACTCTCAAATTATAATGCCTAGGTACTAAACTAATTACCATATCCTGTCTTTCATTAAAATCATTCATTCAAGAAGAAAGACAAACAAACTGTCAGACAAACAAATAAAATGGCTGTTTAACGACAACAACAACAAAAAAAGAAAAAAAAGAAAAAGAAAAAAAAGGCTTGGATTACCTGACATTGCTAATTTATCAAATGTCCCGGAAGGAACTTTCATATTGCTAATATAAATTACACACGGTTGTAAATGATAGTCTGCCGTACCCATAATAAGTCTAATAAACCTTTTTTTTTTTTTGAAGAGGGGGGGGGGGGGGGGGGGGGGGGGGGGGGGCGGCTATAGTACATAAACAGCGACAGCATTGTCCAGGAACAACCTTCTGCAAAGGATCAAACTCTCTAACACAATCTCCCAATAATATTCTTGAGTTCTAAGGCCCATATGTAGTTCTCCTCATAATCCGCATAAACTCCTCAACACTAACTTCTCCATCACCTGTACATTTTAAAGGCCATCACATCCAAAATCAGCATTTAATAACAAATTCTTGAAAATAGAAATTTGACATTGTTAAATCTACAAAATTTCATAGTCTACCCTACTGTTCCACACTTGAAGCTCTTGAAAAGACAAATTTCACCCTCGGATTTTTATGTGTTATAAGTGTAGAGTTGGTTCTTGCATTTTCAATTAGAATAATTCACCCCTTGGAGATTATGGTTCCTTCCCTTTTTTCAATTGGTAACACACCTAATGGATTTTAAATCTCCAACCTTCCCTTCCGTTCCATTGTAAACAAGGGAGGATGTGCCATTAAATCTTAATGGCGTTAACCACATTTTATGTAAATGAATTTGCCATATCACTCATACTTCTTACATGATATTATATTCTAATTATCAAACCCATTTAAGTACCCAAAGAGAGAAGGGGGGGGGGGGGGGGGGGGGGGGGGGGGAATGGCACATAATTCGAGGGAAAAAACATATGCAATATTTGATGCCACTTTGGGAAATTACGCTTCGTTTGTTTCAACGTAAAATATTTACAAAGGTAAAATATTTTACATGCTAAATATTTTCATTTTACCGTGTTTCATTGCATTCTTGAAAATACACAAAAAAAAAAAAAAAAAAAAATGTACATTTCATCAAAATGAAAGAATTATACAATCTCACAAGCTCTTCCTTTATCAATTCCCAACTCACCCATTCACTTTCAGGTACACCCAATAAATTGATTGTTAGGCACTGTGATTTTACACCCCATATAGAGCACTACAAAGTAATTGACGATACCAATGATTCATACGAACAATTTCAATAATTTGACCTCCCACTAAGGAGTTGTGCTATCCATCAATTTAAGTTAATTGGTTGTGCCAATGGCTTATTCTGCCTTTTACAAAAGACCGCATTGTACCATGGAACCCCTCTATCTGAAAATCTTTTACGCATCCTGAGCCTTCCATTAAGGCCACCCAACAACTCAGCCATCAATGGACCCACAAACCATTCCAGCCACCCACCGTAACTCAAAAACCCAGCCACCCACCAAAACCATAAACCAGCCAAAAAGCCGAAATCAATAAACCCATGCAGTGGTAAAAAAACCAGATCTGAGAACCAGTGGGTGAGTTGATGAAGGTGGAGGTAGATCCAGTATGATGTAGGATAAAAGAATCGGTGGAGTTAGAGCCAGTGTATAGTCAGACCAAAAACAGAATTGGTGGATTTGAGAGGTTGAACCAAGAATCGGTGGGTGGAGGTGTAGAGCCGACGATGGCAGAGATGGAGTAGGCGACGAGACCCGTCGAAGACAAGTGGTGCCGATGAACCTGAGAGTAACTTGGTGGCTCTGGTTTGTGGGGAGGGAGAACTTGAGAATGAGAAGGAAGAGAGCGTGAAAGGGAATGACGTATTAGGGAGAGTGAGAGTATCGGGGTGAGAGCTTGAGAACAAAAGTAAAATATTTTACCAAAATTTTAAGTGTAAAATATTTTATATAAATTTGCCTAGTTGATTTGGTTGACTAAAAATATTTTACTGTAAAACAAACACAGTAAAATGGAAAAATATTTTTCTGAAAATATTTTATACCAAAACAAATGGAGCGTTAATTTACCAAAAAATGCCCATGGGAAGATGCAAGGACTAAATTGAAGTTCAACATAAAGTCCAAGGAGTTATTGCTCAAATGGAAATGCATGGACTAAATTGACATGATGACACTCACATGAAAATCCAGGGGCCCCATATGATATTTACACAAACTAGAAGATCATCTTTTATATATAGAGAGGTTCAAGTTATACCTAGTGTTCCTATGAACAGGGCTGTGTTATTTTTTTAATAAAATCTTTATGTTACTTATTAAAATAAAAAAAAAGATATACCTAGCGTAACTTTTGCCAATATTACATCCCTTATAAAATTATATTGAAGGTGTCAAATCCACTGTTTGATATTGTTTCCTAATGCCATCCATTTTTGCAAAATATCAAAATTATCAAAATTTAATAACTATCTCATCTGTAAAATATTTATATTTAAATTTTTTTGTACTTTAAATTACACAAAAAAATAAATTTATAGATCGGATGGTAAAGAACAACCGATTAATACTAACTATGACACAAATGTTAAGACCAAAAAGAGCATGTAAAGCGTGTAGCATTATCAAAGAGTTACATCAAGTGTAACTTTATCTAGACCCTACAAATAGTAAAGCAAAGTGGTAACTGGTAATCAATAATATCTACATCCAATATATAAGTACGCAAACTTACGGTCACGGTCAGCTGCATCAATCATCTCTTGTATATCATCGTTAGTGAAGTTCTCATCCAGCTCCTGTACTATGTGCTTAATGTCTTGGACAGATATCTTCCCCTGCATGCAAATGGGAAAAAGAATAAGTTAATGACAAGATGAAACAGAGAATTTTTTTTTATTTTTTATATATATAAACAGAACAGAACATTACATTGTTATCTTGGTCAATAATGTGGAATGCTTTCATGAGCTCCTCCTTAGTGTCCCTTTCTCCAATTTTGGCTGTCATCATGTGCACAAATTCATCAAAATCAATTGCTCCACTGCCATCCTTGTCCACATCTGCAATCATTTGATTGATTTGCTAGAATGACACAATACAGCATTATGTTAGCCATGTAGTCAAAACTAAAAAATCAAAATTTGATAGAAAGATGCAATATATGGCTATAATTTTATGGGCCTTTTGGCTAAGACCAAATGTGAGAGAAAACTATATAGTTCTCAATATAAGTCAAGAACCCCTCAAGCAACATGCAGAGATTCTCCTAGGACAACCTAAGGAGAACTAGATACATCACATTAGCACCTAAGAATCACCCTAAAGAAGGGAGTCCAGCATATGCCCCCATCTTAATCAAGTAGACTTACTGCTGCAACCAAAATTTATCAAAAAAGAGCAAATAACACAACATACAAGCACTACTGCCACAAAGAGAGAGAGTTTCAATGTCACCATTTCTAATCACCAACGCCTGCTTTTTTCTTTCTTCTAGAACTGTCCTTCAGATATAAACAAACCACACTCTTCAAAAACACACGCAGACACATGCACTTGACCACACAGGAAAAAAAAAAAAAAAAAAAAAAAAAAAAAAAACAAGGGAATGAACTGGTGCAAAGAAACTACCTCTTCTGTCATTTCAAAACCAAGAGCCCTGTCAAAAGAAAACATCTCTATTGTAACGTTTCATGAGGAATCAACTTGAAAATTCTTAGTAAATTTGACATGAACGTCTTACCTCATGGCAACATTCAGCTCCTTGGCATCAATAGTGCCTAGACAACAAGGTCAAACAAAAATATTATTGGAAATTAAAAAAAAAAAAAATTACAAACACGACAACGGATAATTTCAATACCTGAGCCATCAGTGTCAAATAACTCAAACGCTTCCCTGATCTCTTGCCTTTTCTGCTGACTTAACCCATGATGGCGTCCTCTGGGTTTATCTTTCCTAGATGGCCCTCTATAGTGAGTTGACTGATGTAAAGATAGAATATTTGGGAAAAAAAGAGTGTCAATAAACAAGTATAGGTCTCTATAAAAGATCAAGAACGAGGTATATGGCTTTATTAACATGTTAATAGCAAGTGTAATGTATGTATATCACACATGATCCAAAGTGACACCATGTTTTCAAAAAAATTTCTCAACATTCATCTCCTGCCTTCATGCGATCCTCCACAACTAACTAATACAAACGCAGTAAACTGAAAACCAAGCAAAACACAGTACCTTACATTTATTTATTTATTTTCTTCTATCAGCAAAGAAAATGAAACCGAGAATATACCAATCAATTAGCAACTCCACGTCCCTTAAAATATCCTAAACATATTCGAAAAACAGCCAATTTCTTAATATATCACGACCTTATGGATTTCCTATGAAATTAAACTTAATATATCATGACCTTAAGGATTTCCTATGAAATTAAACTGACCCTACCTTCTTTCTTCTGATTAATCCTTGTTTCTAATCTCTTTAAGAAAAAAAATCCCAATTGGTAATTTTTTGCTTACTGATCCCAATTGATAATTATATCATATAATTGCACTGCTACACCTATGACCCTATAAAAAATCACTTCAAAACTATTAGTCTATCAAGTAATTATCAACGATCAGAAACCAAAATCTAGCTCAAGAAATATTAGAATCATTAAGATTCACGGCGAGTATGGAATAAAATTCGGAAAGATCAAAACTTTCAATCTCAAAATATGACATTATCAAAGACAAAATCATTAAATTGGGAAATTAAACTAGGGGTTTCGTAAGGAGAACTACTTACCATAGTTTGGGTCGGTGAGTTCGCAACGCGTTAAGGTTGTCAAGGATAGTCCTCGAAGAAACCTGGGAAATCCAAAAATATGTCAAATGTCAATACGTTCTTCTTCGCTTTGAAGATTTTGTATATTTGGGATCAAATATAAATGTGTTCCAATTTTTTATAAAATAAATTTTTAAAAAAAAGTGTTGATTTGACGGTGACCTTTGACAAGTGGGCTCGAAGTGTTTGTGGACTTGGGTCATGGGCTGGGCCTGGGTTTAGTAAGTCTTTTTTGTTTTTTGAGTAACCGGGTTTAGTAAGTTTTGGACTCAGGCCTAGCCGGGTTGGTATAATGGCTTCTCCAAAAGCACAGGTGCACAGACCACCACCAACCACCCACAACCAAAAATTCAAATCATAGAGCCATAAAAAAAAAAAAACTCCACGTACCCAGATAGGAAACCCAAAAAAAGAAAAAGAAAAAAGAAAAAGAAACCCAACAAACAAAGAATATAGGAGAAATTACACTTTACCCACTGTGGTTTATCCAAAAAACACTTTACCCACTTGTAGTTTAAAAAATAACACTTTGCCCATCTGTAGTTTGATCTGTTAGCAAAACGTTACCCACCTCTAACCCTGCCGTTACTCTAACACCAATTCACTAAAAAAAAAACAATAGCAATTGAATCAAAACTCTTTCCTTTGAGAAACCATAACGGAGCATGACTTGCACTTTCATAACAGAGCATATCTTGCAATTTCCAAACCAACCTTTACACACACAGACGCTGACACAAGAAAATGTATAGCACTGATAACAGCAATAGTTCTTTTTTCGTTCTTGGCAGAAAATGTATAGCACAAACCCAATTTCTCAACAAAAAAAAAAAAAAATCATTAACACGCTACACATTGAGATAACAACAATCATTGATTTACTCTATTTTTGTACGTGTATGAAAAGTCAAAAAAAGTTGTAAATATGAGAAAGTGCCTTAGAAATGGAATTAGATGGTGAAGCACGACAATACGTGGTGCGTGGAGCACAAATATTGGATCAAAACTCCAATGAGAAGTCTGTGAAAATACATAGCACAGAGCAAAAAAATGTATAGCACAGACCCAATTTCTCAAAAAACTTTTTTTCATTAACACGCTACACATTAAGTAATCTACCACAAATTTTTTTTTTAAAAAAAAAATCTACCAACAAATACCAAGACAAATTAACAACATAATCTGCTAGCAAGAAAAAAAAAACTTCAAAAACGTGATCTGCCAGCAATAAGCTGCAAATCTTCAAAAAAAAAACTTCAAAAAAAATCAAAATTGCGGTAGAAATTTGCCAGCAATCAAAAAAAAAAAAAAAATCTACCAACAATTTTTGAAAAAGAAATCAAGAACCCTAATTATGAAAAACGTACCTGTGGTTTAAATCAAGAGAGAAAATCTTGAAGATCCTTCACATGGGTTAGGATCAAGCTGCTAACTTCTCTTGATGTTGAGAGTTTTAAGTTTTTGTCTTGATGGAGTGGACCACAATCTGGAATAGGGAGTGTACATGTACAAGGATTTTTTTTTTTTTTTTTTTTTTTTTTTTTGTTGCCAAAGGAAAGAGTTTTGATTCAATTGCTATTGTATTTTTGAGTGAATTTGTGTTAGAGTAACGGCAGATTTAGAGGTGGGTAACGTTTTGCTAACGGATCAGATCACAGGCGGGTAAAGTGCCATTTTTTAAACCTCAGGTGGGTAAAGTGTTTTTTGGGCAAACCACAGGTGGGTAAAGTCTAATTTCCCCAAGAACATAATTTGAAAATCTAACCCAGCGAAGGCGAGATTAGGTAGCAACCAAAAACCCAAGACCGTTAAAACTCGTTAATCGGACCCAAGGGTGATACAAGAGAGAAGAGAGATGGGTTTGTGCAAGGAAGAGGCATAATGAGTTTGGTAGCACCGGTGATGGTGATTGACATCGGTTAGTGGGTGGTCATCGGTGTGAGATTGGTTGTGCAAGATGGGTGGAGATGAGAGGGTTACGGCTTTGTGAGTGAGAGAGATGAGAGATGGAGAGGGGGAGAAGAACTCGAACATAGGAAGGGTAGAAACTGAGAAAATTTCGGGGAGTGAGGGGGAGAAGAAAGTGTAAAATGATTTTCAGTTTTTTCCTTTCACTTAAATTATTTTATATACTGACCAATTATTTTAATCCAAAATAAACATAGTAAAATATGAAAAATATTTTACATCAAAACAAACTGTATATGAGATTAAATTATATAATGGTCTAAAACTTAAGTTTTCGACACCTTGCAAAATAATAGACAACACAACTATATTTAATTAGTTCTAATACTTATTTGAAAAATCAATCATACTGGGAGTTTATTAAGATGTTATTAGGTATGGTAAGATGTATTAAATTTTAAGTAAAAAAATTAATATGACAATCTTTTATTTGATCTTGTAAAATATGAGTTTTACACTCTATTCTTACCAAATTCGAATTGATCATATATAGGACTCAAGTAAAAAATGTACTAGAATAGATAGTCTTTTATTATTATTATTATATTATTATTATTATTATTATTATTTAAGCATACATTGTAAAGGACATGTATGGTCCCTTGGATAATTTATTTTTGTATTCTTGCATCTCTTTTTTCTATAAATGAGATGTCATTCAGTTGTATCAGATTAATTAAATGAGATGTCATTCTCTAAAAAAAAAAGAAAAAGATTAACGAATAATAATAGAAGCCTTTTAACAGTTCTTTTTCACTTTTCTTTTGTAATCCTCCAAAATCAAGCTTTTGGACTTGTTACGAGATTGTTTCCTTAATTTGGCATGTTGATATATGAGGGAGAGTCAGTCACATTGGACATGATAAACTTGTGAGGAAAATATTGATCGATAAAAAAGAAGATGCCTTTGGGTGCATGGTAATGTTATCTAAGACTGAATGTCTGTCAAAGAGAAAGTAATGTAGACAGATGATCAAACAATGTCTAGCCACTGTATACCATGGACCATGGTGAAAACCTTGGAGTTCCCCTAGGGTTTAGGTTGGTATTTACTTCGAACTTGGTGTGCCTCATCAGGCCTATCCCATGGGGACCCAAGAATTGGGTATAGTTACTGCCCCTAAAGCTCCGTGGGACCCAGTCTTGGGCCTGCTAGGCTCAACTCCCTCTAGGCCTCCGCAATTGTACCCTGCCCTTAAGTCAAATGTTCAACACAATTTGGTAATAGTTGTTGACATAATAAATAAATCACTTTCGAGTTTTATCACCTAAAAAATTTTAGTGAATCAATTTAATTAATATAAAATTTAGGGAAAATTAAATTATTTTGCTATACTCTGTATCAGATTAGTTCTTATATTTTTACTTTTGTCAACTTAAGTCTTAAACTTATGAAATAGTTTCTATTTGAATGTTGAAGTATGTGTTCGTTGTTATTACTCATTTTCGTTATTCTAAGCAATAATGCGGTAGAGAAACCCAAAAAACTAGCGGTGAAGCCTAATGTTTCACTTAGATAATAAACTTCTTCTTCTTCTTTTTGTTTTTGTTTTTGTTTTTGCAATTACTTTCCCACTATAAATGAAGTTTTTTTTTTCTCTGTGAATCTTCTTGTACAAATGGTTACCAGATTGATTTGTTAACAAGCAAAGTCAGATGCAGAATTTAATTGATATTTTCCTCTTTTTCTCAATTTTAATTTTGCTAAGAACAACATGAATTTGAGACTTTAATTAACAAAATTAAAAAGTTAGGACATAATTTGAAATATGGTATAAACTTATTGTCTTTTTTTTTTTTTTTTTTAATTTTTCTAATAAATTATTACGTCCAATTGAGACTTTGACCATGACGTCATGTGAGAGGAGGACGGATTCTGCCAACTCGGCCTTAGAGTTTCACAAGCAATATGGTTGAAATTTATGAAAATTTTCTTGTGGTTCATTTGAAATTTGGTATGATAGTGTTATATTATTATTAGGTAAATAACATTACCAAAAATGAGATGGAATATATACAATATGGATTTATATATATATATATATATATAAATAGACACATTGAGTATATTATGAATTTGAATAAAAAAAATTTGGGATTAAAAGAATGGCAATATATATGTTATCTTTTTAATAACATTCCAAGTAGTAGCACACTTAAGTTAGCTTAATTTATTTTATAAGATATTATTTAAACTCAATTAATATATATTTTTTAAAATTTTAGCTATGTTTTCAAGAAAAATAACAAGGGATGAAGGTGATGTTTAAAATAACAAAAGTATTTATTTTAAAACTGGTTTTCTTATTTTATTTAAATTCTAATATACATTCATATGGTTTATGTGGGGGTAAAAACTATTGAATAAACAATTGGGTTTTTGGCCTGATTGGTTGGTACCAGTTTATTTTTGTTAGGGGGCCTCTAAGCCCACGAGTTAGCTTACACTGCAGAGGTCCGAGGAGTTGTCCAAGGATGAATGTCTCCTTGGACAGGCCCGACGATGACCTTGGGACTTTCCAAGAAGGTTAAAGGCAGAATTCTGGAAAAAGTTAATGGGTAAAAGGGTGATCAAGCACCCTCAAGAAGCAATGACGTGAGAGAAATGTCTAAAGAAAATGCTGCAACTTTCACATTAAAGACCCTGCATCTATCTCCCTGGCCGCATTAATGGAGAAATGACCTTTGAACAGTAGAATTTAGCCTTCCTGCTATTGTTTGAAGACTTCAAGAAGGTGGCGGATAAGACAAGTATCTAAGGGGAAGATTCGTATAACACGTGGAGGAGCCAGTGAAGAAGAAGTATATAAGGAGACAAGAGAGGAAAGAGAGGGGGATTTGCACTTTCTGCTAAGAAAAAAATAGGAACTAAAGATTGTAAACTTTGACCTAGAAAAGACAATATTTATACAAATCATTCTCGGCTTGCGTCCAAGGAGATCTATTTGTTATATTTGTTCATTGTTTGCACAGATTGTAGCACTTTAGCTTGTTAATCGAACTTCCAACATCCCGACCCTAGATTTCAAACCCATACTCTATAAATTTTATTGTATAAGGCTCATTGAGACTGAGCCCAATATTCGTTTTTGAGTCCGAGTACAATTGTGCACTTACAATTGGCACCGTCTGTGGGGATCTAGCGTTGAAGGAATTGGAACATCATGGCAGGTTTAGGCTCACACCATGTAGAATCTCAGGGATCACAACCCGAAGATCTTTTCGAACGTCTTGAGCGCCGGAGGGATCAAGAGGGAAGCGTTCACATCGTATATCCTGGCGTGAGTCATACGCGCAGTGGAGGCAGTGCCACCCATGAAAATGATGCCAAGGCCATGTAGAGGGAGATTAACCACCTCAAGAAGAAGCTGCGCCGTGTCAGACGAAGGCGGGCTTCACCCTCATCCAATCCTTCTTCAGGGGAATTCCGGGGAAGCAATTACAGTTCAAGGTCCAGGACCCCCTGGCTAAACCTTCTCTTGTGAAGAGGATGACCTACCGGGTCGTAAGCATAGGAGGCTTCCTTCCAGGGGCTTGGGGAACGAAGCTATGAGCCGAGCATTACACCAACTCTCCAAATCGCCATTCTCACGCAGGATTGAGAATGGAAAGCTCCTCAGGTGGTTCACCCAGCTCACTTTCACCATTTATAATGGCTGGACAAACCCAGCGAAACATGTGAGCCACTTTAATCAGAGGATGGCGGTGCATTCTCACAATGAGACCTTGATGTGCAAAGTCTTCCCCTCTAGCTTAGGACCTGTTGCTATGAGATGGTTCAATGGACTAAAGTCGAGGTCTGTCGGTTCGCTCAGGGAACTTACTAGGGCATTCGCGTCTCGGTTCCTTACATGCAGTAGAGTTCCTCAACGGTTGGACTCGCTATTATCTATGGCCATGAGGGAGGGTGAGACGTTGAAAGCATACTCCGACAGGTATTGGGAGACGTTCAACGAGATAGATGGAGATTTTGACGAGGTGACGATTAATACTTTTAAAGTGGGCCTTCCCACTGACCATGGCTTGAGGAAATCCTTGACTAAAAAACCTGTACGGAGTGTACATCGCCTCATGGACCGTATTGACAAATACAAAAGGGTTGAGGAAGATCAATAGCAGGGTAAGGGTAAGGGTAAGGGTAAGGCGAAGGTTATCCCGCAGGATATGAGGGATTTCAGGTCGGACAAGTATCATAACAATAAGCTGAGGAGAGATTACTTTAGGTAGTTTGGCTTAGCCACTCCTCAAACAGTTAATACTGTATTCCGAGAATCAGTGCACCAACTACTGGAGAAAGTCCGAAAAGAACCCTACTTCAGATGGCCTAGTACGATGGCGGGGGTCCCTACGAAGCAGAATTAGAATCTTTTTTGCCAATACCACTAGGATGTGGGTCATACTACCGAGAATTGTCTGACCCTCTGGAACCACCTGGAACAACTTGTTGGCATGGGGAAGTTGAAGCAGAACCTGTACCAACCTAACGGGCAAGACAGTCAGTCCGGCTCAAATAATTAGAAGAACAACTCATCCCGACCACCCTTGGGAACGATTAACGTTATCTTCGCCGCACCTGGCAGGACCAGTTCCTGTCCTACCAGGGTGATGGCAGTTTCACACTCCCAGGTTGAGTAGTCAAGCTTAAAGCCGAAGAGGATTAAAGGGAATGTGTCTGTCCTGGGATTCCCGAAGGAGGATAAGGTTGGGACCATCCAACCCCATGATGATGCCCTGGTGGTCACTTTGAGGATAGGGAATTATGATGTCAAAAGGGTGATGATCGATCAAGGCAGCGGCGCAAATATTATGTATCCCGTCTTATTTAAGGGGCTAAGATTAAAACTGGAGGATCTCACTTCCTATGACTCCTCTCTGATAAGCTTCGAAGAGAAGGCCGTCATACCAAAGGGGTAGATTCGATTGCCCATACAGTCTGGCTCGAAAACTGTGGAGGTGGATTTTATTGTGATTGACGCATACTCCCCATATACGACCATCCTTGCTAGGCCTTGGTTACACGCTTTGGGTGCTGTTTCCTTAACTTTGTATATTAAAGTAAAATTCCCCTCGGGGGGATTCACCGAAGAAATTCTTGGCAGCTAAGCAGTGGCAAGGCAATGCATATCGGTTGCAGTACTGCATCAAGCCAGATCAGAGTCCTTGGCGTCGGTTATGAAGGACTTATAGCAATTAACGACTCTGGATGCGCTCAAAGCAGTGACAGCAGAGGAAGCCATGTGTGAAGATTTGGAGAAGTTTCTAATAGCTGATGATCCCTAAAGGTTCTTTCAAGTTGGGGTATGTTTATCACACCAAGAGAAGATGGAATTGGTGGAGGTTTTAAAGAACAACATTGATGTCTTTGCCTGGGATCCCTATGAGGCTCCGAGGGTTGACCCAAGCTTCATTTGTCATCATTTGAATGTCAACCCTGCCATTGTTCCTAGGAGGTAGCCACCTTGGCGTTCCTCCAAAGAGCATTCCAAGGCTGTTAAAAAAGAAATGCTCAAGCTCAAGAGGGCTGGGGCTATTAAAGAAGTTTTCTACCCGGAGTGGTTGGCGCATACAGTTGTGGTGAAAAAGAAGAATGGAAAGTGGAGAGTATGTGTGGACTTCACAGATTTAAACAAAGTTTGCCCAAAGGACTCGTTCCCGATGCCACGCATCGATCAGCTTATGGATGCCACTGTCTGACATCCTCGGATGAGCTTTTTAGATGCCTTACAGGGCTATCACCAAATTCCATTGACGGCGGATGATCAAGAGAAGACTGCCTTCATTACTCCAACGGGGAACTATCACTATAAAGTGATGCTGTTCGGATTGAAGAATGCAGGGGCTACTTACCAAAGGATGATGACTAAAATGTTTGAGTCACAACTTGGAAAGACCATTGAGATATATGTGGATGATATGGTAGTGAAGAGTAAGACAATACCCATGCACGTGAAAAATTTGGACGACACCTTTCAAATACTTAGAAAGTACAAGGTACGCCTTAACGCCTCAAAGTGTTCTTTGGGGTGGGTTCCAGAAAGTTCCTAGGCTACATAGTGACTTATAGAGGGATTGAGGTAAATTCGGCACAGGTCATAGCCATCCAAGGCTTACAGCCACCTTAGAGTCCAAAGGAAGTTCAGAAGTTGACCGGAATGATTGCTGCTCTCAGCAGATTTATCTCTCTGTCAGCTGACTGGTGCAGGCCTTTTTTCCAACTGTTAAATAAGTGGAAAGGATTCCAATGGTCCGAGGAGTGCGCTTTAGCTTTCCAGCGACTTAAGGAATATCTTTCCCGGCCACCCATTATGTCTCTGCCGGAGGTTGATGAAATTCTGTTTGCGTACCTAGCTACTGCCGTCCATGTAGTCAGTTTGATCCTTATAAGGGACGATGGTGGGGTGCAAAGACCGGTCTATTACGTCAGCAAATCCTTGAATGAAGCTGAGGTGCATTACTTGCCCTTAGAGAAGGCACTTCTGGTTGTAGTCCATGCCACGCGAAAGCTTCCTCATTATTTCCAATCTCACACTGTTGTGGTTTTGACCCAACTGCCTCTCAAGTCAGTGTTACGCAGTGCTGACTACTCGGGAAGGGTAGCTAAGTGGGGAACTATTTTGGAAGCTTTTGACATCAAATACAAGCCATGCACCTCGGTGAAGGGCCAAGTTCTAGCGAATTTGGTGGTAGAGTTTGTTGAACCATTGTTAGAAGAAACTGCGAAGGAATCACGCATGGATGAAAAATCAGTTGGCATGATCATGGATAAAGGGCCCCCAATTTGGAAAGTGTCCGTTGATGGGGCAGCTAACTAGAGGGGTTTTGGTGTCGGACTTGTATTGGTATCTCCTGAGGGAATTGTCTTCGAAAAATCATTGAGGTTAGCGTTCTTGGCAACTAATAACGAGGCTGAGTACGAAGCGGTCTTGGTGGGCATGAACATGGTGCGTAGAATGGGGGGGAAGTAAGTTCATATGTTCTCCATAGAGGCTAGGGATCCAAGAATGCAAGAGTATCTGACCCAGGTCAAATGCTTACAATCCGAATTCGATTCTTTTATCCTTTCTCACGTTTCCAAAGGTGGAAACACACATGCAGACTCGTTGGCCACCTTGGCGATGTCCTCGGCTCAGTGTCTGCTTAGGATTATCCTTGTCGAAGACTTGTTAGAACTGACTCTGACCACTGCAAGTGCCGTCCATGTCCATCTGATAAGGCCTAGACCTAATTGGATTGACCCTATGGTATCTTTTCTAAAAAGTGACATTCTTCCCGAGGACAAGTCTGAGACAGATAAGATTCGTCAAAAAGCGCCTTGTTTCTGGCTATCCGAGGATCAGAAATTGTATAAACGCTCCTTTACTGGACCATACTTGTTATGTGTACACCCTGAGTCAACGGAGGCACTTTTGGAAGAATTGCATGAGGAAATTTGCAGAAGCCATACTGGGGGAAGGTCCTTAGCCCATAGGGTTCTGACTCAGGGATATTGATGGCCCAATATGCAGAGGGAAGCTTAGGACTATGCAAAAAAGTATGACCAGTGCTAAAGGTTCGCTCTCAACATTCATCAGCCTAGGGGAGTCCTTAATCCTTTGTCCAGTCCTTGGCCTTTCGCTCAATGAGGATTGGACATAGTAGGGCCTTTTCCGAAGGTTGTGGGAAACAAGAGGTGGCTACTCGTGGGAACTGATTAATTCACTAAATGGGTTGAAGCTGAGCCTTTAGCAAATATTAGGGATATCGACTCCAAGAAGTTTATATGGAAAAATATTATCACTAGATTTGGGGTACCTTGCACACTTATTTCAGATAATGGCGTTTAATTTGATAATAGAGCTTTCAGGAAGTATTGTAGTGACATGGGCATCATAAACAGATACTCCACCCCAGCTTATCCTCAGGAAAATGGGCAGGCTGAGGCCGTTAACAAGGTCATAGTTAGTGGACTCAAGAAGAGGCTGGATGACGCGAAGGGTAGATGGGTAGAGGAGCTACCACATGTTTTATGGACGTATCGAACTACGCCGCACAGCTCTACTGGAAAAATACCATTCTCTATGACTTGTGGGGCCAAGACAGTGATACCTTTAGAATCTAGTTTCCCCACGCTAAGGACGAGTTCTTTTAGTCCAGAAAGTAATGATGGCTTCCTAGAGAAAAGTTTGGATTTGGTTGAGGAACGACGAGAGGCCGCTATGGTCCAAATGACTTATTATCAGCAGAAGCTTAAACGAGGGTATGATGCCCATGTGAAGTTAAGGCCACTAGTGCCTGGGGATCTGGTGTTGAGAAAAGTTGTGGGTACTGCCAAAAACCCAGCGTGGGGAAAGCTAGGACCAAATTGGGAAGGAGCCTATCGAATCATTTCTGTAGCAGGCGTAGGGTCATATCGACTAACTGATCTAGATGAAAAGATTGTACAACGCTCTTGGAATGTAAACAACGTTCGAAGATATTATTATTAATAAAAGGTACTTTTATCGTTCGTGGTTCAAATTATGAATATGTATTTGGGTTTATCTGTTACTATTACTAAGTATCGAACAGAAACTTGGTCATGGATGGTTCTCAGACCACATACCTTGTAGAAATTGATATCTTATTAAGTATCAAATAGAAACTTGGTGATTTAGGGTCCTCGGACCACATTCCTTGTGGAAATTGATATCTTATCATTTGTTAAACAGAACCTTAGTATTGCCGGGTCCACAGACCTTCTACTTTGGGAAAATTAACATCTTCAGTTACTATTACTAAGTATCGAACAAAAACTTGGTCATGGATGATCCTCGGACCACATATCTTGTGGAAATTGATATCATATTAAGTATCAAACATAAACTTGGTGATGTAGGGTCCTCGGACCACATACCTTGTGAAAATTGATATCTTATCATTTGTTAAATGGAACCTTAGTTATGCTGGGTTCATAGACCTTCTACTTTGGGAAAATTAACATCTTAAGTTACTATTACTAAGTATCGAACAGAAACTTGGTCATGGATGGTCCTCGGACTACATACCTTGTGGAAATTGATATCTTATCATTTGTTAAACAAAATCTTAGTTATGTCGGGTCCACAGACCTTTTACTTTGGGAAAATTAACAACTTAAGTTACTATTACTAAGTATCGAACAAAAACTTTGTCATGGCTGGTCCTCGGACCACATACCTTGTGGAAATTTATATCTTATTAAGTATCAAACAGAAACTTGGTAATGTAGGGTCCTTGAACCACATACCTTGTGGAAATTGATATCTTATCATTTGTTAAACAGAACTTTAGTTATGCCGGGTCCACAGACCTTTTACTTTGGGGAAATTAACATCTTAAGTTACTATTACTAAGTATCGAACAAAAACTTGGTCATGGATGGTCCTCGAACCACATACATTGTGAAAATTGATATCTTATTAAATATCAAATAGAAACTTGGTGATGTAGGGTCCTTGGACCACATACCTTGTAGAAATTGATATCTTATCATTTATTAAACAGAACCTTAGTTATGTCGGGTCCACAGACTTTTTACTTTGGGAAAATTAACATTTTAAGTTACTATTACTAAGTATCAAACAAAAACTTGGTGATGTAGGGTCCTCGGACCACATACCTTGTGGAAATTGATATCTTATCATTTGTTAAACAGAACCTTAGTTATGCCGGGTCCACAAACCTTCTACTTTAGGGAAATTAACATCTTAAGTTACTATTACTAAGTATCGAATAGAAACTTGATCATGGATGGTCGTCGGATCACATACTTTGTGGAAATTGATATCTTATTAAGTATCAAACAGAAATTTGGTGATGTAGGGTCCTCGGACTACATACCTTGTGGAAATTGATATCTTATCATTTGTTAAATATAACCTTAGTTATGTCGGGTCCATAGACCTTCTACTTTGGTGAACTTAACGTTTCAAGTTACAGATTCTAAGTATCTAATAGGAATTTGGATATGTATGATTCTCGGCTCATGTACCTTGTATGAACTGATATCGTGCTTATTATCAAGACAAAGTCTATTTATGTCAAGTCCTTGAATCCTTTACTCTAGAAATACTAGCAAAAATCCATGTCGTATCAATGTTGAGACGTTGATGAAGTATTTTGATCACTTTATGCCTCAAATTGAATTCTAAGTTAGGTTGTTAGTTATGCATCATTGTGTCACACATGTTATAATCTTGAGACATGATTTGTAAAGTATAAGCTAAGCATGTGTACTGTTGTTTCAAGTTATGATAGTTTAAATATTGAAAGTGGAACCAGCTGTTCCACCCATTCATTCTTGTGCTGATGGGAATTCTTATACTAAAAAGTCTAAGTCAAATGAAGATTAAACCATACAGTCTTTCATTAATTACTTCTAATGTACATTACAAGCAAAAAAAAGAAGAAGAAAGTCTTTGTTACATAATAAGAAAGGGGAGAAGTCCTAGGCTCGACCCTAAACTTTTGAAGGAGGGTCCTACTCGGAAGTGTTGCCAGCTTCAGTGCTTCTTAGCTCCATTTCAAAAGGGGATTGGACCTTGTTTCCCTTGTTTGCTGCCACTGGTGGAGGGACGTTAAGCTCGGCGCTTGGCTTGTAGCATTCTCGGTACCTTCACCCTGCTCCTTCTTTTTATTGGAACTCGTAGGTTCTGTAGGAGCAGGAATGGGCTCTGGGATCACAGGAGGGGGCATGGAAGGAGCTGTCTTAGGGGCAAGGGCGACAGAAGGAATTTTTTCTATCTCCTAGATGTCAAGGGGAAGCCAAATGTTCTTGGGCTTCCTTAGCTTGGAAGTTGAAGGAATCCCTGCTACACTTAAGGCTTCCCCCTAGACTTGCTGGCAATATTCTCGGCACAGCGCGACGAACTCCTCCATCAGCTAGTTTTTTGTCGCCATTACCCCTTCCTTGTAAACAGCCTTCTTCGTGGCCTCCAGCGAGTTCTTGAAAGTGCGGGCCTCGTCCTTTATCTTCACAAGCTCCTTCTTCAAGTCGGAGTGTTCCTGTTGAGCTTTGGCTAACTCTTCATCCTTTTGACGAAGAAGCTTGAGCTGCCCCTCCACCTAGGTCCTCATTGTCCTCAGGCTGGCCTAGGCACCATCTTTTTCTCTTTTTAGCTCTGCCAGTTGCGTGGTGAGCTTTTCATTTTGCGCGAGGGCCTAGCCTAGGGACTTCTTAGTCTCCAGCTGAAGCTCTAGTTCGAGTCCAGCCTTCTTCCGAGAATCCCCCACCCACTTCTTGGCAGCAAAGACTTCCTGGATGGCCTGTGACGAAATATCAAAATATCAAACGCATAAAAATGTCTCCTACAATGAGGTGTGATGAAAAAATAAGGTGAAGATAAGATTTAAATACTTACTAAGGCCAAGTCCCTTTTTAGTGAAAGGAACAGATGAGGCTGGTTCATCTTGTCCAGGGCTTCCATGTCCTTGGGCAAAAGAAGAGGACGTTCCAAGGCATCGGCCAGGTGGAGAGCATGGCCTTGTTGGAACACCCTAATGTTGGACTGGCTAGAGATTGGTGCCCCGTCTAGCTTAAGCTTGGGAGACCAGTTAGCCGGTGCTCGGCGCACTTTAGCAAGGTCCCTGTTCTCCCCGCTTTCCACTGAGGAGGCACGTCCCTTGCCCTTGTCAGGTTTTTATTGCTGGGGTTGTTGTTGTTGTTGTTTCTGCTTCTTTTGCCTCTCCCCATCTGCCTCCTTGGCATAACCCTTCCTTTTCTTCTTAGACTCCGCAACGGGAGGCTTAGGGTCAGAGGGAGGAGGGGGTGGGGGCAAGGACGGAGGAACCTATGACCCACCTGCTCCCTTTTTAGAGACTCTCACGCCCCTCTTGTGCATCAGTTCCTTCAGGGCGTCCATCTTTTCTTCTTCGGAGCTGGAGTCAGGGCGGGCAACTACCAAACCTTGTATCCTCGAAGTCTCGGTGGGCTTGTGCTCCTCGTCCGAGAGAATGACAAACGGGTTTCCTCGAGGCCTTTCGACGTCCTCGAGTTGAAACTGGTCTATCTCTTCGTCCAACGAGTGTGGCGAGGACGCTTGCTCTTCTCGGACGGCGGTTGTCTGGGAATGCACCGAGAAGGAAATTGCTGCGATGGGGCATGTGTACAAAATGGTGGTGGGATCATCGGGAAGATCGTGGTCGGAGAGGAAGCCCGGTCTTGCCAGGTTTATCCTTCTACGTCGTTTATCCCCTGCGATGATCGCGTTTTCTATCTCCTGGAAGTCCACTAATATAGGATCGTATCCTAATATCGAGTGTGCTGTTCTCACTTGTAAATCTTCACTCACGGAGACTTCTGAGCATAGAACGCGGTTTAAGTCGGCAATGTTGCAGAAGCTCAGACATGGGCGTACGTGCTGTTTATCTATGAGAAGAGACATCCAAGGAGACAAACATGGTCAGTTTAGTAATAAACATAAAGACCAGAAGCAATAGTGTGTAATAAGAATTAAAGCAGTAAAGACGGTAGGATTGAATCACGGGTTAAGGAATTTAACTCCTAAGGAGTCACACCTGGATCTCCCTATACGACCTAGCAGTGAGGGCCGTCATGCCAGTTTCCTAAGGCGATGAGGTAGTCGTCCTTCATGCCTTTGTTGGATTTAGGCAGATAAGAGATCAACCTGACTACGCTGGACCGTGATTTAATGTAATATCCTACGTTTTTGAGTTTGTGGCACTTGTACATAAAGGCAACGTCGTGCCATGTGAGGTTTAGACCCATTTGCTTGTTCAAAGCGTCGACACTACCTAAGACCCTAAACACGCTAGGTGTGCACTGGTCTGGGCATAGCCTACGGTTGCGAAGGTATTCACTAGTCACATTCCTCATAGGGAGAGTCATTCCACCTTTTATGAAGGCAATCATTGGAATGATGACTTTTCCGTCTCTCCTAGCACTACCTACGGCTTCTATTGGACGGTATCTCAAGCCTACGTCATTGGGAATATGATACTTGGCTCTAAACCCTTCCATATCGGCGTCAAAATGAACGAGACACTTAAATCTACCCATTTAGGGAAAATGATAAAGATAGTTTGAAGAAGAGAGGGAGTTTAGATGGGAGCCGAGGACAAAAACCGAGGAGGAATGAGTAAAGAAAAGCAAAACTTACTGGAGTTGGTTATGCGAGTCTTCACAAGTTTTTGGAAAGAAAATGCGATGATTGATACTTTGATATGATTGATTTATGAAGAAATGAATGAAGGCGCGGGTTCTCAAGCGTTTTGACGTGCGGGAAACGGTCTCGAAATTAAGTTTGCCCTGCTCAAATTTTCAAGGGCCAACTTGGACCGTTGGATGTGCATTTCACAGTTGAACGTGGGGAACATGATGTAACTTGCGGTCATAAATGCGAGCGTTCCGGGTTTCGAAGCGTCAGAAAGCATTTTCAGGGAACGAAAGGACCCCCACACGTGTGGCAGTCTACAGAGCGTGTGGAATATGTACTGTTTGGTTCAAAACTCTATCTTTCTCCTCGGATGGGAGGGAAAAATAAAGTTTTGAAGGGCTATTGTGGGGGGAAAAAAGTATTGAATAAACAATTGGACTTTAGGCCTGATCGGCTGATACCAGTTTGTTTTTGTCAGGGGGCCTCTAAGCCCACGAGTCAGCTTACATTGCAGAGGTCCGAGGAATTATTCAAGGATGAATGTCTTCTCGGACAGGCCCGGTGATGACCTTGGGACTTTCCAAGAAGGTTAAAGGCAGAATTCTGGAAAAAGCTAATGGGTAAGAGGGTGATCCAAGCACCCTCTAGAAGCAAGGACGTGAGAGAAATATCTAAAGAAAATGCTACAACCTCCACATTAAAGACCCTGCATCTACCTCCCTGGTCGCATTAATGAAAAAATGACATCTGAACAGTAGAATTCAGCCTTCCTGCTATTGTTTGAAGACTTCAAGAAGGTGGCGGATGAGACAAGTATCTAAGGGGAAGATTTGTATGACACGTGGAGGAGCCAGTGAAGAAGAAGTATATAAGGAGACAAAAGAGGAAAGAGAGGGGGATTTGCACTTTCTGCTAAGAAAAAAAAATAGGAACTAAGGATTGTAAACTTTGGCCTAGAAAAGACAATATTTATACAAATCGTTCTTGGTTTATGTCCGAGGAGATCTATTTGTCACATTCGTTAATTGTTTGCACAGATTGTAGCACTCTAGCCTGTTAATCGAACTTCCAATATCCCGAGCCTAGATTTCAAACCCATACTCTACAAATTTTATTGTATAAGGCTCATTGGGTTTCAGCCCAATATTCGTTTTTGGGTCCGGGTACAATTGTGCACTTACAGTATATAATAATGAAATCTAATCACTTAAGCTATAGAAAATTCTAAATAGATTACAAATTTTCAAGGTTATAATAAAATTATGAAAATGTTGATGTCTAATATTAAGGTAAATTATACCAACCTTATTTGAGGTTTATAAAATGACACACTCCCCAACCCCAAAGGCAAACATACAACAATTTAATTTTCACTAATGAAATATTCTATATTTTAAAATATTCATATAAATTTATACATACTGCATACATAAGAGGAGTGATTCAACCACAAATCTTGAGGATGTGATTATCATTTGGTAAATAATGTAATATAAATCTTCTTTCAAATGAAATATTCCGTTTAATAACCGTTTGGTTTGAGAGGACATGGACTTAAACCTTTAACATTTTCCAAAAAAAAAAAAAACTTAAAGTGTGCAAAATAAATAACTATTTAAAAATCATCTTCTAGCTAGGCATACTTATTACTTAACCATCATATGTACGTACAATGAGTCGTTATTAGAAACTAGATGAACTGTAGTAAAAGAGATAGTAGCATTAATTGTTGGACCCCTAGATATGGATATGTGATCAATTGAATTAGAGGGGTCATGGTGTACAAGTGGTAAATAGTTTATTATGCATGTTTAGTCTTGGCCACGCATATTGGCCGAAGATTCTTTCCAATACTTTGCGGGAAGTCCTTGCTCAGGTACTGGAAATGGGGCATATTGTACTCCATTGCTAGACACCGCTACTTCCCACCTGCAAGTAAGACCATCAAGATTAGAGACAATGTGCATTTAGATAACTTGTTGCACAAAACGACATTGTTTTGGTTTTAAAATGAGTATTTATTAAAAAAAAAGTTATAAAGAGTTGTTGCCAAATAAATTTTCGAGTTTTAAAAACACTCTTTTAAGTTCTCAAAAATCAAAATGCCTAACTAAAAGGACCAAATGTATATAAATAATACAATTATATTGTAAGAGAATACAAGAGTCATCACGTGCGGATCATTGTTTTGTTATTGAAATATCCGAAATGCTCTCTGTACACCAAAAATCTCCACAAATTTTTTACTTTTACTTACAACTTACAAGCGTATCATAGTGGGATTTTTCTTATATGAAATTTTAGTGGGATTTATCCATTTAGGTGTGAAGATTAATGAGAGAATGAAAATTTCGGAAAATTTACGTTGTGTAATATTACTCTCGAAATTTCTGGAAATATTGTTGATTTCAACCACTGGCAGAATAATGAATGACAAATGAGGCAGAAAGAAATAATTAATTTTTTTAAGAAGGAAATAATTAAATTTTTGTTTGCCATATATTGAGGAGACCAAAGACGTATTAAGGATAACAATTAATCATTCATGTTCACAAATCTTGTTTAATTATGCTATTATGATTTAATTGATGTCTATATCTTATTTCATTACTTTTTTTTTTTTTTGGCTAAATTTCTTATTTCATTCCTTATATACCTGAACTTGTTGACCAAGTGGTGGATCAAAATGAGCATTTCTAGCTTGGCGACTTCATTTCCAGGACATGCATGAACTCCAATCCCAAATGGCATGAACGTATTGTGTTTTGGTCCAACCTTCATGCCAAAAAAACAAAACAAAGACACGCAAAGACTTAAATCAACAATTTAAAAATAGTAACTGGAACTATAATTAATATAGCTATATACACATTCAAAAACCTAATTATACAGATCAATAATCTTTACTTAGGATATAAATATAAACCGTCTCATACCTCAAATCTTGAAGTATTAAATGTTTGCGGCTCGGTAAAGAAATTTGGATTGTGATGGATATTGCGAAACAGAGGCAATACCTTCCATCCCTTTGGAATTAGGTATCCTGAAGAGTGTCCTCAACACTAAGTGAGTCTCTTTTTACGAGTAAGTCACAAACATTTCAAATAAAAATATCGTCAAGTCTATCTAAAACATTTTTAATAAATTTATTTTCACAAAATTTTTTCATAAACCATTCACCTGCTATAATCTGATCTTTGTTGATTTCAAAATTTATTTTGGATTTGGCAAATTTAATAGAATGAAAAGGATGAAGATGAATATTTATAAATTTTATCTAAAAGCAAATTGGGAAAATTGCATTTCAAACCTCCAAATTTAAGGACTATTTCAAATTATGGCTCCATTTGGTTTGTGTTTTTGATGGTTTGCGTTGACGTCTGGCTTTTTTTTTTTTTTTTTTTTTACTAGTGCCTGGTGCACTGTTCATGGAACATGAACAGTGCATCAAGGCAAATAAACAGTATTTTTTGTGTGAATGGTAACTGAAAATTATTTTTTATTGTTTTTAATTTTTAGCAAAATAAGCAGTATCCAAATGCACACTATATATCACATTTTCAAAATTTTCTAATTAAATCCTACCCTTTGGAAAATAGTTCAATTCAAACAAAAACCAATAGCAACTAATGTCAATGCAAAAGACTTGAAAAAGATGTTGTATGACTTAGAGTGAAATAATATCCATATATTATAGACATGTTAAAACAACCATGCAGTGTCATTTTGTTTAGACATGTGTTTATTTAAGGACTGCACCTAAAATGGGTACATATATGGTTTGAATTGAAATGATATTGAAAATGTATGGTTTAATTTAAAAGTTTTAAAATCATTTGGTTAATTTGAAATTATAGCTAATCTATAGGATTCAAAATATAATTTACCCAAAAAATCTGTAAAAATAATAGTAGTGCTGTAGAGATCAAATATATAAATAAAAAGTTAAACTTTTACATTAAACCTTGTTTTGGATGCAAAGATGTGATTTTCATGAAAGAATTGAGATCAGGTGCAATATTCTATAAATGGTTGAGATTGAAAGTTGCAAAAAGTAACTCTCAGTCTCACCTATTAATTAAAAAAATATTAAGATATGAAAAGTAAAAAGTAAAAGTAAAAAAAAATAAGAAGTGAAAAAATTTATGAGACAAAATTGGTGAATTGCAACCGGTGTATAAGTAATCACTTAAGGAACAAGCTTGCTTGTCGCCTATAAGTACGGCCATAATTGGGCCATGAAAGTTATTGTGCATGACAAACCTATCTAGCTAGTTGATGAAAAAATAAAAAAAGAAAAGGAAACCAATCGGTGTTGTCCTAGGCACCGAAGTTCTTGGACTGTCCTCTAACATTGGAGCCATGATATACGTTGTACGTGCATGGTTACCTTGGCTGGTTGGGTTCAGCTAGATGTGACGTTGCTAATTTTGAAAAGCAAAATTGTTATATAATTTGGCAAATTGTATTTCTTTTTAACGCGTTATTAAAAAGAAGGTTGAATAAAAACTGTAACCAACCGATTGAACTAAGCTTTTTCCATTGCTTTTATGACTTACCCTTATATTCGACATCAGTAACAGCTTCCCTAAAGGTGAAAGATATGATGCTTGCCATCCTCAAGCTCTCCATTATAACCTGAATTAGTTTGTCACTACCACTTAGTTTTTATGGTATGTATGAATTTCCTAAATATTTTGTGTGATATATACAATGAAATTTGTGCTTATGTGCATTGTGCATTGTGCATACCCTATTGGTAATAGGCATATTTCTGGTCTGAGCCCATGTCAAGGGCAGGTTTCCTCCATTGTTTGCTTCAAAAAATGGTTTTTGTTCTTTCTGTAACAGCAAATTGTTATTAGATAGGCATCATATCAATAGCGATTTGTAAAATTAATTTGGAGATCAGAAATGAAGTGAATAAGGCAATACTAAGTTCTGACCTTAATAGCTTCTAGGAGTTTTGGGTCATCATGAATGTATTTGAGAATCCATGTTAGAATGCTAGCAGTAGTATCTTGTGCAGCAAATAATACACCAATGATGTTGTCAAGAATTTGATCATCTCTTAATATTTCTCCTTTTTCGTCTTTGAAATTCAATAGACTACCCAAGAAATCGTTTTGCACCGAGTACTTTTCTTTCCTCACTCTGATTATTTCAAAGAGAATTTCGCCTATCCTTTTCCTTGCCTTCAAAATATTAAACACAACCCCGCCCAAAAAAAAACATCTTAGGTTAAAGTTAAAGGCCTCGCTCCTTGTATTTTGACAAACAACAAAAGAAAAGAAAAAGAAGGCACTATCAATCATGCTTACCAAGACTGATGTATTGTATGAAGTACCAGGTAAGCTTAATGGAAAAGAATTGTAACCTTTGTCTAATATGCAGTAATTTTTCCTCAACTTTTCTTTGATTGGAGAATCCAAGTCACCGAAGATGGACAAAACAGCGACATCAAAAGTGAACTGAAATCCCATGCATAAAAAAATAATAATAATAATTAAAGAAGAAGAAGAGAGAAAAGAAAGAAGTGAAATGAAATAAATAATAGAATGGCCCGCTGATAATAAGATTCATTATTTAATTAAAGGGTACGTAAGAAAACAAATTTAACTTCGTTTGGTTTTCCCCCTCAAAAAAAAGAAAACACTACGTTTGGTTTAAACTTTAAAGATGATAAATTCATTTTGTAAGACTTTATTAGTGCCCTTTAATAAATATTTTCTAGTCCAAGTTTTTCAAATAAAATCAATTCATTAATCACAGCACTAATAAAATCATTTCCCCCCCCCCCCCCCCCCTCTCTCTCTCATAATCTAAATGCTTTCTTTTCTTATAATTAAATTCTTCCATTCTAAAAAACCAACAAAATTAATAGATTACACAGTATTTACCACCAAAACCAAATCTAATCAAACACATAAATAAATCATGCCATATTTTTGTGGAACCTATATGATAATTATTAGATTAAAGGATTAAATTTCTTAAAAGTTTGAGGTTTTGAGTTAATAAATAATTTATCATAATATTAAAACAAGAGATTGTAGGTTCAAGCCATGCATCTGTCTTATTTCTCATTTAAACCATTTTCACATGTTAGACCCCACTTAGACACTTTCAAACCATGTCTCTGTCCTTTCTCAAAAATTTGGCCTAGTTAAGCACTTTAGCAGTCATTTCAGTTACTCAACACCACCCATCCGCTCATTGTTGAAATAACATTTATCATTTTTCAATTATCAATCACTAGAAAAATTATTAGACTTTGATAACGAAGTACTCTCTCATCTTAAATTTATAGTGAATCTCATTATTAATTTATTTAATGAAATTCACTATAAATGTGAGATAAGGGAACATCACCTTATTCCTAAAATATTGAAAGTTAATTTGGAGATTAGCTAGCTGAAGTCATGCACTACAAGTAGCGGACTTGTTATTTATAATTTATTTAATTACCTAACCGTTTTAATTATTTGTCCTCTTATTACATGACAACGACTTTGCTCGACAAGTTTTTATCCTCAATTTTCCTGTTTAGTACCATCTTTAAAAAATTTTAAATTAAGAACAATCATTCACTGGATTAATGAAATGAAAATTTATAATTAGAGACGACACTATGAGATAAGACTAACCTTTTTTAATTCATAAAAAGTGTTAACAATCTTCCCACCACACCATGACTCCAAGGTAGAGATAGCAATGGCTTCAATGTCAGGAACTAGGTTTCTGATTATTTTCAAGGATAATGAGCCTTGAACTAATTTTCTCATTTGAGTGTGGTATGCACCTTGGTGAAAAAAAATTGCTGAGGGGCCTATCAATTGTTCCTTACTCCGTGGGTACGTGGGCTTGAACAAGTCTGCCTTTGTTACCAACACAAACCTAATGGCCTCAGGGTTAGCCAGCATTACACAGGGGTAGCCAAGGATATGTGTTTTGAATATTTCTCCAAACCTACACGACCATCATCATCATCAACATATTCAAAATCATGCAATTCTTTAATATTGTATAAATATGTAACAAAGTGGATAAGGTAAAATGTAGAAACTAAACGAAAAATAAAAAAAGAAAAGGAGAAAGTAAGAAAGAAATAAAGAAAGAAGGTTGACATGTTAAGCGTACCGCGTACGTACCTCTTTTGCTTAGTGGCAAAGAAATCATCTGGATTTTGAGAGTATAGCTGGAGGGTTTCTCCTATATATGACCAGCCCATTGAACCAGGAGGCAGGTTTCCCCTTTGTAGTGGTTTTTCCCAGTGTTTTTTTAACAAAGAAAATAGAAGTAGGGCAAAGAAGAAACCATAGAGAATAATAACACACATTTCTGCTTTCTCTTTTGATATCTCTGGGAAAGGAAAGTTATGTGAAGGATACTGCGGCTGTGGGAGAGTTGAGCGTGCTTATATAGATCTAGAGAACAACTACAAAGCTATGGTTTTGACCCCGGCCGGCCCGTTCTCTTGATTGGTCTATTCACAAAAATGTACCATCAAAAACCTTCTCATATTTCTCCATCAATGTTAAATTTTTAATGATGATGGATATTCAGTTTATTCACTGCAAATTCTTATATTGGCTAACATTTAACAGTGAGCAGAGGCAGAACTACAGTGTATATATGTACATATAGCTAACCTGCAGTGACGTAGCCACAACAAAATACGCTAATCAGTGATGTATCAGTTTCCCTAGTTTTTTTTCCAAAAAATAGAAGGACAAGATGCATTTACTTTTAAGGATTATTATTGACTTTAATTTTTATCTCATAATTAAAATTGTTTGTGTTTTAAATATTATAAATTTTTTTTTGAGAAACAAATATTATAAATATATAATGTCATATTAAATAATAAAAAATTGAAATAATTATTTTGATTTTGTATGCGTCATTTGGAAATGTTAAACTATCATTTATAGGAGATTTGACTTTATAAGAACACATAGTACTTTTCTTATTATTTGATTTGTTATAAAAAGTATGGTTTTGAAATTCGTACCGTTCATTGAATCGTAAAATGAAGAGGTTCAAAGTTTTTGAGGTCGAACTGAAGTTGAACCAGGTCGAACCGTGATGACGTCAGTAGGGGTAGAATGATTAAAACATGTATTTGAGCCTTGGACTTGATATTGGTGGTATAAGCTTGTCCGAGAAGACCTTTAGAGGCCTACGAGTTGGATCTCGCTGGAAAGGATGGTGGTGTTGTCCGAGGAGAGGAATCTCTTCGGCGAAGTCCAATAAAGATTATAAGGCACGTCATTGTGATTAGAAAGAGAATTCTGAAAAGTCTATGGGGTAAGGACATGTTCCACACAGTTATAGGAAAGAAGAACATATGAAAAATATCAAGGAAAAAGGCTGCTATCACCGCATTAAAAACCCTGCACCTACCTCTCTGGCCACATTAATGAGAAAATGACCTCTAAATAGTGGTGATCAGCCTTCCAGCTATTGTTTGAAGACTTCCAGAGGGTGATGGATGGGACAAGTATCTAATAGGGTAATTTGTGCTACACGTGGAGGATGAAGGGAAGAAGAAGAATGATATAAAAGAAAAAGAAAGGGCATTGTAAGGGGGGATCGCAGAGGAACAAGAAAGAAAAGAGAGAAAGAAAGTACTATAGACTTCACGTTCAATTTTACGCTACTATTCAAAGAAAGAATAGCAATATAAGACTTCCTCAGCTTACGTCTGAGGAGATTTCTCATTGTTTTCACCATTTGATTATGTGTGAAGTGGCAATCTAGCCCTCCATCTGTAGTCCAATATCCATAAGACCTAGGTTTCAAGCCCACACTCTACAAATTTGATTGTATAAGGCCATTTAGGCCTGAACTCATCACGCGTTTGGGTCTGGGTACAAATTGTGCGCTTACAATTGACGTCGTTTGTGGGAAACCTTGTGTTAGAGGAATTGGAGCACTATAGCAGGCTCAGGTCCATATCATGCCGAGTCTCAGAGGTCCTAGCGTGAAGATCAGTTCCAACGTCTTGAACGTAAAAGGGACCGAGTGGGTAGCGTACACACGGTGCGCACCGGTGGGAGTCATTCGCGTGGTGGAAGTAGACTCCCCTATGAAGATGACGCGAAGGCCATGGAGAAGGAGATTGATCATCTTAAGAAGAAGTTACGCCATGCAAGACGGAGGAGGACTCCATCTCTTTCTGACTCTTCTTCTAAAGGGTCCCAAGTCAGTAGTTACAGACCAAGGTCAAGAACTCCTCCTAGTGAAACCTTCTCATATGAGAAAGGCAATCTTTATGGTCGTAAGGGTAGGAAGTCTTCCACCAGGGGCTTGGGAAATGATGCCATGAGTAGAGCATTGCACCAGATCTCCAAATCACCTTTCACACGTAGGATCGAGAGAGGAGAACTTCCACGACGATTCCCTCAGCCCACGTTCACCATATATAATGGCAGAACAGACCCCGCGGAGCACGTGAGTCATTTCAACCAGAGAATGGCTGTACACTCTAAGAATGAAACCTTAATGTGCAAAGTCTTCCCCTCTAGCTTGGGACTCGTTGTATGAGATGGTTTAATGGCCTCAAAGCAGGTTCTGTTGATTCCTTCATGGAACTTACCAGGGCATTTGGGTCTCAATTCATTACATGCAATAGAGTTCCTCGGCCTTTAGATTCATTACTATCCATGGCTATGAGGGAGGGAGAGACCCTAAAGACATATTCTGATAGGTACTGGGAGATATTTAATGAAATCAATGGCGACTTTGATGAGGTGGTGATCAACACTTTCAAGGTGAGCCTTCCAACCGATCATGACTTGAGGAAATCTCTGACTAAAAAGTCTGAACTGAGTGTACGTCGGATCATGGACCATATTGACGAGTATAAACAGGTCGAGGAAGATCAGCAGCAGGGTAAGGGGAAGGTGAAGGTTATCCCTCAGAAGAGGAGAGACTTCAGGTCGGAGAGGTACAATAATAATAGGCCGAGGAGAGACTTCACTGGACAATCTGGTTCAACCATTCCTCAAGCAGTCAACACCATATTCCGAGAACCGGTACATCAGTTGCTAGAGAAGATCCGGAAGGAACCATACTTCAAATGGCCCCCCAAGATGGCTAGAGATCCTACAAAGAGGAATCAGAATCTCTTTTGTCAATATCATCAGGACGTAGGTCATGCCACCGAGAACTGTTGGACACTATGGAACCATTTGGAACAGTTGGTTAGTGAAGGGAAGTTGAAGCAACATTTGTACCATCCCAACGGACAAAGAAGCCATACGGGTTCCAACAACCAAAGGAACAACTCATCCAAGCCCCCCTTAGGAACAATTAATGTCATCTTTGTTGCTCTTGGAAAGACTAGTTGATGTCCTACCAAGGTGATGTCTATGTCACATGTTCTCGCCGAGGAGTCTGGCTCGAAGCCAAAAAGGATTAAAGGGCATATTTGGCCTGTTTTAGGCTTCTCGGATGAAGATAAGATTGGAACCATTCAACTGCATGATGATGCTCTAGTGATTACATTGAGGATTGGGGGCTATGATGTGAAAAGGGTGATGGTTGATCAGGGTAGTGGTGCAGACATTATATACCCTAACTTGTTTAATGGACTTAATCTGAAACTCAAAGATCTTACTCCTTATGATTCGTCGTTGATAAGTTTTGAAGGGAAGAATGTCATACCAAAAGGACAAATTTGTCTGCCTGTGCAATCAAGTTTGGAAACAGTGGATGTGGATTTTATTGTGGTTGACGCTTATTCCCTATACATGGCCATCGTGGCAAGGCCTTGGCTGCATGCTTTGGGTGTTGTATCTTCAACGTTGCATGTCAAAGTGAAGTTCCCTTCAGGGGAGCAGATCGAAGAAATTCTCGGAAGTCAATCAGTGGCGAGACAGTGTATATCAGCTGTGATATTGCGTCAAGCTGAGCCAGGACCCTCGGTCTTAGCTATAGAGGACTTATAGCAATTAATGTCTCTAGATGCGCCTAATGCAGTGACAGTAAAGGAGGCAACGTACGAAGAGCTGGAGAAATTCCTTATAGGTGGTGATCTTGAAAGGTTCTTTCAGGTAGGTGTTCAACTGCCACATCAGGAGAAGATGGAATTGATCAAGTTTTTGAAAAATAATATGGATCTATTTGCATGGGATCCTTATAAGGCCCCTAGGGTTGATCCAAGCTTTATTTGCCATCATTTGAATGTCAATCCTGCGGTTGTTCTGAGGAGGCAGCCACCTCGGTGTTTCCCTAAGGAGCATGTCGAGGCTGTCAAGGAAGAGGTGCTCAAGCTCAAAAGGGTTAGGGCTATCAAAGAAGTTTTCTACCCAGAATGGTTGGCGCATACAGTGGTAGTAAAGAAGAAGAACGGGAAGTAGAGAGTATGTGTGGACTTCACAGATTTGAACAAGGCCTATCCTAAAGACTTATTTCCAATGCCTCGTATAGATCAGTTAGTGGATGCTACAGTTGGACATCCTCAGATGAATTTTTTGGACGCTTTCCAAGGCTATCACCAAATACCTTTGGTGCCGGAGGACCAAGAGAAGACAACCTTCATTATTCCTACGGAAAATTATCATTATAAAGTGATGCTGTTTGATTTGAAAAACGCAGGGGCTACCTACCAAAGGATGATGACTAGGATGTTTGAGCCGCAGCTGGGAAAGACTATTGAAGTATATGTGGATGACATGGTGGTGAAAAGCTAGAAGGTGCCTATGCATGTAAAAGATTTGGATGACACATTCCAAACGCTCAGGAGGTACAAGTTGTGCCTCAACGCTTCTAAATGCTCCTTTGGGGTGGGCTCTAGGAAATTCTTAGGCTACATGGTGACTTACAGAGGAATAGAAGTAAACCCAACCCAAGTCAGAGCAATCCATGGCTTACAACCACCTCAGAATTCAAAGGAAGTTCAGAAGTTAACTGGGATGACTGCTACTTTTAACAAGTTTATTTCTAGGTCCGCTGATAGGTGTAGACTTTTCTTCCAGTTGTTGAATAAATGGAAGAGATTCAAATGGACCGAGAAGTGTGCTTTAGCTTTTCAACAACTTAAAGAGTATCTTTCTCGACCACCAATCATGTTTCGGCTTGAGGTCGATGAAGTCCTGTTTGCATATATAGCTGTGGCTATTCACGCTGTCAGTTTGGTTTTGATACAGGATGATGGTGGTATACAGAGTCCAGTTTACTATGTGAGCAAATCTTTGCATGAAGCTGAGGTGCGTTATTTACTATTGGAGAAAGCGATTTTGGCTATAGTGCATGCCACGCGTAAGCTTCCTCACTATTTCCAATCCCACATAGTTGTTGTTCTGATGCAGCTCCCTCTAAAGTCGGTGTTACGAAGTGCTAACTACTCAGAATGGATAGTAAAGTGGGGAACTATCTTAGGGGCTTCTAATATCAAGTATATGCCTCGCACCTCTGTAAAGGGCTAGGTCCTTGCCGATTTGGTGGCAAAGTTCGTTGAACCCTCGTTGGAAGAGAGTGCAAAGGAGTTGCACATGAATGGAAAATCAATTGGCATGATTTCGTGCAAGGAACTTCCGATTTGGAAAGTGTATGTCGATAGGGCGGCTAACTAGAGAGGGTCTAGTGTCGGGCTAGTTCTTGTGTCTTTGGAAGGCCTTACATTTGAAAAGTCTCTAAGATTGGGATTCTCGGCCACTAACAATAAGGCAAAATATGAGGCTTTGTTGGTCAGGATGGATATGGTCGAGAAAATGGGGGGAAAGTCAGTCCATATGTTCTCAGATTCTCAGTTAGTTGTAGGCCAAGTGCTAGGGACATTGGAGGCTAGAGATCCAAGAATGCAGGAATACCTGACCAGGGCTAGACACTTACAGTCCAGATTTGATTCCTTTATCTTGGTACATATATCTAGGAGTGAAAATACACATGCAGATTCATTGGCCACACTTGCAACATCCTTGGCTCAGGGTTTGCCTCGAGTCATTCTCGTTGAAGGCCTGTTGAAACCTGCTCGGACGACTGTTAACGCCATCCACGTTCATCAGGTTAGGCTCAGACCTAGTTGGATGGACCCTATAATGTCTTTTCTTAAGAGTGATGTCCTGCCTAAGGACAGATCTGAGGCAAATAAAGTTCGTAGAAAGGCACCTCGATTCTGGTTGTCCGAGGATCGAAAGCTGTATAAACGTTCTTTTTAGGGCCATACCTACTATGTGTACGCCCTGAAGCAACGGAGTCACTTTTGGAGAAATTGCATGAGGGGATTTGTGGAAGCCATACGGGGGGAAGCTCTTTAGCTCATAGAGCTCTAACCCAGGGGTACTGGTGGCCCAACATGCAGAGAGAGGCCTAGGATTATGAGAAGAAGTGCGACCAATACCAGAGATTTGCTCTTAACATCCATCAGCCTGATGGTGTACTTAATCCCTTGTCTAATCCTTGGCCCTTCGCTCAGTGGGGATTGGACATAGTAGGGCCTTTCCCAAAGGCTGTGGAAAATAAGAGGTGGTTGCTGGTAGGAACCGATTACTTTACCAAGTGGGTTGCAGCGGAACCTTTGTCAAACATTAGAGATGTTGATGCAAAGAAGTTTGTTTAGAAGAGCATTATCACTAGATTTGGGATACCTCATACTCTTGTTTCAAACAACGGCCTGCAGTTTGATAGTAAAGCTTTCAGAAAGTACTATTGTGACTTGGGTATCACGAATAGGTACTCCACACCCGCTTATCCTCAAGGAAATGGGCAGATCGAGGTAGTTAATAAGGTTATAGTTAGTGGACTCAAGAAGAGATTGGATGATGCAAAAGGAAGATGGGTAGAAGACTTGCCCCATGTCCTATGGATATATCGAACTACTCCACGTAGATCTACATGAGAGACCCCTTTTCCATGACTTATGTAGCCGAGGCGGTGATCTCTTTGGAAACTGGCTTTCCAACATTGAGAACAAGCTCTTTTAGTCCAAAAAATAATGATGGTTTATTGGAGAAAAGCCTGGATCTAGTTAAGGAATGGCGAGAGACCTCCATGATTCAGCTTGCTTATTATCAACACAAGCTCAAACGAGGGTATGATGCTCGCATAAAGTTAAGGCCACTTACGCCTAGAGACTTGGTTTTGAGGAAAGTCATAAGTACCTCCAAGAATTTAGCATGGGGAAAGCTGGGACCTACTTGGGAGGGGCCATATCGTATTACTGTTGTAGCAGGCATAGGGGCATATCGTCTAGCAGATTTAGATGAAAAAGTTGTACAATGCCCTTGGAATGTAAATAATCTACGAAGGTATTACTATTAATGGAAGACACTTATGCCATTTTTGTTTTATTATCATTGTGTTGCTTCTCAATTCGTGATTTCATAAGTATCAAACAGAAACTTGGTCATGTATGGCTCTTCGGACCACATACCTCGTGAAAATTGATATGTCATTAAATGTTAAACAGAACCTTAGTTATGTCGGGTCCTCGGACCTTTTACTTTGGAGAAATTAACATTTTAGTTCCTTGCTCTAAGTATCAAATAGAAACTTGGTCATGCATGGTTCTTCGGACCACATACCTCGTGGAAATTGATATGTCATTAAATGTTAAATAGAACATTAGTTACGTCAGGTCCTCAGACCTTCTACTTTGGGGAAATTAACATTTCAGTTCCTTGCTCTAAGTATCAAACAGAAACTTGGTCATGCATGGCTCCTCAGATCACATACCTCGTGGAAATTGATATGTCATTAAATGTTAAACAAAACCTTAGTTACGTCGGGTCCTCAGATCTTCTACTTTGGAGAAATTAACATTTCAGTTCATTTCTCTAAGTATCAAACAGAAACTTGGTCATGCATGGCGCCTCGAACCACATACCTCGTGGAAATTGATATAACATTAAATGTTAAACAGAACCTTAGTTACATCGGGTCTTCGGATCCTCTACTTTGGGGAAATTAACATGTCGTTTTATTTTTCTGAGTATCTAATTGAGATTTGAATGAGCCTTGGTTCTTAGGCCATACACCATGGTAAATTTAATGGTTTATTTTATGCCCAAATAAAATATCAAATCAAGTCTTAAACTGTGCTTCTCTTGTGTTAAGTTCAAGTATATTCATACATGTTTAACTGTGTGCACTTCGGATATTACAATTTCAATACATGAGTTATCTGCTAGTGATTTAAGTTGATAAAATAAGTGCAATTTCATGTTGGATCACTGGTATTGACCGAGGCATTATAAAGATTTCCCTGTCATTATAGTCTTAAATTGATTATACTATACATGTAATTTATATTAAGATAAAATAAATAAATATTTCAATAAAGAAAGTTGTCAATAAGTTAAGGAGCAATATTTTGAATTTTTCATTGATTCTGTTAGTGAGTACATTGGAAATAAAGTTCTAAATAGAAAAACAAAATATAAGGTCCTAAAACAAAAAAGAAGTTAAAAAAGAAGGGGGTCCTAACTGGCCTACGCCTTGAATTTTGGTGGAGGGTCCTGTTTGGACTTGTTGGTAGCTTCTTTGGTTTTGTCCTCCTCCTCTGTTTGCTTAAGTTTTGCTTCGAACGAGGTCTAGACTTGTTTGTCTTTGTCCTTTGCCACTGGTGGAGGAACCTTTGGCTCAACTTACTCACTTAGGCGCTTCTCCACCCCATCACCTTGTTCCTTCTTTTTGTCAGAACCAATGAGTTCTTTAGGAGATGGAAGAGGTTCTTGAAATGGGGATGGTTGTGTCGAAGGCACTACCTCAGGTGTAGTTGAAGAGGGAGGAATGTCTTCAATCGCTTGGATATCCTAGGGAATCTAGATGTTCTCGGACTTCCTCAACGCAGAATCGGATGGAACTCCTACCACGTTTAGGTCTTTTGCCTAAACTTGTTAACAGTACTCCCTACACAATTTTGCTAGCTCCTCGGTCAGCCAAGCTTAGGTTGCCTTAACCCCTTCATCATAAGAAGCCTTCTTGGCAGCGTCCATGGACTCCTTGAGAGAGTGAGCCTCTTCCTTCGCTCGAGCAAGCTCTTCCTTTAACTCTAAATTTTCTTGCTGAGCTTTAAATAGGTCTTCGTCCTTTTGGCGCAGCAGTTACGATGCCCCTCCACTTGATTCTTGGTTGTTTTAAGGCTAGCCTCGGCGCCGCTTCTTTCTCTCTTCTCATCTGCCAACTTCTTGGTCAGATCCTCGTTGTCCGCCATGGCGCGGCCTAAAGCCTTCACGGTCTAGACTCTAACTTGGAGTTTGGCTGTAGCCTTTTTCCAAGAGTCTTCCACCTATTTCTCTACAACAAAGACTTTTTGAATGGCCTACATTGAATTGTTGAACAAACACATTATAGTTGAAACAACATCAAAACAAGTATGAATGACTTTACGCTAAAAGATAATGAAAGCAGTAAGATAGAAGTAATCGGAGGACACTCAACAAAGCCAAGTCCCTTTTAGGAAGAGAAAGAGATGTGGCTGAGTCATCTTGTCTAGAGCTTCCATGTCCTTCGGTAGGAGAAGAAGTTGCTCCAGACCGTCAGCTAGGTGGTGAGCATGTCCTTGCTGGAATGCCCTGATGCTGGACTGGCATGAAATGGGGGCCCCATCTAGTTTCAGTGCAGGAGACCAATTGGCCTGTGCACGGCGTACCTCGGCCAGGTCACGGCTTTCCCCACTCTCTACAGAAGAGGCGCACATTCTACCCTTGGCAACTTTCTGTTGTTGTTGTTGTTGCTTAAGTTTCTTATGCTTCCCCATCTCTGCCTCCTCGGCCTCGTTCTTCCTTTTCTTCTTAGGGTCAGGGGCGTGGATCTTGGGATTAGAAGAAGGAGGAGGTGGTGGCAGCTTGAGAGGGGGTTACAAACTAACTGCGTCCTTTTTGGGAGCTTGTGTGCCCTTCCTGGCCATCAGCGCTCTAAGGCTAGACATGTCGTCTTCCTTAGAACTAGTGTCAGCCTGTGCTATTATTAAGCCTTTTATGCCAAAAGTTTCCGCAGGCTCGTGTTCTTCGTCCAAGACGATGACGAAGTGATCCTCTTAAGGTCTTTTAGCTTCCTCGAGGCGAAACTGATCAATTTCCTCTTCGAGTGATTGTTGCGAGGATGTTGGTTCTTGGGTGGCTGATGCTTGAGAGTGTACTGAAAAAGGGACGACAATGATAGGCCGTGCATAGAGGATAACTAAGGGATTGTCCGGTAGCTCGTTTTTGTCGAGAAAGCCTGGTCTCGAAATATATATCTATCTGTGTCTTTTGTCACCCACAATGATCACGTTGCCAATGTCTTGGAAGTCCTCTGATAAAGGATTGTATCCCAGTATGAGGTGGGCTGCCCTTACTTGCAGGTCTTCGCTTACGAACACCTCGGATCGTAAAACGCAATTAAGGTCCGCGACGCTGCAATAGCTTAGGCGGGATCGTACGTGTTGTTTGTCTACAAAAGTATCCGAGAAGACAAGCATGGTTAAATCAACTATAAATGCAAAACAAAAAGGTAATAGCAGCTAATGTAATCAGAAATGATAAAGTTAATAGAATTAAGTCACAAGTTTGGGAATCTAGTTCCTATGAAGTCACACCTGGGTTTCTCCATTCGACTGGGTAATGAGGATCATTGTACCACATTCCAGAAGCAATAAGGTAGTCATCTTTCATACCTTTATTGGATTTGGGAAGGCAAGATATGAGCATCACGATGCTAGACCTAGATTTAAGGTAGTATCCCACATCTTTAAGTTTATGACACTCATACATATAGACAACATCGTGCCATGTGAGATTCAGACCCACATGCTCATTTAGAGCATCGACACAGCCTAAAACTCTAAACACGTTGGGTGTGCATTGATCTAGGCATAGTCTATAGTTACAGAGGTATTCACTAGTTACATTTTTTATGGGAAGTGTGATCCCACCCTCCAAAAAGGCGATGATGGGTATGACAACCTCTCCTTCTTTCCTATCGTTGGCTATGACTTCGGAGGGACAATATCTCAAACCTACATCTTGGGGAATACGGTATTTGGCCCTAAAACCCTCCATACTAGCATCAGTATCTACCAGATACTTGAATCTATCCATTTGGTGATGGTGAGAGTAAAAATTTAGTGACGGAAAGGATATAATTGATGGCCGAGGACAATAGCCGAGGAAAAATGAGTTGAGAGTTGAAAACTTACGGAAAGAAGGCAGATACTTCTTCGCGAGCTTCTTGAGAGGAAAGAGAATAGCAAGTTTTGAGAATTGATTAATTTCTGAAGTGAAAGGTTGATTTTCGATTTCCTAGGTGTTTTTGGCGTATGGAAGGCGACATTGAATGGGAGTCATCCTGCCCAAAAATTGAGAAAGGGTTCGGACTGTTGGATGCAAATCTCATCGTTGAACGTGGGGAACAAGGTGTAACTTACAACCATTAATGCGGGTGTAACGAGCTTCGAGGCGTTAGAAGCGGTTTAAAAGTGGCGAAGTGACCCTTTCACATGTTACAATTTGCTAAGCATGTGGAAGCTACAGTTCGGTTCAAAAATCCACTTCTCTTCTCGGATGGGGAGAAAAATGAGTTTTAAGGGCTATTGTGGGGGTAGAACGATTAAAACACGTATTTGGGCCTTGGGCCTAATAGTTGTGGTATAAGCCTATTCGAGAAGACCCTTAGAGGCCCACGTGTTGGATCTCGCTGGAAAGGATGGTGGTGTTGTCCGAGGAGAGGAATCTCCTCGACGGAGTCTAGTAAAGATTATAGGGCACGTCATTGTGATTAGAAAGAGAATTCTGAAAAGTTTATGGGGTAAGGACATGTTCCACACAGTTATAGGAAGGAAGAACATATGAAAAATGTCAAGGGAAAAGACTGCTACCACCGCATTAAAAACCCTGCACCTATCTCTCTAGCCACATTAATGGGGAAATGACCTTTGACCAGTGGTAATCAATCTTCCAGCTATTGTTTAAAGACTTCTAGAGGGTGGTGGATGGGATAAGTATCTAATAGGGTAATTTGTACTGCACATGGAGGATGAAGGGAATAAGAAGAATGATATAAAAGAAAAAGAAATGGCATTGTAAGGGGGGATCGCAGAAAGACAAGAAAGAAAAGAGAGAAAAAAAGTACTGTAGACTTCACCTTCAATTTTAGGCTATTATTCAAAGAAATAATAGCAATATAAGACTTCCTCGGTTTATGTTCGAGGAGGATTTCTCACCGTTTTCATCATTTGATTGTATGTGAAGTGGCAATCTCGCCCTCCATCTGTAGTCCAATATCCATAAGACCTAGGTTTCAAGCCCACACTCTACAAATTTGATTGTATAAGGTCATTTAGGCCTGAATCCATCACGTGTTTGGGTTTGGGTACAAATTGTGCGCTTATAACGTTATAATTAATTGAATAATTAATTAAAGCCTAAATATAGATATTAAATTTATAAAACTAGTAAAATTGACTAATATATCTATATATGTGAAGAAAATTTAATGATTTTCAAGCATATATTTAATAATTATATAAAAAAGTTAATAAAATAAAATAATAGCCATTAAAATATTAAAATTTATGATTAATTTTTGAAGTAAAGTTGAATATCTTTGAAAGATTATGGATAATTCAATCAAGTATAATAGAATTGTGTCAAGTTGTTTTTATAAAAAAAAAAAAAAATTGATCCGTGGTTGGACTGCACGGTTTGTGCAGTCCAACTCCGATTTAAGATGTTCACGGAATTAATAATAATTCCGGTTCTCTATGCTTAAAAATCGGTTTTCATCCCCGGATTTCGGTTTTCACAGTTGGAACTCCTAGTCTGGTCCGAGTTTGAAAACAGTATTAAAAAGTCACATAAAAGTGATGAATAATATACTTTTTTTTTTTTTTTTTGCTGAGAAATATAAATCTAAAGATATATGTATATTGGAACAAAATAATTAAGCCTATACGATTTCTGAAAATAAACTAACATGGGGATCTCACATCCACATGGATTTTATTAGGTTCATAATCAAGGCAAATGTAAGTATAATAACATTTCCAAACATACAGGTCCCAAGGAATCCAACTCCCAAAAATATGGATTTTAGATGAAATGTATTAGATTTCTCGAACTAAACATTACCCAAAAGTGATTCTCAAAAAAAAAAAAAAAAAAATACCCAAAAGTGAGGTTTAGTAGGAACATAATGCTAGCATTAACTAAAATATCCAACTCCATAATGTTAGCATCTGAGCATTTATGGTATGTTTAAGATCCGCTTATTTTGCTGAAATTAAAAACTTTTCATTGAAAACGTGATAGATAAAAGTAAAAATTAGTTGAAATAATATAGTCATACCCATGAATAGTATTAAAAAGTATAGTAAGACTTATGAATAGTTCTAAAAACAAGCAGAATAGTAAAATAAGTTAGCAAAATTAATCATGTCAAACGGACACTTATTAGATATATATAACTTATTGGTCATTTTTAATATGGCCAAGGTACAACTTTTTTTTCGGAATTAATGTTTTTTACACATGGTTGTATGTTTACTCCACTCATTTTTAATAATTCGATAGGTACAATAATAAAGAAGAGAATTTTAAATATTTCCATTGAAAATACAAAAAGTTTCAATTGAGTTACAAAGTTTTTAACATTTTTTTAAACAAAATAAACTTAAAAAAATAAGTTATATCAAATTCTGATAGAAATGACAATTATGACAAAACGCTTAGAATTAGTTATTTCAACATTATGTACCTCACATAATGCAGTGATTAAAAAGCAAGAAGTTATGTATAAAAATAGTGTAACCTTTAATTGTCATAAATAAAATTTCATATTTGTACAAATGTTAATTCTAGAGAAACTGAACCTGCCTAGAACCCACCATTATCCCAAATTTAATGATGGAGCTGCTACTTGAGTAGTATTTGAAGCACACAACTTATGTTAGTGTTCTTTTATAACTTGACAAATTGGGTTTCTCACCAAAAATGCATATGTTTCATTGTGTACACTAGTAAAAAAAAAGAAAAAAGAAGAAGCATGAATTAAGATTTTTGAAGTTTTTAGGTAGTTCAAAACAAAATTCTTTAAAATACTATCTATCTGTTATGATCAAATGTTAATGTGTTAAGCAAATTCGAGTCAAAACACACTTTTAGACATATTTAAGTTTTAATTTACTAAAAAAAAAAAAAAATCAATTCAAAGTCCCATTTCAATTCACTATACTTTTCTAATTTGTCTTTTTCAATCACTATTAAGTATTAACTCCACTATCTATCATTATCCTTATCTAGACAGAAATTTTTGCACACCGACCCTATGCTTAATGCAAGGTCCCAGTTTTTTGTTGGATAAATTTGATCAAATGTGAAATGGCTGTTATAAAAAAATAATAATAATAATTGATCAAATGGCTCTCGATCGTATGAACTGTCGGGTGCCCACTGCCGACCCAAGTACCACAAGTCGGTGGTATATATTAGAGGATTCGAGAATGAGACCGTAGAGAGGCTGTCGTCCAGGTAAGTACTGAGTGGTTAATGATCTCAAAAGGTATCGATGAAAGGTGGCTGTCTGTCAAGCTACGTGTCGAGATAGTGATGGTATTCTAGAATAGAAGTACCCAGCTAGGGTCCCATATTTTACTCAATGATTCACATTGTTGCCTAGTGCCAGCTTTAATTTTGCCTCCAGAATGGTCGAAAATCGACCTGCAAAGCAATGACTGGTTTTGAATTTGATCGAGTAGGACGATCATGCTTTTCAAAACCGAATCAATTCTCGAACTTTTTTTTTTTTTTTTAACTTATAAAAACAAAATGTAAACTAAGTAATTAATCATAATATCTAGTGGAAAAATGTCCTAAACCTATAAATCGTTTTAAATGAGTTTTTACTTTTTATGCCTCCCAATATTAAGAAAAGTGATGTAATAAAATATTTTTCGATGTAAGATACTTTAATGCATGGTATGCTAGTGAATGATTTTTGAAAGCTAATTCAAAAGAGAAATAGTAGGAAGAAATTTTTTGATGATCCTTGTTAATACAACAAAATTAATCACAATTTTTTTTTTATAATTACATAAAGTGATAAATTATTATTAGTGTAATATTATTCTCATTAGTACTATTATTATTGATGATACTTTTATTATATATCAATTATAATTAATCACCTCAACAATTATAAAAAGATGTAAAATTTGTTGAGTTAAACTTATTGGTTCAACAGGTTGGGTTCATGCTAGAGAGTAAAGCCCTACAAAAGTGCTAATTTGTTTCTGCCATGTCATAAGCATCCAGAAAAAGGTTAGAATTGTGAGATAAATCAATATGATACTTGTGTGAGTAGTAATTTATAGGATAAAAAGTAAAACTCACTTTCTAAGTTTCATCAGAATTCATTTTAACTCTTTAATTTTGATTTCATTCGTTTCAGTGTTTTTTCAAGTTTATTCATTTAAGGCATTTTTGTCAACTTTTGTTAAATATTGCGGCTAATTGTGCAAATTTTTATTTTTTTTTAAATTTAAAAAAATCCAATTTTATAATTGAAAATTATTTTCCTAATTATTTTTAAAAAAAATTAATGGAAGTTAAAAAAAGACCTTAATTGAATAAACTTGAAACTTAAATAACTAAAATAGATAAAAGCAAATTAACCTTGGTTTCGTTCATTTTAGTGTTTTAAATTTCAAATGTATTCTTTTAAGACATTTTTGTCAACTTTTGTTAAATACTATGGTTAATTATCTAATTTTTAATTTTCAATTTTTTTAAAAATTAAAAAATCCAATTAATAATTGAAATTTTTTTTTCCAAATTAAAAAAAAAAAAAGTTAATGGAAATTAACAAAGAAACCTTAATTGACTAAACTTAAAACTTAAAGAACTAAAATGAATTATGTTAAAACTTAGAATACAAATTTTGCATTCTAGCCTAATTTTTAGAGAAATGTTACATCCACAATATTTTTACAACAAATCATACGTGGTTAGTTGTTATTGGTTCAAATTTAAATCTAACACTAAAATTACTTTTTTATCCCAACAATAACAACTAGTAACAACTTGCTATTTAAAATTTATTGTAAAAATATTGTGAATATATCAATTTTTTAATTTTTATACCCACGAAGAAGAATGATAAGGGATAAAGTGACATTCTCACCTTGGGAAGGGACAAAGGATATTTAAATGATACTGCCAAATAGGTGGGATCCCAGTTTTTAAGACTTGCCGAATAGTATGGCCATGTGCAGGTGTTAAGTTTTATTGATTTAATGTGCTGATATTTATTAATTAATTTAAGAGAGTCGTTACGTTTATAATATTTTTATAATAAATTATAAGTGGTAATTTAAATCTAATACTAAGAGTACTTTTTTATCCAACAATAAAATTAGTAACAACTTGCTACTTATGATTTGTTGTAAAAATATTGTGCACGTATCATTTTTCTTAATTTAATCCGGGATCGGATTTGCTTAATATTTAGGGTAAAAATAATCAAAGGTTATTATGTTATGCGGGTTTATCATGTCCCAAGCTTGAGTCCAAATCTTCTGTCCCACTTTTTCTGCTCCACTCTATACTCCACCAATAAAAACTTGTCACGTATTCACCTAATTAATTAAATACTACTATTAATTAATAACGGTAGTATTAATAAGTCAATAATGATAGTATTTAATTAATTAAGTGAACACGTGACAAATTTTTATTGGTAGAGTATAGAGTGGAGCAGAAAAAGTGGGACAGAAGATTTGGACTCCCCAAGCTTTGATAAGATGATCTTATTGGATTTGTTGTATGGGACAACGGGCTACCATGGATTTCAAAGAAAAAATATTTATCTTTTGATCTTATGAGACATCTCTCTTAATCCCGGAGACAACTTCATGAGATAATTGGTGCATTATACAAAGACAAATATAGAGTATTTACATATTTAATCGAGTGATTATTCTGTAAGACAGCAAGGGTTAAAGTACATCATACGTTGTAAACACTTTTTATAACTCGCAAGACTCGATCTGCCACTTCTTGTCCAAATTGCTTGGGCATGCTAGAGCTCAAGTCCATCTGTATCGCCTTGCTTTTAATCAAGCTATCCCTCTTTTCCAATACTGCTCTCTCAGTTTCCCCTACCTGCACACCCTCACCAACACACATATCAATCCAAATTTTCATAATGTCGTTCGACATGGGACGAACATGTTCACGTATAATTTCTTCCACACGTTCTGGTCCAGCACCATCCTCACATTTTATGCTAACCAAGATTCCAGTAGGCGATACCACACAACGAAAATATAGGGACGACGAGAAGTAGGGTTTAACCTCAGGGAGTTGGTCTAGTTGTTGCCTGAATTTTTCAAGTTGGGTATCTTCATAATAGGTTTTGAGGTAGTCAGGACTGAAAACAATGTCTTTGCGAGGAATCAAATCGAGGAAGAGGATAAGAAACGTGGGGCTGCATTTTACAAGCTCGAATTGGAAGTGAGGCACGTCTGTTGATGACTTGAGGTAGCCAGCGATGTTGGTTATGTCCAAGGCACCACCGGTTGGTTGCTCCAAGTGAAGCCAACTTGCTAATACGAAATCAATCTGGACCATACAACATAAATTATATATATACTATTCAATGATATCAAGTATTTACAGCAGCAATATTGTTACTATGTCTACTCTAGTCTTGGCCCTTTGCGAGCAAAGCACAGGGGCTTTTGTCCACTCGTTCAGTGGCAGCAGAATTCTAAACGATATAAATTGGCAGCATGAAAGTAATAGTATGGATAGCTGGGGCATTTTTAGTTTTCTTTTTAATATAAAAAGAGACAAAAATTTGAGCCATGCTTGAGAAGTATAGTTAATTTTGCAGATAAAGTATAACTAGGAGTGTTCACCAAATCGCAAAAACCGCACTAAAATTGCACGTAAAATGGCATAACTACATTGCACCGCAAGTAACAGTGCACCGTATCATAAGTAACAGTGCACCGCACAGCATGGTGTAGTTTGCGATTTTATAATAAGAAAACCGCACCCTCTCTATATATTAATATATTTATTTATTTTAACATTAAATATATTATTAATACTTTAATAATCCTAGTTTTCAAAAAAAAAAAAAAACTTGATAACCATAGTAAGTGCTGACTAGGAAAGTCAGTTCAAAATAAAGAAAAACTAGTCCAATAGTTTAAAACTTAACTCAAAACAAAGAGAAAAAAATTAGTTTTGAGCTGAATAGAAAAAACCCAAAATTTAAAAAATACAACGACTTCAAGCAGTTCAAACCGCATCTTATACACCGTACCGCATGTGTAACCGCAAAAATGAAGTACAATGCAATTATGATTTTAGCTGAACTCTAAATCGCACCGTGCTGCATATGTGACCATAAAAACAAGATACAATATAGTTATAAACTTATAATCTTAATTAAACCACACCTTAAAATATGATGTTAAAAATGGCCTAATACAGTAATACCACGTTGCATAGTGAACACCCCTATATAACATTAGAGAAGAAAGAGAATTTTTAACTAGCGTTAAAAAAAAAAAAAAAAAAATGAAGTATCAATGGCTGCCAGTTGTCCAACATTTGACTAATTTCATAAGATATTTGGGCTACTCGCGTAAGCAAGAAATTAATCATTATACTCACAGCAGTTCCACACCTTCTAGAATTCCTTTTTTAGGATAAACACCTTCTACGATTCTTGATTTGAGATTAATATTTTTATCACGTATGCATATTAATGGTTTATTTTTAAAAAAATTTTATGAAAAATTGAAAAAACTATTAAAAAAATTAACTATTTTTTCTGTTTTTCATAAAATATTTCCGAAAATGATTTACGAGTATATACCTAGAAGTATTAGTTAGTAAAATCCATTTTTGTAATTTTTTTTTTTTTTTTGTGATTTGTTGTGAGTCATAGTATAACTTTTTTTTAATTTCATTTTAATTTGGAGGAAAATGGCTAATTAACATTATTTTAAAAATAGGTAGTAATATGCACTTATTTTAAAGCTCGATTTTAACAAAATTAAATTCGGTGTAAAACTCAATATCCTCAAAAAAAAATTCTATGTATATTTTTAAGTAAAACTCAACATTAATGACAAAATATACATAAAACTCAACATTATTAATGTCGAGTTTCGTAATTTTATTAAAATCAACTCCTAAAAATATGGCATTTTGTTAGATATTTTGAAAAAAAGTAGTGAATATTTTGACACACATTTTAAAATAAAGAACATTTAGTCAATTTTCCCATTTACTTGACTATTAATAAATACTTATTGCGTGCATGAACTCTTTTTTATTTCTGTCAAATTCAAATGATGTATTCTAAAAAAAAATAAAAAATTCAAATGTGCGTGACCTGTGTCAATCTTGCCAAACTTACCACACAAAAAGTATTTTTATTTCTATCACATACAATTAGTGATGTGTGAAATGTGTCAATCTTGCACTGTTTTCATAACCGGACCGGACAAGGAGGTTGGACCGTGAAAACTGAGAACTGGGATGAAAACCGATTTTTTAAGCATAAAGATCCGTATTTTTAGTTAATTCCGTGAACCCGTAAAACCGGGGTTGGACCGCACAAACTGGTCAAGAATCGTGCAGTCCAACCCCTTAGCAATTTTTTTTTAATATAAAAACAACTTAACACAATTTTATTCTACTTAATTAAATTATCCATCTCTTACTAGGAATTAAAAAAAAAAAAAACATAATTAAAATCTTTCAAAGATATTCAATGTTTTTCAAAAATTAATTATAAATTTTAATGTTTTCATGATTATTGTGTGTACCCAAGTACGACTATTAGGCCTAGGAAGTATTTGAGCTCACAATCTATTTGTATGGTGGGCTTTCGGATTTCCTACAATAGGAGGTGCTTTGCTCGGCGCGCCCAGCCCCTCAGTTTCCCTTGTTCTAATACCCTCTTTCTTTTTCAAGGACAACCACTTCCTTTCGCTCTAGTCCTTTTCGCTCTAGAATTGCCAACCACTTCAACTAAGTCTCCCTTGCCTATTTATAGCCAAAGATAGTGGAATGGTCATGATTACTCTTCTAGTGGGTGGAAGGAGAGGTCCAATACTGCCTCTTCTAAGTGGATGTTCAATCGTGGGTGGGGGAAGGTAGCAGTGGCATTGGAACTAACTCCACCGCTAGACTCGATGCTCGGCCGGGGCATTCCCTAGGCAACAGAAAGAAGGTCTAATACCATTTCACTTCAGTGGACGTTTGGTTACTGGTAGGAGTGGGTGGCAATGGCGTTGGAACTTATTCCGCCAGTAGGTATTATGCTCGGCAACAGCATCTTTTAGTGATGCAGTGAGTTCAAAGTTCAACCTACTCGGATGACACATCTGTCAGGGACGACGAGGCTTCACACTCACCGGCCATGCCGTGAATGTTTTTACACGTGACTAGCGTAAGTTTCTTACATGTGTTATCACCACCATGGGCTTCTGAGTAAGTGGGCTTGAAGGAGAGGGACGCTTGTACAAAAGCCCCCCCTTGATTCATGCTCTGCCTCAAGTGATGAATCAAGGATCCTAGTCAAGTCGTGGTGATGACTTCCCGTGAACGTACATTTCCTGCACGCGGCCAAGGTAATCGCCATGGCAGGTTTCTTGAAAACGGCGCCGCGTCAGGTCGTCATATCAGTAATTAAAACTTTGCAGCTGGTGAACCATCCGATGGTTCGCGAATCGCCTAACGATTCGTAAACCATGCCCACGCGTATGGGGAGGTTACCCAAAAAGAATTTGGGAGGTTTTTCCTGCTTTTGTCTCATTAAATGCCTTAGAGTCCTATAAATAGCCCATTCTAGGCTCCCATTTCATTTTTCGCGTTCCTTTCACACCTAACCTCTCCTTTGCCGAGCATCCCTCTTCTGCGCCAAAACTCTTCCTCAATTCTTCACTCCCTAGAGCCCAAAGTAAGTTCTCTCTGCCTCTCTTCTCCTTTTCGATTCTTTTCTGTTTCATACTTTAGGAATGAGATTTTCTCACATTTTCACCCCTGGGGCTGCCTTGGCTAGTTTTAGAAAGATCTTTGGTGTCCCAGAGGATGTCGACATTGCGTACTGCAATGTGGACAGTATTGAACTTGAGAGGGCAGCTGATTCAAATGCAGCCTTCTTTCCATTGATGTCCCTACTTGAGGGTGGGGTTAGATTTCCTGTAGACCCTCTCATCATAGGCACCCTAGGATTCTATGGGCTGTGCCCCGACCAATTTCCTCCTAATTTTTATAGAGTTATCGGTTGCGTTAGCCGACTGAATTAGATGTTCGGGCTGCAACTGAACCACCATGACATTAATTTCATGTACAAATTGTGCGATAATTTTACAACCGACTATTATTTAAAGACCAGAGATATGCGAGTCCGGCTTATCTCTTGTCTGCCCGACTCCAACAAAAACTCGGCTGGAGAGTTTGTTCGGGTGCACAGCAACTGGCTTGCCAGCGAGCTACTCTGCCTGCTTTCGCCATGTGCAGTCGGTCAATACCAAGAACCTTTGCCTGTTCTAGTTTTATATCTTTTATTTGAGTTTCATTGATTGGTTTATCCTCAAATTTGTTGCAGAATCAAAAGGGTTCCTGTCGGACTCCCAAGTCATACACGCACGAGACCTCAATTTTGTTATTAGATCGGAGATTTTCGTGCACGAGGACGAGCTACTTCGGGCCTTTCACTTGATCCTTGGTGTTAACCCAGTGTACACTTGGCAAAACTTCAGCCAGGCGCTTTTGGTAGACAGCCCACTCCTGTCGTACATAGAGGTTCGACACAAGAAATTCCTTCCACCTACACTTACTACTGGTAAAGCTCGACACCTCAGCCCCCGCTATACCACTGCACAGGAAATTGCTCTAGTGAGGGACGATTCTGCCGAGTGAGTGTCCTGTAACCAAAGAAGACACGAAGCCATTGAACAGTCTAAAAATGCTGCCCCAGCAGCCGAGGAAGGAGCGGCCGAACCAGCTGGTACTTTGGGTACTAAATCCGACAACATGGGAGAAATGGTGAGGCATAGGGAAATGACCCTTGCTTGGTTCATACCTGGTGCCAGACCTGTTTCTCAACCTCAACTTCCTCAAGGGACTGGTCCAACTCTTCCTGTGGGTGAAACTAGGAAGAGGAAAAGGGTTGCCGAGAAGAATACTCCTGCCCCGGCTGACACCCTACCGAAGACTCCGCCCTGCGCTAGGGGCGGGTCTAGGATCTAAGAGACGCCGGTTGACACTCCACCAACGACTCGGGTCGGGACAAACGTGGCGTCTTCTTCCCAATCCGAGGTTGGTTGGCAACCCTCTTTTCAGTTTGGTGATAGGTCTTCACCGGCCACCTCCAGCGTTTGTCTGTGGGACAAGGGGGAAGGGTAGCTTAGAGTTTGGGGCAAGGCCTCTTGCTGCCCGAGGACATCCATTATTTTTCAGAAGGCGATGACGAGACGCTCGTCAGACGGCTACAATGGCACACCATTGCTGTAATTTCCTATTCCCTTTACTGCATTCGTTGTAATGGATAGCTTTCCTCCCAGTTTCACTCTTCTGTTACCGTTCTATTTTCAGGCTATGCAGTCAACTGGTGTTATGGACAGGAGGTTGAAAGATGCAACCGAGGCCGCTGAGCGGGAGAAGGCGCTGAAGGACGTAGTTGAGGTTACTGCCAGGGAGAAAGGGGAGGCTACTGCGACATCAGAGAGGAAAGTAATAGATGCCGAGAAAGCCCGGCAAGCCGCCGAGAGTAAGCTGATCGTCCTGGAAACGAAGCTAGGCAAGATAGAGCTTAAGCTAGCGACGGCGAATAGCTTAAATCTAGCCCAGGCCAATCAAATTGCCGATCTGAAAGAATCCCTCGAAGCCTGCGAGGAAAAATGGTACAACATGGGCTTCTCGAAGGCTGAAAACTGTACAGAACCGATCATTCACCAAGCTCAACGCCATGGATTCGGGGAGGGGTGGTTAGCTGCTCTACATGCGATGGGAGTGGCTGAGGATTCTCCGTTATGGAAATCCAAGCAAATCCCTTACCCGGCCCCTTCATTCCCCCCCGTTCAGAGTCGAGCCAATGCTACGGATGAGGAGGAGACTCCGAGCATGAGGGATCTCGTGCAGGATATTGACGCTCACGTGGAGACAGCTGAACCAGACGTTTCAAGCAATATCTGTACTAGAGTCGACGCTGTTCAAGACCAGGCCCCACCGATGATCCAGACAGCTAGGAGCGGAACTGAGCAGTCCGTTACTCCCCCCGCACCCACCAACCCTGCCGTTTGAAAATCTAGCTCTGTTCTTTCTCTTTTCGTTGGTTTGTGTTTGGACCTAAATCGTCGGGCCATGGCGATGGAACAATTTCATTATCTCTTAGATAACTTTGATTAATATTGTTTAAATATCACTTGTGGCTCCCTGTCGCTTTTTTGATGACCGTCAATTCCGCATATGTTTAAGGCTAGGTCGCTCATCATACCTTACTTTCTCACTTTTGGGGGCTGTGAGTAGCCCTTCTGCCCTTAGGACGTGTTTGCCTAGGTTCTTGGTAACTCGATGTCGTAGGTAGCGTCGAGGGCGAGTTTCTGTCTCGAGGAAGATGTAGTTTAAGGTTTCCACCTGCTCGGTGGTAGAGATCGAATTGAGGACAGGTTTCTGCCCTTAGATGAAAATAGCTTAAGGTTTTCACCTGCTCAGTGATAGGGATCGAACCAAGGATAGGTTTCTGCCCTCAGATGAAAATAGTTTAAGGTTTCCACCTGTTCGATGATAGGGATCGAATTGAAACAGGTTTCTACCTTTAAATGAAAATAGTTTAAGGCTTCCACCTGCTCGATGATAGGGATCAAACTGAGGACAGGTTTCTACCTTTAAATGAAAATAGTTTAAGGTTTCCACCTGCTCGGTGATAGAGATCAAACCGAGGACAGGTTTCTGTCTTTAGATGAAAATAGTTTAAGATTTCCACCTGCTCGTTGATAGGGATCGAACCGAGGACAGGTTTTTGTCCTTTAATGAAAATAGTGGTCGTTTTTGCTGATACTCTGATAGCCGAATGGTGGCCGTTTCTCGGTGTCCCTCTAGCAAGTACAGCTACTTTGCCATCAGCCTCTCGTTCTCATCCAGGGCGAATCCCGCGACTTGGGTGATGTGCATTGATAATAGCTTAATTTTGCATATTTATATCATTGTTAGAAATCATTATTATACTTATTTTGAAGTAATTCATACATTTTATATTTGGTTTTGAAATAATGGTGAATAATAAATTTTGTGCTTAATTGAATCTTATTGCGTGAATTTATCTTTTGTAGGAGAATGGAATTAAATAAGTAGATTTGTGCAAAGAAGAAAGCTAATAGACTTTATTTTTACAAGGGTCATGATGAAGTTAAAGAAGACCAACCCAATTAAATTTAAGTCCAATTGGAGCAGGGAATCAAAGGAAATTTGCATCAAATCCAAATCCAAGTTTAATTCAGATTAGGATTCTAGCCTGCACATCAGTTAGTATATTTGGCATAACTTTCGACTCAGATGTCCAATCGAGAAGATTCAAGTTAAGCTGGAAAGTTAACTTAAAGGGCTACAACTTTGTAGTTTACCAAAAGTCCAAATTCTGACGTTAAATGGGCCAAAATTGTCAATTAAGTGAAATCTAAAAATCTGAAATTTTCCCCAAACGAAAATTCAACTTGTAATAGGATTCCTTGACCTATTTAAAGGCTCTTTAGGGCAAAATTCAAGGGGGCGAGTGCTAGGGCTGGGGGCTGAACATAGAGAGTGTGGCTACTCCTTTGGTTTTCTTCCATGACAGTTAGTTTTATTTTATTTGTCTAGTTTAATGTTTAGTATTTTATTCTTGTGTTTTATTTTAATTACTATGCGTAGCTAAATTTATAATTAGGGTTGAAGATGAAACCTTGTTAAAGATTATTAGTAATATTTATGTGATTTGATTTTTCCCACAATAGTTGTTCTTTAATAATTTAAATTGTTCTTGCTTCATATCAATTGACTAAAATGAGATTCTAGATATTAATTCAATCATGTTTTTCTCATGATTTATGATTTGTTTTAATTAATTGAATGCTTGGTTTATTAATTCTTGATTATAAAATTGGATATCGCTTATGATTTATTTGTCAATAGATACAATTTATGATTTGATTTTTAGAATTGGATATATCTTGTGATTTGTTTGGCTATAGATACGATTGATGATTTGATTTTATACTTAAGAAGCGAAGAAGAACATGCTTTTGATTTTTAAAATAAGGATTTTAATGAGAATATTTTCCATGATAGCAAGATTGATTTCTAGATTATCATGTAGTAGTTGGGAAAAATTAATGATCATAAATATATGCTGATATGACTTACAAAGCGGATTCCAAAACCTTAATTCCTTTCCCTTGATTGTTTACATCTTTTTATTGCTTTATATCTTTTGCTTAGTTTATTTAATTTCAAAACAACCAATTTTTATTAAACTAGATTAGGATTAATTTGGTTAAAATTTGATTAATTTTCCTAAGTTCATTCAAGTCCCTATGGGTTCAACCTTGTTCTTGTCAAACTATACTTCGGTACAGTTCGTACACTTGCAAGTATTTTAAAATTTCACAACATCGGGCGCTGCACAAGTTCACTTCATCGGGGATGACAGCTTCTGCCCCGTAAGTTAGAGAGAATGGTGTTTCTCCTGTGGATCTCCTGGGAGTTGTTCGGTATGCTCACAAGACGTTTGGAAACTCCTCGACCTATCTGCCTTTGGTGCACTCCAATCTTTTCTTCAACCCGCTCACGATGGCCTTATTGGTTGCTTCTGCCTGGACGTTACTCTGTGGGTATACTGGTGTGGAATACTAGTTCCAGATACCAAGGTTGTTACAGAACTCTCGGAAAGTCTTGTTGTCGAACTGTAGACCATTGTTCGACACAAGAGACTCCGGAACGCCAAATCTCGTTATAATGTTTCTCCATACGAATCTCTTGACATCAACATCTCGGATATTTGCCAGCGCTTCCACCTCTGTCCACTTGGTGAAGTAATCTACTGCTACCAGCACAAATCTCCAGTTGCCCGTAGCCTGAGGAAAAGGCCCAACTATGTCTAGCCCCCAGCGGGCGAACGACCAAGGGCTACTTACTGGGTTCAAGTTCCCGGCAAGTTGGAAGATCATCAGTGCGTGTATCTGACACTACTCACATCTTCGAGCATGCTTGGTTGTATATTTCCTCATCTGCGGCCACCAAAACCCTTGAGTCATTGCCCCATACGCCAATGATCGACCCCCTACGTGGCTTCTGCACACACCCTCATGCAGCTCAACCAATAGCTCTTCAGCCTGATTAGGACAGAGGCATTGGAGGTACGATCCTTCGTACGATCTCCGATACAACTTTCGATCGGGAGATAACCAGTACCAAGTAACATTCCGTCGTACTCTGGCCGCCTTTTTCTCGTCTTCCGGGGATCGGTCCTCTGCAAGGAAGTCAATGATGGGGTCCATCCAGCACTTCTCGGCTATGGTTACCTGGGCAACTAGCGCTCTAGCAGCAATACTTGGTTCGGTCACTAACTCCACCCTGATTAGCCGAGGTACCATGTCAGCTATTAATGATGCCAGCGTTGCTAAGGAATCGGCGTGCCGATTCTGTCCCTGGGCCACCCGTTCAATCTTGACATTCGAGAAATTACCTAAGGTCTACTTTACCAGTCGCAGATATTCAATCATCCAGGTATCTTTGGCCTCGAAGTTCCCTTGCACCTGATTAACTACTATGAGAGAATCCGAGTAAACTTCCACTTCTATGGCTCCCAAATCCATGACAACTCTTAGTCCGGCAAGTAGGGCCTCATATTCAGCCTCATTATTAGAAGCCCTGAAGTCTAACCTAAACGAGTGCTCTAACTTTAGCCCTTCCAGGGTAATGACCACAATTTCAGCCCCCGCTCCTGCCACATTGGATGCGCCATCCACAAATACTTTCCATGGCCCGACCTCCACGTGGCATACCATATCTGTACTTTTCTGCGAGAATTCGGCAATAAAGTTCGCAAGTACCTGTCCCTTCACCGAATTCCTTGGTTTGTACCTGATGTCGAAAGAGCCTAGCCTAGTCCCTCACTTAGCTATCCTCCCTTTAAGGTCAGATCTTCTCAACGACGACTAGAGTGGGTACTTGATCAAGACATAGACAGTGTGGGCCTGAAAGTAATGGGGCAATTTTCGGGAGGAATGCACCAGTGCCAACACCAGTTTCTCCAGTGGTAAATATCGGGTCTCAACGTCTTGTTGATGTAATAAACCGAGAGTTGTACCCCACTATCCCTCAGTAGCACGGTGCTAGCCGTATGCTCGAATACCAAGAGGTACATATACAGATCTTCTCCCGGTTCCGGGGCTGCCAGCGTCAGTGCCCGCCCAAGGTAGTCCTTTAGATCTTGGAAGGCTCTATCACATTCCTCGCCCCATTGAAACCCCTTCCATTTCTTCAAAAGTTGATAAAATGGTTGACACCAATCAACGAATTTGGAAATAAACCGATTGAGAGCGGCCAACATACCGGTCAATTTTTGAACTTCTTTCGGATTACTCAGTGGTTTGAGACATATCACAGTTTCAATCTAATCGAGGTTAACTTAGATCCCCCGTTTGGTAATCAAATAACTCAAGAACTTGCCGGATCCTACTTCGAAAGTGCACTTATCGGCGTTGAGGCGCAGTTGGTGTCGCCGGAGTATCTCGAACACTTCCTTAAGGTTGTTGATGTGCTGCCCTTCCTGCTTGCTTTTTATCACCATGTTATTAATGTTTACTTTAACTGTCCGCCCAAACTTATCCCTGAACATCCTCGTCATCATTCGTTGGTAAGTGGTTCCCGCGTTCTTCAATCCAAATGGCATCACGGTATAGTGATAGTTGGCATCGGGTGTTATGAATGCCGTTTTCCCCTAATCCTCGGCGACCAAGGCAATCTGGTGATAACCCTGAAAAGTGTCGAGAAAACTCATTCTCAAGTGCCCGCACGTAGCGTCCACCAATTGATCAATTTTCGGTATCAGGAATGGGTCCTTTGGACATGCTTGGTTTAGGTCGGTGAAATCAACACAAACCCTCCACTTACCGCTCTTCTTCTTCATGACCATCGTGTTTGCGAGCCACTCTGGAAAGAACGCTTCCTTTATGGTCCCCGCCTCTCAACTGCCCAACCTCCTGTCTGACGGCTTCCACATGCTTCTTTGCGGACCTTCTCGGTCTCTGCTTCTTAGGAGGGCACAAAGGATCCGCATTCAGCTTATGAACTATAAATTCGAGGTCGACCTCGGGAACCTCATATGGGCTCCAAGCGAACACATCCACGTTTTGTATAAGAAAGAGCAGTAACTCCACCCTTTCCTCATCATTCAAGCTTGCCCCTATCAAGAAACTCCTTTCACCTCCTGGCATTATTTTACTCTTACCAAATCATCGACAACGTTGGTCCCCTCCACATGGGGCTGCTGTAATTGCTATAGGAGAGCCTTCTCAGTTGATCCCTTTTGTTCGATTTGTTTGTTGGCTGCGACTACTACGCACTGTCAAGCTATCTGCTGATCACCCCATATCACTGTAATCCCTTCTTCGGTTTGAAATTTGACTATGATGTGCAATGTGGACGGCACAGCTCCCATGTCATGAATCTATGGCCTTCTAAAGACTCTTGTATACAGTGAGAAAGAAGCGACCACTACGAATGTCACCATTACCTCCTTACCTCCCATGTTGACCGAGAGTGAAATCTATCCTTCTAGAGTCACCATATGCCCATCGAATCCCATCAACAGTGTATCATACTTGGACAAATCCCCCTTTTTCAGACTGAGCCCCCTGTATAGGTCCGGGTACATTACGTCTGCGTCACTCCCCTGGTCTATCATCATTCTCTTTACTATGAAGCCCCTTACATGGGCCATGACTACTAAAGCATCGTGGTGCAGTTGAGTGGTGCCTTCTAGGTTGTCGTCGTCAAATGCTATGGATTGTCTAGTGTACCTCAACTTCTTCCCCGGAGATTGCTCGCTCGAGCAACCCTCTACCCCTCTCGTTGTGGATGCTCTAATGCCCGTCGATACTGCATGGATGACCTTTATTACTCCCAAAGGGGGTGGGAGAAGGTTTCGACACGGTCGATCTTCTTGCCCGGTCCCCTGATTCCCTCTCTCCATCAGAAATTCTTTCAAATGTCCTGCCTTTACCAACTGCTCCAGGTGATCTTTCAATACTCTGCACTACTTGGTGGTGTGTCCTTTATCTCTGTGGTAGGTGCAATACAAATTATGGTTTCTCCTTGATGGGTCGCCCGCCATCTTGTTCAACCGCTTAAAATACGGCTCATTTTTTATCCTGTCAATGATCCTGTGCACGGGCTCCTTGAACACCGCATTGACTCCCCCAATCGCCAAGCCGAGCTCTTGAATTCTCAAATCCTTCCTGTGTCTGGGGTTGAAGCTAGTATTCCGAGGATAATTGATGATCGGGGTCTTCCCTTTAGTTTGCAGCCAATCGTCTTCTAAGCGCTTGTACTCCTCGATACGCCTTACCAACTACCTCATATCCTCAGGAGGCCTCAAGGTCAATGATTCTCTCAACCCGGACTCTTCCGGTAACCCCATCCGAAAGGTGCTCGCCGCGATCTTTTCATTACCCCCACCGATCTCGTTGTACAGCTCCTAGTATCGATTGGCGTAGTTGCGAAGGGTTTCCCCAGCCCCCATTTTCATGGACAGTATTGCGTCTATGGGCTACGAAACCCGACTGCAAGTCATGAATCGCACTCCAAACTCTTGAATTAGTTTCGAGAAACTATGGACCGAACCCTTCTTCAATCTGTTGAACCACCTCAAAGCAGTAGGGCCGAGGCTCGAAGGGAAAACCTTGCACATCAATGTATCGTTACGGACATATAAAGATATCATTTGAATATAGTGACTTACATGTTCAACCGGGTCTGTCTTTCCCATGTAGGAGTTGAACGGAAGTCATGTGAACCTGTTCGGCATAGGCGCGCTCTCAATGTCTCTCGAGAATGGAGACCGGGCGGCTTGGGGCAATGCCCGGCTCATGGCGTCCATGGCCACATTTCGAGGTCGCCCCTCATCCAAGGAAGTCGATTCACGGTCTGTATACTCCCGCGAACGCTCGCGGCGTTGACGAGACCCAAATTGATGGGATCCTACTGCATGGTGATTCCCTACATTGGCCAACCTTTCCCTTCGTTCGTCATGATCCCCTCTCCTGCGTTTGCCCGGCACTTGCAGCTCCAAATCCCTTACTGTCCTACGCAGGCGCTCGAGTTCTTGATCCCTCTACTTAAGCTCCTAGTCTCTTCTGTTGAGGCGGCCGCAGCCCGATGCGTCAGACGTCAGACATTGTCCGGATGGTTTAGTACAATCCTTCTCCGGGCCCAGATTCCTCTGCTCCCTCATGTCTTCTGACCTTCAGCCTCTTTGCCTCCTTTCTCGCCATGTAGACCCCTGTGACAACCCTCTAGAGCCACTCTCTGCATGACTTCCCTATCCACTCTCAAACATTCTCCCGTGTGCACCTAGATAATACCACAATTACGTAGGAGATTTCCACAGACGACGCCAATTGTGTGCACCCAAGTACGACTATTGGGCCTAGGAGGCATTTGGGCTTACAATCTATTTGTATGGCAGGCTTTCGAATTTCCTACAATGGGAGGTGCTCTGCTTGGCACACCCAGCCCCTTGGTTTCCTTTGTTCTAATACCCTCTTTCTTTTTCCAGGAGGACCACTTCCTTTCGCTCTATAATCCTTTCGCTCTAGAATTGTCAACCACTTCAACTGAATCTCCCTTGCCTATTTATAGCCAAAGATAGTGGAATGGTCATGATTACTCTTCTGGTAGGTGGAAGGAGAGATCCAATACTGCCTCTTCTAAGTGGATGTTCAATCGTGGGTGGGGGAAGGTAGCAGTGGCATTGGAACTACCTCCACCGTTAGACTCAGTACTCGGCAGGGGTATTCTCTAGGCTACGGAAAGAAGGTCCAATACCATTTCACTTAAGTGGACGTTTGGTTACTAATGAGAGTATGTGGTAATGGCGTTGGAACTTGTTCCGCCAATAGGTATTATGCTCAGTAGCAGCATCCTCTAGTGATGACGTGAGTTCAAAGTTCAACCTACTTGGATGACACATCCATCGGGGACAGCGAGGCATCACACTCATCAGCCATGCCGTGAATGTTTTTACACGTAACTAGCGTAAGGTTCTTACACGCGTTATCACCACCATGGGCTTTTGAGTAAGTGGGCTTGAAGGAGGGGGACGCCCGTACAGTTATTATTTTATTTTATTAACTTTCTTATTTAATTATTAAATATATGCTTGAAAATCATTAAATTACCCTCACATATATAGATATATTAGTCAATTTTGCTAGTTTTATAAATTTAATATCTATATTTAGGCTTTAATTAATTATTACATCATCACGGTTTGACCCCGGTTCCACCTTGGTTCAACCTCAAAAACCTTAAACATCTCCCTTTTACGGTTCAATGAATGATCCGGGTTTCAAAACCTTGCAATCTTGCCGAACTTTACAACGCAAAGTCATCCTTGCAAAATGACTAGTACACATTTTAAAAATAAAGAATATCCTCACTTTTTTTTTGGTTGGGAAAATGACTAGTACAGAAGTTCAAAATTGACTTATCAAATTTAGGAGCTCTCTTGTAAAATGCTACCTGTGTGTTATGTGTAAACTAGATTATGCATAATAGACACTACATTAAAAGGAGAGAGAGAGAGAGAGAGAGAGAGAGAGCAAAACATTAGTATAATCAAAGATTTTTACAATTGTTGGCATAAATCATGATAAATTATGATTAGGGCAAATTACAATTTACTCATATATAGTTTAAAATTTGACACTTTACCCATCTAAAGTTAGTTCATTTAGAATTTCGTAACATATTTCTATTAAAAATATGGCTAAATATGTAATTTTAGCTCACTTTTATGTCTCTCTTTTCCAAAAATACAAAAAACATAAAATCACAATATCGAATAAGATAAAAATGATTTAGCGAAACACTTTTATCATGAGATTTAAAATTACAAATAGACAATTTAAATTTCGATCAAATTCCAAGTGGGTAAAGTGTCAAATTTCAAGTCACAAGTGGACAATTTAAATTTCAGCCAAATCACGTGAGAGTAAGTTGCATTTACACTTATGATTAATGCATTATAAGTTTAAATGTGTTTGGCAAAAATTAAAAAGCCAACTTATTTTACTATTCAGTTTATTTTTGCTATCATTCATGGATCTCATTACACTTTTTGGTATTATTTATGGGTCTCATTCTATTATTTCAGCTAACTTTTACCTTTATCTACCGTGCTTTTAGCAAAAAAATATCAATTTTAGCAAAATAAGTAGATCCTAAACAGACGTATGATAGGTTAATAATAAAATTGATTCTAATAACAATTTGCAACTTTTCAACACCTAGGGGTGTCCAGACCCACCGAATTGACAACCCCGCCCGATCTCCACCCAATTTTGGCTCAAACCGACGCTCCCGTCGGTTGGTGATTGGTTTCCGCACCCAAGACCCAATGCCAACGGGTCAAGTGGCGGGTTTTCTTCTCCAAAACCCAAGCCACCCAACCCGACCGATGTTATATACAAATCCGGTCAACTCTAGCAAGATCAAGCTCAGATTCGAGGAGTTCCAACGAGATCTTGACCATATTTGGTGAAATCCAGCAAGATCTCAATCATATTTGGTGAGATTCGGCAAGATTCGAGGAGATCCAAGTTGATTTTGACGATTTTTGGTGTAGATCTCAACCATATTTGGTGAGATCCGGTGAGATTCGAGGAGATCCTAGCTAATTTCGGTGATTTTCGATGCAGATCTCGACCATATTTGCAAATTCCAGTGAATTTTTTGAAGATTTTGATGACATTTGCAAGATCTGACAACTCTCTCCACTGACCAAACTGACCCGAACACCACCGGAATCTGAAACCGACTCAACCAATTAACGTCGGCGGTCGGTTTTGGGTCCCTCCACCATCCACCTAACACCAATGGGTCGGGTCCAAGCTAGGTCCAAAACCAACTTAGCCCGTGGACAGCCCTACCAACATTAGCTAAAGAACTCCTCCTCCTCCTCCTCCTCCTCTTTCTATTTTTTCCCTATTTGTAAGGACAACTGATACATGGTTCCTTCTAACTTAATAAAATATCATTTTGGCATAATTGCTAATTCCAATCAACTCAAACTAGCAAAACTTTGTTGCCTCCCTCCAGTGAGAGAGATCTATTCTATAGTTCCAGTTTAACAACCTCAACTAACATATGAAAATTGATTTCTTTTAACAAAAACAAGAAAAATGAGAACTACTCTAAAAAATAAATTCATACATACTTTAAGTTGAAATTTTAAAAAAGAGAACAAAGCATGACAAAAATATAGTGGATATGCACAAGGTTTAAAATTTTTTTTTTTTTTTTTTAAAAAAAAAAAAAAAAAAACCTTAAAAAAGTAATAATATAGGAATTATTATTATGGTTACCCACATATACCCTTGTCAAGAATACAAAAATTTAGCATTTTTCGGAAGTGATATATATATATTCATCCACGACCCTTTCTATTTTACCAGAAATGAAGATTGTCCAGTTTATTATTAAGATTTTATTCCCCATCACTAATATTAATTTTATACGCAACAGAAGTATCAAACAAACTTAAAAGCTATCACAAAATTCTGCCTTAAAAATCTTAATAAGCATATAAACATATACTTTTTCTGTAAAAAAAAAGAAAAAGAAAGAGAACTTATTAAAAAAAAAAAAAAAAAACCATCTCATCCTTTTTAGCAAGCAAGCATGATCATTATATGTGGAGATCTAGAAGAGACAGTACGTACAGGAGAGGAGTCGATGCCGCATCTAATGTGAAGAGTGCCTTGAGAAGTCCCACTCTCATTTTGGTAGTGTTCAACGTCAGGAGGGACCGAAGAAGGAAGAAGATGAGAACCAAGACGATTCTCCATGGCTGAGATGAGGTCCACCATGGTGTCCCTATGTGGGTCTGTTAGGTATGGGAATTCCATGAGTTTGGACCCTTTAATTAGCTGCTGTTTCTCCATCGATGATCGACAAGGAAACGATGGTCTTGTTCTTGATATTTTGGAGGCCAGAAGATTAATTGCAGGTGCGGGTGGATTTGCACAAGGTAGAAGAAACGTGTAAGACATTGTGATGTGAGACGCTCTTTCTCACACTCACTCTCACTCTCACTCTCTCGCACGCACATATATGCACCACACAATTATTCTTTTGATGGTTTTTTGTTTTGTTTTTTTCTTCAATTCCTTCCTCTCTCTCTCTCTCTCTCTAAACAACTATTTACTTCAGGTGTCGTGTACGCGTGTGTGACTTGAATTGCCACATTGTCATTTGGTGTTCGTGCGTGACCTACTCTTTTTTTTTTTTTTTTAAGAGTATTCACAGCAAATGTTGTAAAAAATAGTCATTTTGCAGCACTAAAATTCTATTTTATTATTTTATCATATCATTTTACAATATCCTATTTATTAGATGTTGTAAAATTTAATTCTATACATTAAATTAATATTTACTACACAATAAAATAATATATTATCTTTATCTATTATCATCAACGACGGCAACTACATCAACGCCGATCAACAACATCAACAACAACAATAGCAACAACACCAGCAAATTCCAAATCCAAAAATCTCAAAAAAAGAGGAAAAAAAAAAAAAACTCAAACAAACCCAAACTTAAACAACAATCGGTCTAAACTCAAACAAACTCAAACTCAAACAACAATCTGAAGGTCGGCCATGAGGGCTGTGGATGTCGGTGGTGAGTGCTAGAGCATAAGGTGGCGAGATCGGCGAGATCGACGGCAAGCTGTGGAGAATGAGGCGATGAGATTGGCAGCGAGGACTGGATAGATTGATGACGAGGACTGGAAAGTGAGGCGGCGAGATCGAGATCGACAGGGAGGAGTTGATGAGGTGAGATCGAGATCGAGATCGAGACCGACATCGGCGAGATTGAGATTGGCAGGGAAGATTTTTTGATTTGATTTGAGGTGCAAAAAGGGAGAGAGAGACCGGTTGGGAGAGAGAGTGTGAGAGACAGATTGTGAGGAGAGAGAAAAAACAATTAAAGAAGTGAGAGGAGAAAGAAAACTCGAATAAAATAATAATAAACACATTTGCCAAATCCGTCCGTACCGTGGTAAAAATGCAACATTACTGTTCACTATTGCATAAATATGGCACATTTGACACATCTAATAATGCTCCGTTTTTGTGTTTGATGTGTCAAATGTACCAAATATTTGGCATTTGGCATATTTACAACGTCTGCTATAGATGCTCTAAGTACAACTGTACAAGCAACTTTCAAACCTTGTTTTGTCCATTAAACAACACGACAATAATTTCTATAATATTTTTTTCCACACACCTAATTTTACAATACTTAGAGCATCCACAGCAGTGGAGTTAAAAATTTAGTTTTTTAACTCTACAAAAAGTTACTTTATTTATTTTACCTACTCACTTTACAAAACATGTTGTAGCAATGGATCTATTTTAGCTTTCAATACAATAAAATAATATAAACATCACAATAAAATAATATATCTACTACAATAAAATAATATATCTATTACAATAAACAACAATCACAACCACTTGCAGCCGCGACCACTGCCGCCACCACCACCGCAATCGCTATCGCCGCCCACCGACTCTTCCCTACACACAGAAAATTCCCAAACTAATATTTATATCACAACTTAAAATATTTAGAATTATAACAATAGAACATGATTATGCATAAATAATTAATTTGACATGTAGCTTAATCTCACTAATAAAGAAAACACACAACAAATTCCTGCAAACAGAAAAATCCCAATACATTCTAATTCACATACATTGTCCATTCATGGATGCTCTGAATCAAAAGCCAAAAAAAAAATGTAAAGTTCCCTACACGCAGAAAATTTCCAAATAAAAAATCTCAAGCATCCACATGAAGAAGACAGAGACAACTAACCTGAAGTGAAACAGAGAGGTGGGTTTGAGCTGATCTGCGGTGGGTTTGAGCTGACCGGTGGCTTAGGAAGGCGGTGAAACAGAGGTGAGAGTTTGAGAGAGTGGGTCGGTGACGTTGAGAGAGTTTGAGAGCTTGGGACGGCGTGGGTCTGAGGCTGAGAGGGTTGATTGGCGGTGGGTTTCAGCTGGTGGGTCGATGACGGTGGGTCTTAGCTGGTGGGTCTCAGTGGCGGTGAGCTTGAAAGAGTTTTGAGAGAGTTGAGAGCTTCAGACGGTGTGGGTCTAAGGCTAAGAAGGTTAATCGGCAGTGGGTCTTAACTGGTGGGTCGGTGACGGGCTAGCGGCGATAAGCTTGAGAGCGTTTTGAGAGAGTTGAGAGCTTTAGTGGAGAACAGATGAGAGTGACTGAGAGAGAGAAACATGAATAAAAGAATGAAAACAAATAATCAGCCTATATTATTTTAATCGGGAGCTAGATAAATTTTTTTTTTTTTTTTTTTTTTTTAGCTTTGAGCTACAGTGCTCATGTATTATACATGAGCACTATAGCAATTAAGCTAAAAATTTTAGCTATACCTCCACTGTTGCAAGGATATTTTTTGTATTTTGGTGGAGCTAAAATAGCTATATAGTTATTTAGCTCCACTGCTGTAAGTGTTCTTAGACAATATTATTAGAACAACATTACTAAATGTGCCCTAAACATTACCACACGTAATTGCCACAATGTCATTTGGTGTTCATGACTTAGGGGCCGTTGGGTAACGTTGTTTATATTTTTTGAAAATATGTGTGGGTGAAAAAGTGTATGAAAATACGTGTAAAGTTGTTTAAAAATTAAAAAACATGTGTTTAAACACATGTACCAAATAGACCCCTACTTTTCTTTGTAAGTACAACTGTACAGGGAATTTTCACACCTTATTTTGTTCATAAAACAATACAACACGTATTTTTATAATATTTTTTTTCCACACACGTAATTTCATAATCCTTAAACAATGTAACTAGAATAACATTACCAAACGCGCCCTAAACCTATTGCGCTCTTAATTTTGTGGGGGCAATTACAATTCTCCAATCTTGAGCAATTCTCCAATCTTGAGCAGATCTCCGACTTTGAGTGTTTTTAGTCTCCTCTACCGTGAGTAATTCTTAAATACTTTCAAAGTACGAAGAATAGTGTTCCTTTTTCTCATATTAATGGGGGGTCCATTTATTAAATTCACGATGAAGTCCACACTATATCAAAATAAGTCTATCACATCAAATGTTAATACAACAAAATTAGCACAGTAGTATTATATATAATATCACATCTAAAAATTAAAAGTCGTTGTAATAGTAACTTAAAAGTAGTAAATTATTACATTAATAATAATGGGTCATGCTAACCAATGCCCTTAGAGCACTGGTTAAGAATCCATTTTAACAAAGTTTTGACATCACTTTTATGGAAAATAAAAAAACTGTCAAAACATTAATTACTTTTTTTCCCATAAAAACTTTCTTTAAATGAATTATTAATCAATGCCCTAAAGACATTTGTTAGCATTTCCCTAATAATAATCAGCTGTGATAATTTATAATTTTCAGTTGCAATAAAGACATTAATATTATATTAGATTTAGAAATTTTTTTTGCAATAACTTAAATCGAAGAAATCAATTTGTTTTTAATAACTTAAATTGAAGAAACTATTATAATAACTTGATACCAATTATATATTTTGCGATATATTATAATAGAAATTTCAAAGAGAAGGCTTATTGCAACAAAATTAACATTGCAATAACTAAAATATCAATTATTTTAAAATCTATTGCAATGACAAATATGAAGCTGCAATGAATATATTATTGCAATGATCTAATTCCAATTATTTTACAATATATTGTAAGAAAAAATATGGAAAAAATTATCTATTACAATAAAGTAGGGGTGTGCAAAAAAAAAAATGAACCAAAAAAACCGACCGAACCGAGTTCAATTTTTTGGTTCGGTTTCAATGCGGTTCGGTTTCAGTTTGAATTTTTGGAAACCGAATATTTCGGTTTCGGTGTTGGATTTTTTCACACCGAAACCAACCGAACCGAACCGAACAGATATATATAAATATATGTAAGTTTAAAACATATTAGAAGAACTAGCTTAGTGGAAAATCGCGCACGCGTCAGCCGCCAGATCACTAGTTTGAGCCTTCGCCTCTCCATTCTGAGTTTTTTTTTTTTTTTAAAAAAAAATTTTAACCCTACCATCTTATATATAAATTAGAACCCTAGCCGCCCCTCACCCAATCCTCGCTGTCTCTCACAAACACACACCCCTCAGCCCCTCACCCAATTTTCTCTCCTTCTCCAGCGCCGATTCAGTCTCTTCTATGCTGTGGCATGTCTTCTTCTTAATTTTGTCTCTCATCCCAAATCACCCATGCTTGTACCAATTCGTTAGCATTTCCCTAATAATAATTAGTTGTAATAATTTATAATCTTCAGTTGCAATAAAGACATTAATACTAAATTGAATTTAGAAATCATTTTTGCAATAACTTAAATCGAAGAAATCAATTTGTTTTTAATAACTTAAATTGAAGAAACTGTTGTAATAACTTGATACCAATTACATATTTTGCGATATATTATAATAGAAATTTCAAAAAGACGGCTTATTGCAACAAATTTAACATTGCAATAACTAAAATATCAATTATTTTACAATCCATTGCAATGACAAATATGAAGCTACAATGAATATATTATTGCAATGATCTAATTCCAATTATTTTACAATCTATTGTAAGAAAAAATATGGAAAAAATTATCTATTACAATAAAGTAGGGGTGTGCAAAAAACTGATGCACCGAAAAAACTAACCGAACCAAGTTCAATTTTTCGGTTCAGTTCGGTTTCGGTGCGGTTTGGTTTCAGTTTGAATTTTTGGAAACCGAATATTTCAATTTCGGTTTCAATGCTGGATTTTTTCACACCGAAACCAACCGAACTGATATGTGTGTGTGTGTGTGTGTGTGTGTTTTTAAAACATATTAGAGGAACTAGCTTAGTGGAAAATCGTGCGCGCGTCAGCCACCGGATCACTAGTTCGAGCCTTCGCCTCTCCATTCTGAGTTTTTTTTTTTTTTTTTTAAATTTTTAAACCCTAGCATCTTATATATAAATTAGAACCCTAGCCGCCCCTCACCCAATCCTCACTCCCTCTCACAAACACATGCCCCTCAGTCCCTAACCCAATTTTCTTTCCCTCTCTAGCACCGATTCGGTCTCTGCTATGCTATGGCATGTCTTCTTCTTGATTTTGTCTCTCATCCCAAATCGCCAGTGCTTGTACCGATTCGTTAGCATTTCCCTAACAATAATTAGTTATAATAGCTTATTGCTACAAGATATTCCAAGTAGTAAATTGTTTATTGCAACGAAAAATATATTATTACATCAAAATGGACAGATGCAGCCTTTAGTATTGTTGTTAAAATTCCATGAAGTGGTCAAGTGATTTTAAGGATCGTCAAGTGAATCCTTAATACATTTCAAGCAATCTATATCACTTTGGACAACATATCATGAACCACGACCAAGCAACAACCAAAGAAAAAGAACTAAAAGAGCAGTAAGAGGTCTGCAACTGAGAAACATTTTCATCAACAACCAACAAAATGAGCTACATATTTTTTTTTTTTTAATCACTTTACTATCTAATGCACATCAGACAGCTGAATCAAAAAACAACCAAAGCCTTCACAATATCATCACCAAGATTACTATGTAATGCACATTGTTTTTGGTTGAGAGTAACGTAGGATGTGAAAGAAGGTTAAGGTTGGGGAGTATGGAGAATGTTATGCAAATGAGCTTTTCAAAGAGACAAAGAAAAAGGAAGAGAATGTTGTATCTGTGTGTGTGATAGTTAGACAGAAAGGGGTCAATTTTAATTTATAGTTTTAGAATTTTAACTAAAATGTGCACACACATGCACGTGAATGGATGATGAAAAAGCAAATAAAAGCTTATTGTTACAAGATATTCGAAGTAATAAATTGTTTATTGCAATAGCAAATATATTATTACTTCAAAATTTTCATTAAAATATTTAAAGTTTATTGCAACAAAATTTTTTTGTATCACAAACCTATTACTTCAAATTTTATTGTAACACTTCGCATAAACTATTGCAATGACTTCGATGTTATTGCTATGATTTTTTTTCTTTGTAATAAATATTTTTTGTTATATTGTCGTCAGATATATGAAAGGATGGAGTATTATTTTTCCGTGCTCTGAGAATATCTAAGAATTTTCCATCTATAGTAATCTTTCAAAAAAAAACAAAGGATGAGATGATCAAAGATTTGAAGAGAGCAATCGAATACCATATGAAGATGGGGAGCAGTGAGCAAAATAAAATTCTTCAAGAATCAAGATGGACCAACAGAGAGAAAGTGTGTTTTTTTTTCTTATGTTGGCCTTTTATTTTCAGTCAATAAATTTTTTGGGAAAATTTTTAATCTTGATTTTCATGTTTTTATCATGTTTTTAGAGAGAGAGAGAGAGAGAGACTATTCACCTTATGTTGATTTGGAAAATTTTTATTGCTCTAAAAAATTTTAAACTAGAGTAATACTAAATGGTTGCAAAAAAAAACAGAGAGGATAATTTTTTTTAATAAATTTCATTTATTGGCTATTATTTGGACATTAATTAAAAATTTTACAATGCAAGATAGATTGACAGTGTATTTTATTAACTAAAACAGAGGCCTAAATTAAAATTTGTTTGTTGTAATTATGTGAGACAAATAACATATTCTAAATTTGTATTGCCTAAATGGCCTGGTGGTTCTATATATATACTCCCTCTTTCATACATTCTAAGAGAGAATCCATATATCTAATACATGAGATATAGTCTCTAAATATAGAATTATGTGTCATTTGTTAAGGCTTAATTTATAAATTAAGTCAACATATTTTGTTCGATATACAATTTTAAACCCATTGCTTCCTGGTAGGGGTGTCCAACTAGACCCGATACCCAACCAACCCACCTAACCTGGCCAACCCGGCCCAAAAACTGGCTAACCCGACGTTAGGCGGCGAGTCTCCATCCCGAAAATCTTATATCGGTGGGTCAGATGGCGGGTCTGAGCATAAAAAATCGATTTTCAACCGATCCAATCGTATTTACACTAGAAAAGTAGTTGTTCTTCACCAATGGGTGTGTTTCGCTGGTCGTTTTAGTTTGATTAGCCGAGATCTAGCCTTATCTCTTCGAGATCCACCGAGATCTCATTAAGAACTTGTGAGATCTCATCGAGATTCGGCCTAATCTCTTCAAGATCCGGCCAGATCTCAGCAGATTTGGCCCAATCTTGACCACATTCAGTGGATTTCAGCAAAATCTGGCATAGTTTTGAAAATTCCAACTTCGACTGGTATCCGAGGAGGTCCGACCACCCAAACCAACTCCTTTCACCGGTCGACGATGGGTCTAGAAATGAGAAACCCGAACTGATCAGGTCGGTTCCAAGTTGGGCACAAATCCAACCTGGATCGACCCATGGACATGCCTACTTCTTAGATATATAAGCCTAGTCAAACTCAAATTATTTTCATCTCATTAAAATAAGTTATTCCAATATGTATGTTGCTTATTACAGCTTAGTTTAAAAATTAAGCAAGCTTATTCTTTCTTAGATACAGCTTACTCAAATCCAACTTTAAAAAAAAAAAAAATCTCATTAGAATAAGTTGTACCAAAGTCACACTATGTTGTTGCAAGAGTTTAATTGTTGTAGGTAGAAAATTAACTATGAACAAGCATATTACTAATGAAAATGGACGGTTGGATTAATATAAAAATGTAATCAAACGTAAAAAATCAAAATGAAAATTTTGAAAGATAAATGATAAACTAGAAACAGCCTAAACTATGGGCCCAAAGTGTACATAAGTTTTAGTTCAAGACATGATTTTGATCTTAGTTTAGTTTAGGAGCCCTAAACTTTTCCTTAACTTACTAGGAAATAAAAACAATTAGGCATAGGTGTTCGCCTTTAAAAAATAAAAATCCTATAGTTGACGACAATTCCATATAAATGGTAAAATGATAAAGGATACACCCACACACACATCAGCCCAAAAATCTAATACACACATCCAAACATTCAAAAACATAGCTAAGTCTCCAGGTTTGATTGAGGGTTGGCACCAAAATGTCAACAACATTTAGGTTATGTTTGGTTGGAGGAGTGAAAAAGTAGAGGGATGGAAAATTCTTTTGTTTGGTTGAAAAGAAAAATAAAAGGATGAAAAATGAATTTTGTATAAATTTACCATCATATCCCTATTAAATAAAACCAAAAGTAATACATTATGCTTTTATTAAAAAATTGTGTATGAATGAACACTTTATTTTTACTTTTTAAAAAGGTTCAAGAACCCAAAACTGATTTCTTAAAAAAACAAAAAACACGAAATAAAGCTAATGAGCAAAGAAACAAATGTACATCAAGAAAAAAAATATACTACACGGCACAACAAATAAATAAATAAGAAAAAAAAAAGCAAATAAAAATTATAAGACCCGTTGGTGTTGGTAGTATTGAACCTTTGTGTAGACACTCAATTTTGCACCCGTAATTTAATCTTGGAAGATGACTAGAGTGACCATTCATATACCCAAAAATTCATAGTTGCATTACATACATTAATTCATTTATTACATATCAGAAAAATGATTTTGAAATTCTAATGGTCGTGGCGGTATGTTTGATTCCCAAATCGGACCGTCAGATTGAAAGATATCATGAGGTCAAGTTTTCATGGTCTACGTGCATTGTATGAGGTGAAACCGATCACGTGTGATTAATTGAAATTAATTTTGATTGGTTAATGATTAAAATTAATTAAATGAATTTTTGTGATTGGTTAAGTATTTTTCTTAAAGTGAAACTTGTTGCATGGGATTAAAATAAATAAGTTAATAATATCTAAATACTGTAGATAATTAGGCTTTTGGAATAATTATATTCAAAATAATTATTTTAAAAGGCCTAATTATCACTTTGAAATAAGGTTTATTATGAAAATAACTCTAAAATTCATCCAAATACATTTTTTTTTTTTTTGATAAGTAACAAAAAAAATATATTAGAGAATAACACAGCCCCGTACATAGGAAATGTACTAAAGAGATAAAAACATCAAGAAACCAAATTACAATGATCAAGCAAAATAGGAAGAGAAAGACAAGAAAAAGATGGTAAAACTAAACACCATTCCAGAAGAGTAAAAAAGAAAAAAGACTTAATCTCAAGAATGGACCGATCGCGACCCTCAAAGCTTCTAGAATTTCGTTCCCGCCAGATACACCACATCAAACAGTGCGGCACCATCCTCCAAATCACTATATTGTGATGACGCCTGAAATTGCAAGCCCAACAATCCAATAAATCCACTACCCTTTACGGCATCACCCAACAAATACCAAACAAGCTAAAGACCATACTCCACATCTCAAAAGCTATAGGACAGTGAAGGAGGAGATGATCAACATATTCCCACACCTTTTACACATATAACACCACTCAAGGACAATAAAGTGCCTTTTCCGAAGATTATCAATAGTAAGAATCTTGCCTAGAGCAGCAGTCTAAGAGAAAAAAGCAACTCGAGGGGGAACTTTCAATTGCTATATCATTTTCCAAGGGAAGGGAGTGGCAGTGGGGGGGGGGGGGGGGGGGGAAGGGAGTGATAATACCCACTCACCACTCACCACTCACCACAGCTGCTGGCTAGCTTCCAACAAAACTTGTCAGAAGCTACACCTCGCACCTTTGTGGAATAGATTAAAGCCATACACAAATCCAACGAGTGTGACTCTTGATCATTCACAAACGTGCTAATCAAGTAGTATATTTCAAATTCATGTTCCAAGGCATTTTTGGCATAGTATAACTCAAAATTAGGACTAGGCTATTTCTAGCAAAGTTGTAGAGAAACGAATTTCCGTTCAGTCTCATAATTTCAGCTTAATCTGAATTTTGAGTAAAGTGATATGATAAAAATACTGAAATTGGTTTTGATCTGAAAAAATCAGCTTACTCTCATCCAAATCTTTTTTTTTTTTTTTTAAGGATTTTCCCATACGTTTTTTGCTTATTTTTTTAAGCATCCCAACCTCTATAATGTTGGATAAATACATGTTTGTATTGCATACAAAATATTTGCATTGGAAAAATAACAGATCTACTTCATTCATAAATGTTAACATGCACTATGTAAGTTTCAAAATTTAGTACAAGAGAGTGCACCTTGGTGCGGTAAATTTCAAAACCGTAGATCAAAAGCACTTGGAAACACTTCTAATCTTCACTTTAATTCCACTAATATCCAAGAAGTGTGGTCTCTCAATTAGTTTTCAAATGGAGAATGTCAAAGTGTCTAACACTTCTTACACACCATTTCACAATTGTGTTATATTTCTCACACACAAAAATTCTGCGTGTTTCTTCATTTGTATCTAACTGATTATCTAATTGGGCTGGCCTTTTGGGCCTTTCTAGATAGGGTTAAGTGTGTGGCTTGGAGTGGGACCAAAAGAGACCAACAAGACACTAGCTACAATGGGCCTTGGGCTTTTCTGTCAACTCTTGACAAGTCCAAAGTTACCATTAACTATATTTAATACCACTATATAAATATAGTTGCACTCTAGGCCTTATTTTAAATTATATCCCAAGACTTTATTTTACATGCAACCCCTTCATAAAATATTTGTAATAGTACAAAGTCATGAATGTAGACTACCACTTTGTAGATTACTACATTTTAATTCCTTGATTACTCAGTTTAATCCTTTAAGTTATTCATCATATATTTATGAAATCCAATTCCATAAATATATACTTTAGTAACTTCTTACTAAAGTGGTTAAGCCTAACTCTCTGAATAACCAAACGCATTAAATTTATCTCAAGGGAATATTTTGTATCTCTAGGGAATATTTTGTATCTCTGTTAAGAGAATATGAATTCCATTTTGAGGATATATGTTCCATCAACACTAAATTTGATTGCCCAACATATTGAAGTTTTGATCATTTCTTTAGATTTCACTCCTAATATATCAAAGCAACATACACCTCATGATTAGGTCCATTTTTCTCTAGGATTAAAAGTTCATGCAAATAGAAGTCATGAGTTTATTATTCATTTAACAGTCGTTAGGAGAATAATAAATCTCACAGCGGTCCTGTTTAATATGTTTTAACTTTTAAAACATATTAACATACCAACTAGAAATCTCCATTTCCATAATCAAGACAAATCATCTTAGTTGATACATTATAGTCTTCGCAGATGAAATGCCCAATTTCACCACCGACTACGAACTAAAATTCTAAGTTTACAAAGAACTTGTGATTTATATCATCTGTGACTAAATCACATAAATCACATACTATGCATCTCATGGACTATATGATAATGTCTGAATATTCATGTTACCATTATTTTAGATAATAATAAAACAACTTTATTAATCACAATATTAAGTCATACATAATGTCATACATAATAACATACTGAACAGCATACAATAGGATTTAAGGGCACTAATTCTAACATATAAATAGGGGATGTCTCTCAAAATTCAGCACACTTTTTGACCCCCTCTTTCTAGCTCTTCTCTTCTTTTCAATTCCCCTTACGTTAAAGACGTTCTCGAGGCTTTTGCTTTAGGAACTTCTTTTTGTAAGTAAAGTATTTTAGGTTCAAAGAGTTGAATAAATTTCAAAACTTCTTTTTGTAAGTAAAGTATTTTAGGTTTCAAAAAGTTGAATAAATTTCTTTGTATCCTAAAATATTCTTTCATTAAGAAGAGCACGCTCATGCAAGAGTTATTCTAGTATTTTAGTTTTTATTATTTGATGCATGATTGTGTTTGACATGATTTATTATGTTTTGTTTTTAGTATATGATTATTATGTTTTGCTAGAATTTTCTTTAAACATGCTCTTAGATGATTGTTTATTTTGATTCTTCTTCATAAATTTCAAAATCTGCTGCAGATTATTTGACTTCTTTTAATTCAAAGACTTATCTGAATTTTTCAGATTTGATTTTTTCTAATTCAAAAACTGACCTAAATTTTTTAGATCTAATTTTTTCTAATTCAAAAAACTTATTTGTATCTTCAGATCTAATTTTTTTTCTAATTCAAAACTGATCTGTAATTTATGATCTAATTTTTTCTAATTCAAAAAACTTATTTGTATTTATCAGATCTAATTTTTTCTAATTCAAAAAATAATCTGTATTTTTATTAATACAGGTCTGATTCTTTTTTTTTTTTTTCAACCCTAAAAAATTATCTGTATTTTCATTAAGATACAGATCTGATTTTTTTTAGAAAAAGTTTTCTTTATTACAAAATTGCAGATTTTGAAATTTAAATTAAAGGATTGAAAGTTAGGTTGTAGTTTTTTTTATATGTGACGCATGCATAATAAATTCATCTTATGAATGTGGATTGGGGCTGTCCAGACCCAACCGGAGCCCGACAACCCAACCAAACCGCCCAACTGTTGGGTCGAGTGGCGGGTTTGCATTTCCAAAACCTAAGCAACCCGAACTCGACCGGAGCTATAAAAAAATCCATCCAAATCTTGCGAGATCTCGACCAAATGCAGCTAGATCTGGTGGGATATAGCCAGGTCCAGCCAAATCCCAGCAGTTTTTAGCGAAAGAAATGTAGATTTCAGCAAAAAAAAAAGTAGTTTTCAGCAAAAAATGCAATTTTTAGCAAAAAATGCAGTTTCGGCGACCTTTTTTTAGATTTCGATGCCTTTTTTATTCCAGCAACTGACCCGGCCCAACCAACCTTCACCCTCACCTAAAACCAACTCGACCTATTTTTCCAGAGATCGGTTTTGGGTTCCTCCACCCGACGCCGGTGGGTCCAGTCCAGGTTGGGTCCAAAACCAACCCGACCCGACCTGTGGACAGCCCTAATGTGGATCCTCTTTCAAAAAGCCTTTTTCTTATTTTTTATTCATAAAAAACAAATATGATTTTCTTGATAAAATCACTTGTTTTTAACTTTATCCAAAAATAGATCTGATACTTTATAACAAAATCTTATTTTTCATTCATAACAAAAAAGATATGATTGATTTTCTTTATAAAATCACTTGTTCTTAAATTTACCCAAAAACAAATCTGATTCTTTTAACAAAAATCTCATTCTTTCTTTGGGGATAGATGGTTCAAATAAGGGTATTGGGCCGTTGGTTTAGCTGGTGATGTTGTCCGAGGAGACAAACCTTCTCGAGAAACAGAGTGGGAGCATGAAGTCCAACCATCCAACAACTACTAGGAAGTAGACAACCATGCTTGGAAGGAGGATAAGCTTTGGAGAAAGGAGAGTCAACAGAAAATTGAGAAGTATCTGGGAATAAAGCTGCTAGTACCGCATTGAATGCTCTGCACCTAACTAACTGGTCGCATTAATGTGGTAGTAATGCCTGAACAGTGATCTCTAGCCTTACAGCTGCCCATAAAGATTTCAAGAAAGTTCTGATAGGACAAGTATCAAGAAGATAAGTTATTTAATCAACAAGTGGAGGGTTAACGCGAGGGAAGGTGAAGGACTATAAAAGGGAAAGGATTCCATTAGGAGAGAGGGGGGGGGGGGGGGGGGGGGAAACTACTTTGTAATAAAAAACTTGAATATTTGTATAAGTCTGAGAGCTAAATACAAGAACACACCATCCTCAGACTTGACCGAGGAGTGTTTCCTTTTCAACTTGTTATTCTTGTTCATTCTAATACTAAACTAACTCGTAATGATTCTTACTTGACTTGTTAAATGTTCAATATTCAACCCACTCTCTAACAAATTTATCGTTGTGGGCTTATTGGGCCATTGTCCAAATCTACTGGGTCATGAACCAATTTACTTCCTTACACTTTCTTTTACACAAAAACAAATTTGATTTTCTTGATAAAATCACTTCTTCTTCTTTTTTACTTCATAAAAACAAATTTGAATTTTCTTAAAAAAGAGGACACATCCATAAGACAAATTTATTTGAATTAATTTTGGTCTAGTGTCTGTCATGTACGTTCAACATATTATTCACATCATGCAAAAAATTGTATATTGGTCATTAGAGTCTAGAAGACCGAATTCTGTCTGAGTAGAATGGGTGCCTAACATCTTCCCATTCCGTAATCTAGCCCTCGAGCTTAGGATTTTTGGATACATAGATTAGTGTTTTGTTTTTTTAATTTTGGTAGATTGTAACAAGGACCAAAAGCTTTGTATTTTTTTGCATAGATAGTAACTAGGACTCAAAACCTTGTAAGGTTTACTTTACTAAGATTGTATTTATCTTTATTCAATCAATGACAATGAAGTGTTTTGATAATGTAATTTGTGTTTATTTTTTCTTATTTTTTTGTATAAAAAATAAGTGGCTAAATTTTTTGAGGTGCCCTCACAAGCACCCAAATCTCTTTTTGAGAGGCGCTAAATTTTCACGGCCTCTCACACTTTGTAAAGAAAAAAAAAAAAAGCGTTGATTCTTGTAAGTTTTTTTTTTATTAGAATTAATTCCGGTAAGTTAAAGACAAAAGGATAAAACAAAAATAATGTTAAAGAGTCATGCAGTGCTTTTACTATGATAGTGAACTAAAGGGCAAAGATAACTTTTTGAAGTGTGAAAAAGAAAGCACAACTAAATATGTGTTAAGAGATTTTTGTTTGGTTTTTTTTTTTTTAAATTTTTAATTTTGGAAGGTAAATATATGTGTGGCCGTGTGAATGCTACTCGAGTTTTTGAAACTATTCACACTCGAGTTTTTGAAACTCGAATTCCACGTCAAACTCGAGTTTTGCAAACTCGAGTTTCAAAAATATAGTAGATAATTAAATATTTCTCAAACAGTAGTAAAACACTACATATTGTCCCAAATAGTGGTATTTGGCTATTTTGTCCAATATATGCTAATATATACTAAGATAACTTTTTCAGTGTTGGGAGATAAAAGGATTAATTGAGCTAATATATACTAGGAACCTTTAGCAAAAAACCTGAAATTTTTTCCATTAACAGAAACTTTTCTAGTTTATACTAGTTAATGGTCACAAATGATATTAAATTACCGATTGTCCTAAAAGTGAAGGAGACAAAGATCGCTTTGATACCATGTTAAATTATCAATTGTCCCAAAAGTTTAAGCTGTTGAGATTTAGTAAATTTAATCATTTAACCAAATAGTTCTAACAAATGAATAAACCAAAAAACCTTGTTCAGTAGTAAGATAAAACAGAAGAGCATATGTATATTCAACAATTGCATTATGTACTTGTTTTTTTGGTTAACAGGCAGATTATTTACACAAAATTTCGAAACACACATAATATACTGACCAAATTAGCTTCTCATACGGTGAAAACATCTCGTATGGCTCCCAAGACTCTGTCTGCTACTTCTGGCCCAAACAACCTTGGAAAGTTCGAGCCTATATCAACCTCAATTGTCTTGATCTTAATCAACCCATCCCTCTTTTCTAAAATAGCTCTCTCTGTCTCTCCCACTTCTCTCTTCCCACAAGCACATTGATCCAACCAGATTCCCAGCACCTCCTTTGCAATGGGATCCACATGATCTTTTATGATCTCCTCCACGCGTCCTGGCTGACTTGCCTCTGTCTCAATACAAACCATAATAGCAGTGGGAGAGACTAAGGAACGGATGTAAAGTGATGAAGAGGTATAGGGTTTAACCTCAGGAATTTTTTCAAGTATCTGCTTATGCATGTCCAGCTGGGTCTCTTCATAGAAAGTGTGAAGGTAGTCTGGACAGAGGACAAGATCTTTTCGAGGAGGCAAATCAAGGATAAGGATTAATGATGTTGGGCTGCTCTGAATGAGTTCAATTAGAAAATTTGGTGCATCTGTCAAAGGGTTCAGAAAGGCCGAAAGGCTTGTGATGTTCAATGCTCCTCCCGTTGGTAGCTTGCAGTGTATCCAGCTACCTAATATAAAATCAATCTGATAAAATAATGTTTAGAATTCAGACCCCAAAAAAAGGGTACGCCCTTTTCATAAGTAAAAAAAAAAAAAAATTAAGGTGCATTAAATACAAAACATACGATATATATGTTTTTTCGCACCAATTGTCCGCACCAGAACATAGAAGAGAACAGATGATGCCATGCTCCAATACACCAACTCATTACAACTGAACCCAAATATAACAGGGCTAGAACTAGGTTGAGCATGGCAAGACCTGAAAACTATCCCCCATTCTAAGGAAGTTCAGACATTGCATTGTGGCTAACCAACAAGAAACACACTTGATTCAAACAGCTCGGGCAAACAGCATTCAGGCCTTGAAGAACAAAGGGCTGAATCCAGTGGCTGTTTGCTCAAGCTTACAACAATCTGGGCTTGTTGAATCATCATCCTGGAGAAAACACTGTTTGTTAAATTAACAACTGCAACCCAACCTAAATAATTTTGCAATTGCAAATGAAGTCCAAGCCACAGACTTAAAAAACAAAATCCCATGATCACCTTGGTAAGGTAAAGTAGATGCCAATTTCCCCAAGACTAATCTCACAGTTGCAATCATAATTATGATATTAATTCCCATAAGCAAGCATGAAAAAAAATTAGCTTGATTTTATTCTCCTGTGATATTACACTTATATGTTAAGATAAAGGTAGATTTGACTACTAGAAATGATGTCCATACAAGCATGAGCCAGTATAAGCTTATGGTACAAGTTTTCAATTTCTATATATACAATATGGATGGGTTCAACTCTTTCCAGGAGCCTGAGCAATCTGCCCTACTAACTATACTCACTAATCGCCATAGCCATGGGATTTGTGTCCCAGCATATGATCCTTAAATCTAGAGCCACTGGCTCTATTGCTTCATATTAAACAAGCGCATGAAGATGAACCACTATGAAATCTATACGAGGGGTGGTTGATTTATTAGAAGATTATTGTAGTGATATATCTTTGGACCATCTAACTTGAAGAGTTCTCCATACGCCAAAAAATTTCAGACCCACGGGCTACTGTATAAAGTAACTTGCTAGCAATCTTTGGGAACAGAATTTTGCGTAATGTTGCTACTACTAATTCAAATTCTTATGCCATTTTCCCTGAACAACTTCAAAAATCGCACTCAGCATTCCCAAGAGAAGATCATCAAACACCCGTATTCGACTTGTCTGTCCTTGTAATTCCCCATTCAACATTTCCAATATCTTCAAAAGTCCAATTTCATCTTCAATCCAAACAGAATCAATTTCTCATTCACTCCTTAAAATGGTTTGGGTAACTGACCACACGACATTAATCTCCTCATGGTGGAGAATACGTTTCAATTAAATTTGGCTCAAAATTAGCTAACCAAACACTTGCTAAATCCTATTTTTCCAACATGTTTTGCATCAATTTACATTAATGCAAGTAAGTTTTCATAGTTAACTGTAATCTTTCGATGAGCAACCTTGCTGTCGTTTTCAGTGAAAAAAAAAATGATATTAGTGACCTAGCGGTTGAAACGATAACGAACACGTTGCCGTTACTAACAACTAAAACGGCATAAATTCTGTGCCGTTTATCAAAAGGAGTGAGGAAAAATGAAATCACACCTGAGAGTGGGAAGGCTTGTTGCCAGATCTGGTGTGAAGTGAAGCATGGGCGGACCCACTTTGGTTCTGGTAGTACTGTACATCCGGCGGTAGACTACAAGGGAGGAGCTGCGACCCAAGGCGGTTCTCCACCGTTGATACAAGATCAAGCATCAGGTTTCTGTGTGGGGCCGACAAGTATGGGAACTCCTTGAATTTTGTTAGCCCGAATTCGTTGTTCAACTCCATCTGAGATGATGATGCTGAGGAGCAACAGGAGGAGGAGGAGAAGGTTTTAGACCTTGACCTTGACCTTGAGGAACTTGGTGGGAAGTGGCTGCTGAAGAAGATCCCAGGCAGTGTCACAGCCATTTCTTATTCCTTCCACTCACCGCGCTGTCCCATGTCTATCTATATGTCTAATTTTTGTCTATTGCATGCATGCCGAAACGGTGCGTTTTGTAGAGTGATTATAGGATACTGTTTGCATCAAATATATATATATATATATATATATATATATATATATATATATATATATATATATATATATTTTTTTTTTTTTTTTTTTTAATTATGAACAAAAAGGTTTTGAATACCATTTTGTTGCCCATTTCGTTTCTTTATGGGACAGAATATTTCCATACCGACTTGTTTTGATGTACTATTTTGAGATTATTGTTATTATATATAATATGATATAATTTTAAAGTGGAGGTTTAAAAAAACTTTCAATAAACTAAGTTGATTAGTTATTAAAAAACTAAAACAATTCGGGTTTTTTTTTTTTTTTTTTTGTAAATAAACATGAATGTTGGGACATTTGTAAAATCATGATGGTACAAAAGGTAAACAAATCTAAAGATACAAATTGAACAGAAATCATTATTCACCATAGCCATCTTATAACAAAACAACACACCAACTAAACCATTTTGATAAGGCCACTTGTACCACTATCGCATGTAGAAACTAATTGGCCCATTGTCATTTACTCCAAAGCACTGCTTTGAGTGTGCTAAATACTAAATTTTAGCATTTTAAAAAACCAAACACCAAAAAATGACCTCTATTGGATATGTTAGATACCAAATAAAGAAAGAAAAAAAAAATTGCCAGTGTACTACTACTAGTAATGCTACTTTGTTTTTTTATTCTATTTTCTCTCTTATTTCATACTTCTCTACCCTCTCACTCTCTCTTCTCTATGCCTCTCTCACCCTCTCTTCTCTCTATCTCTCACTCTCTCAGAGCCATGTCACCAATCCCTCTCCTCTCTTCTCTAGTTGTGGCTTTTTATTATTTATTTATTATTATTTTTTTATGGTCGAGATCGGCATTGTTTACAGTGGTGGAGTTGTGATCAACTTTGACTTTGCTACGGGTGTTTACAATTGAGATTAGTGATTGATGATGGTTTGTTTGTTTGTTTGTTTTTTGTGCAATGATGGTGGTTAGGTGTTTGTGGTTAAGATCAACTATGGTTGGTGGTTGTGTTTCTTTTTGCAATTAAGATCAGCAATTTTTGCAATTGCCCCATCCTCATCCTGCCCCCATATGATAGAGAAAAATTCTACTTCATGCTAATTTGTCTTATAACTATTTACAATTTTTTTAATAAAACCAATTTCATTAATATAAATATACTTGAAATTAAAATTAAATTTATCCCATTGTGGACGACTAAATTTCTTAGTTTGAAATAAATCAAACAAGTAAAATAGTTTCACAAATACGAATTTGTATTGATAAATGTGTGGTACAATTCTTTATAATTACAAAAGAGTGATCCTCTGATTCGATCTCCTTGAAAGATTTATTGATTGGAATTGTGGTAATGTGATTTTGATTTGAACATAAGATATTCTTCAATTTAGCTGAGGAATAGATCGAAGATCTTTGAAACGGAATTACAATGAATCTCTGGCTATGAGCTTGTTAGAAATTCTTTGTTCTTCGTGTTCTTCGTGCGTTCTTCGTGTGTTCTTCGTGTTTGAAGGTTTGTGGTGGAAATTCTTCGGTGCTTTAGAGGCTTGATTCCGTAGAGTTTCGTTGATTTATGGTTTGTTGAGGTTTCTGGAGGCTTTTGAGCTTGATTCCAGTGAACTTTGAGATCTGGACGAGTAGTTTGGATGATTTTGCTTCGAATGTTGTCTGTATTCGAGGTTGAAGTTCTTGAAATTCTTGAAGGCTTTGGGGTTTGATTCCGGCAAAACTTCTGGATTTCTGAACTCAAGATATCTTCTTCATTTTTTCTCTGTCCTCCTAAATATCTTAGGAAGGCTTCTATTTATAGGAGTTTAGGGGTGGGTGAGCGACACGTGGCGGAGTCTGATTGGTGACACTTGTCACAGCCTGATTAGTCCGCTAATGTCATCGCTTACACGTACTAGATTGCTTGTGTCATCGCTTACACGTGCAAGGTTGCTTGTGTTATCGCTTATGCATGCTAATGCAGTTTCATGCCTTTATTTCAATGACACTTGGCAAATTTCTATTGGAATCTGAATAGTGATGGCAAAACCTAGCAGCAGTACGTGGCGCTTTGTAATTGGTTGTATTTTGTGAACTTGGTAGTATGATGTGTCAGCTTGTGATAGGTCGGGAATTTTCCCTCTCTACACCCATTAAATCAAACTAATTTTTAGCAAGAACCAAATGATATTATTCAAGTGTTTAATATGACAATATCACAATAAAAACAAAATTCTTAATATTCATGCATTTAAATAAGCTAGTATTAATTTGTTTATTTAAATAGTAGAGATTTAGGGTATGAAAAATTTACAATTATAAAATGAAAAGATAATCTTTACAATTATAGTAGGGATTTAGGGATTAAATTGAAAACAACTTCAAATATGTAGGGACCAAAATAGAAGCTCTAAAAAAGTGGTAACTAAAATGGGAATTGACCCAAAATGAAGGGACAAAAAAGGAATTTTCACCTTTTAGCTTTCTAATTTTTCATCTAATAAAACCCAAACTTGGTGTAATGTGACAAAGGCAATTCGAGCAATAGCATGCTAATTACTCCAAATATGTGTGAGCTTGCATACACACACAAACATGCATATGCGAAAGTTTATTACAACACATTTTAGAGAAGGGAAAAATTAATGGATATCCTACGGGTATTGATTTAGGAAATATTTTTAAAATTTTTTATGGGAAAAGATAAAAATAACGGATTTATTTTTACAGTTTTTTTATTATATATTAATGAAAGTGGTATTAAAACTTTTTTTAAAAAAATTGTTCATTATCAAATGTCCTAAGAGTACTCGTTAACCCGGTTATTCTTTGTAATATTGAAAAATCAACAAGACAATCAAATGGATATTACACATCAATAATCACTATATTATCAAATGTCCCTTTGTTTGAAATGTATTCATCCTTTTCTTCCATTAAAAACAATCAATCAAATGTCTTAAAAACAATTTGCGCGGACATTGATGTCTAATGTTCCCATAGTACCTCACATCATGATTATCTATACTTCTATTTAAGAGATTTTTCCTATTTAGACTGGATTTTTGTGTGTTCCAAAATACCCTTACAGCCTACGTTTAAGTAGGGGCCAAAACGTGAGGATAACAAAGTAAAAATATATTTTTAACTCTCACCTAAAACATTTCCTACAAAATAGGATCACTCTACCACTAACCCACTTCTTTAAAGCAACTAAACGTTTGTTACTATTATTTTCCTTTAAAAAAAAGTTATCTTCAAATTTTTTTTTAAAAACATCCTTAAGTTTATCCAAAAAAAAAAAACTAAATAAATATATATTACAATTTATTTAAACTATTTTCTTAACTTCTTTTTAAAAATTAAAAAGAGAAAACCTAACGAAAAAACCATGTTTCTATCAAAAAAGTTATTTACCTTGTTATTAAGGTTTATCCTTTCATTTTCTTTTTCTTTTTTTTTGGTTATCTATTTCATTTTTTTAAACCCATGTCTAACTTCCCCTAAGTTGGTTATTCTATTTTATTTTTTCACTCTTTTTTGTCGTTATCTTTTTTTTTTTTGAATTCACGTTTCTAACTCATGCTCCCTTCACGTTTTTTTTTTTTTTTCAAATCAATTCTTCTTTTTTAAAAAAAAATTATTATTTTTAATTATAAAAGTTCTTCTTTATTTTTCATACAATAAAACTATCACTATAACTTTTCATCTATATCGCTTAAATTTAGACACTGCTACTTGTGGGGGTAAAATGATTAAAATATGCATTTGGACCTTGGGCCCGATTTGGTGGTGTAAGCTTGTCTGAGCGGAGCCTGTGAAACCCGCAAGCTAGTTCATGCTACAAAGGTTGGAGGAGTTGTCCGAGGATGAGTATCTCCGAGGATGAGTCAAGTAAAAGTCATACGACATGTTAGGGTGTTTGAAGAGAGAATTCTGGAAGATCTGTTAGGTAAAGACATGATCCACACAGTTATTGGAAGGAAGAACGTATAAGAAATATCAGAGGGAAAAGGCTGTTATCACCGCATTAAAGACCCTGAACTTACCTCCCTGGCTACATTAATGGAGAAATGACTTCTGAACAGTAATATTTAACTTTTCAGCTATTGTTTGAAGACTTCAAGAAGGTGACGGATGTGACAAGTATCTATTTGAAAGATTTGTGTTACACGTGGAAGAAGAAATGAAGAATAAGATGGATATAAGAGAACAAAAGAGGTATGAAAAAGGGGATCGAAGAAGAAGAAGAAGAAGGAGGAGAGAGAAAGGGTGGAAGAGTTGAACTGTAATGGTAATATTTTGCTTAAAGAAAGAAAGGTAATACAAGTGGTCATCGGCTTACGTCCGAGGAGAGTTTCTTTGCTATTTTCATCTATTGAATGTGTGGATAACGGCAATCTAGCTTATTTTTCTCTTTATCTAATATCCATAACCTAGGTTTCAAGCCCACACTCTACAAATTTAATTATATAAGGCTCTTTAAGTTTGAGTCCATCTAGTGATTGGACCGGGTATAAATTGTGCACTTACACTACTCTCCTGTCAGTTTTCAAATTGCTAACTGTATTACCACAATTTGGTTGGATCATTTTTCTAAATGAAAACTCTCACGTAAAACACTATCTACAAAATAGGACCACACTTCTAATACACTCACGTTGATTTTCAAACTCAAATTGTTTCTTCTTCAGTTCTCCAATTCTCTCAATTTTGTTAATCTTATTTTCACCATTATCATCATTTTTCTATTTGCTCTACTCAAATTTGATCCTGCTCAACGGTATGTGTATGTCAATATACTTTGGTTTTTTCTATTTTGATTTTCTAATTCATGAACAACTTCTTATTTTCTAGAAACGAATCAAATATTTATGTAAAATAGCCCTTATATTTCAATCTCACCATTAATTTCTTTCACATATTTCTTCAAGGAACGTGCACTGGGGTGCCTATCTTTAAGATTTTGGTATTTAAACTTCAAGGAACATGCATTGTGGTGTTTATCTTCAAGATTTTGGTATAACTTCAAGGAACTTGCACCTTAGTGTTGATTTTAAAGATTTTTGTGTGTTTTGTCCTCCATCTCCAACAAACTATTTGGACTTTAGACTTGAAGTGTAGTCAACAATAAAAATGTAAGTATCTTTTATGGCCTTTATTTAGAACGCCTCATGCATATTGAATTCTCTCTATTACGTTTGCTTTTGTGAGTTGTCATTTAGTATTTGCTTTCCTATATTTGGCTTCCTTCTTTGTTATCATTATCCTTTCTATATCATTATCTTCTCTTTGAAAAAAAAAAAAACACTTTCACGTCACGTTTTCTTATATTCCTATTGTTTTGTTCAAATATAACTTCTTATATTAACCTTTTGAAGTCATATAACTCATATTAGCATGAAAACGTTTTGAACTTATATTAGAACTCATATTGAAAATGTGAATATAAAATATGAGTTCTATTTGATTTCTATTTGGACTAAAATTTTTATATATGAGTTCATATTTTTAAACGTGAATTTTCTATTTGAACTCATATTTCTAAACGTGATTATTTCAAAGAAAAAATATGAGTTCTTTTTTTATTTATTTTTTCAAAAAAATATTTAATTGAACGCTAACTTAGAGTTTAGAAAAAACAAAAAACAAAAAACCTTATTCTTTTATGTAATTTAGATTTTGAAAGAAGAAAAAAATCTTTTAACTCCCACGAAAATACTGCTTACAAAATAGGACAACACTTTTCCTTCTTAATCTTTTCTTTTATTTGGTTAGTTTGATAATTGTTTAATATTTTCTCTAATTAATGACTCTTTTTTAAAGAATGGGAATGATATATATTTTTGTCTATGTTTTTTTTTTTTTTTTTTGTGGTTATTGGGTTTGATTAATTATTTTGGTGTATGTGTTTTAAGTGGTACTTTGTCTTCCTCCTATTATTTTTGTTAGTTGTTTTTCTTACATGTAAGCCTTACTATCTATTTTTTGTATTTTTTTTTAGGGTGATATATCTACAATTTTGTTACTCATATATAAAATAAGAGTTTTTTATTTTTTATTATTTTTTTAATATAAAATAGAATTTCTGTTCTAGCCTAATCTAAGTGTATATGTATATGAAGTTTCTTCTTGAAGACTTGAACTCCAACCCTTATCCACACACCTCACAAATACTTATATCTGCGAAGTGGTCATTACACAAAAGGTGTGTAGTGGTCAAAACAAAAAGTTATAAACAGTCAAGTGTACCAGGAATTAAGGAGTTAGTTATTAATGTACGTATAGAATTCAATTCTTTTCCTTTTCTTAATTTGGTCATGCTATGTTACTCGTATATAAGAAAAGTATCTAAATTGTAATTCATTCATTCACTTTCATTCGTTTCAATAAGATTGCTCTCCATTTCAATTTAGAGATTGATCAGTAATTATTCTGAGTGAGAGAGAGTGAAATTTAATAAAGATGTTGATGAATGTTGAGATAATTTCGAAGGAGATTATTAAGCCATCATCTCCAACCCCCCATCACCTTAGGAACTTCAAGCTTTCCTTCTTAGACCAAATTGCACCTCCCACTTATATCCCTGTCATTTTCTTTTATCAGTGTAAGCAATATATGGATGTTGATCACTACGAAAGATCTAGTTCGCTAAAAAAGTCTTTAGCTGAAACCCTCACTCACTTCTATCCATTGGCTGGAACACTTATTAATGAAGATTTCTCTATCAACTGTAACGATGAGGGTGTAGACTATGTTCAGGCCCGTGTCCCATGCATGCTATCACAAGTGGTAGAGAAAGACAACGGGCAAGCTTTGATCCAATTGCTACCATTTGAGCCCTATCGTAGTTGTAGCGATCAATTTGGAAAAGAAGTTCTCCTGGCTGTCCAATATAATATTTTTGACTGTGGTGGAGTGGCGATTTCCTTTTGTGTCTCACATAAGGTTGCTGATGGAATATCAGCAATCAACTTCATTACTGCATGGGCTGGTATGTCTCGAGGAGCTAGTGAAATTATAAGCCCCAGTTTTGATGCAGCCATCCATTTTCCTCCAAGAGATATATCTGGGTTCACCCTGAGTACTGCAATAGCAAAAGAAAAGATTGTGACCAGAAGATTTGTGTTCGACAAATCAAGCATAGCCGCCCTAAGAAAAGAAGCCTCTCTTGCATTTGGACCAGAAGACAAGGGCCCGTCACGCGTGGAGGCCATTTCAGCATTCATTTGCAGGCGTTTCATTGCAATAGCTCAATCAAAACCTGGAAACAAAGCAAAGCTATTCGCAGGACTTCATGCTGTGAACCTGCGCGAGAGAATGGCTCCACACCTTCCAGTGAACTCATTTGGGAATCTTGTCACGGTTGCGTTATCACAGGTTAAGATTGAGAAAGACGATTGTTTATGGGAGAACCAACTTAGGAATGCAATTAGGGAAATCAATGTTGACTACGTGAAGAAACTACAAGATGGAGTGGAGTACTTGAATTTTATGAACAACGGAAAGAAACAACTCGCAAACGGTGAGACGGTCTTTTGTAACTTTACTAGCTGGTGTAGGTTCCCTGTCTATGAAATTGATTTTGGAATGGGGAAGCCCACTTGGGTTTGTAGTCCCAGCAGACCTTATAAGAACGTGGTGGTCATGATGAGTTCCAAAGATGGTTATGGAATTGAAACGTGGGTAAGCATGAATGAAGAAGACATGGCCATGTTTGAACATGATCCGGAGCTCCTCTCATTTGTTTCTTCAACAGCTCGAGAATGAATGATTGCTTGCCTTGAATAAACACTTGCTTAAGCTTTTCATTTTGGATCCATGCGCCTTTCTTTTTAATCTTCTTTGATGGTACTGATTTCTTATGTATTTTGGTTGTGTTGGCATTGGATTAAAAAATCAGTTTTTATTTTATTTTATTTATTTTTGCTGTTATTCAGTTTATTTATATTATTATTCATTGACTCTATTACACTTTTTGATATTATTCATTTGTGTCACTATACTATTTAACTATTTTTTAGCTTTATCTATAATATTTTGAGCAAAAAAATTTCAGTTTCAACTAAATAAGTTGTTCTCAAACAGACTTTCTGTGAGTCAAATAAAATTTTTATGATTTATTATTTACTGTTAACGTATAGCTTAGACTAGATTAGCCCATTGGGCTTGGTCCAGTATACTGTACTTGTATTTTACTCATATTACTTGTACTGCACACATACCTAGACTATATAAGACTCTCTATTGTATATTATTGTTCATACAAAATATACAAAGTATTCAGTCTTTCTCTCTCACTTTATATTCTTAACATAGTATCAGAGTCATACCTCTGACTTTCTGGTTCCTGTGGACATCTCCGGCATTCTTCCGCTGCCCCGCGCCTTTATCTAGTAGCCACTGTCAGAAGCGAGTCACCGTCATCATGCCCACAGTCCTTGCAACTCTCGGATCTCATCGTTCTGCTCATCCAACTATTAAAGCAAAGACATAGAGTGATAGAACAGCCAATCCCAAGCAAAACCCAACCAAGAACAGACATCACACTCACCACAACGCGCTTTTAGAAGTGCTTCACGCGTTGCACACGCTGGTAAAAGAGCAACCACGCGCCTCACCTCATGACACGTGTTCGACGCACCTAAGACCATCTGTGTATGTCCACGTCAGCCCTAGGCTGACGTCATCCTACACACGTCAGCGTTTGAGTCAACCGCCTACATCAGCACACGCTAGCCATTGACTTGACCGTTGACTACCATGGTTGACCGTTGACTTTGGGTTGACTTTTTGACCAAAGTCAAAAAATTTCAACAGAAGCAAATGTTTCCTCACAGTCAATGTCATACTCTTGAGTAAAGCCCTTAGCAACGAGGCGAGCCTTGTATCATTCAACAGATCCATCAGTCTTGGTCTTGATCTTGTAAACCCACCTACAACCTACTATAGACTGACCAAGAGGCAAATCAACCATATCTCAAGTGTGATTCTTATGAAGGGCATCTAGTTCTTCGTTCATAGCTTGCTATCAAGAGGGTCAATATGGGCCTCACGATAGGTGTGAGGTTCATAGAGGGTGGTAAGAGCAAAAGAACAGTGATAATCAGTGAAATAAGGGAGAGGAATGCTTACCCGAGTGGAACGACGAAGTTTAGGACCAGCAGGTAACTCAGGAAAGGGTGGCGTCACAGGATCCAAGACAGGCGGGTCATATACCAGGGACGGAACCGGTAATGAGTCGTCTGGAGAGGCAGCCGATGTTGAGGAATCCTCCACAAGTTCAGGATAGAGAGGGAGGAAAAGATCGGTAAAAATGGGAGACTCTGAGGAAGAGGATGCAGGAAACTGTTGAAGACTTATGAAAGGACGATGTTTCCAAAACTTAACATGATGAGAGACACGAAGCTGATGAGAAATGGGGTCATAGCAGCGAACCCCTTTTGAGAGACACCATAACCAAAAACAACAGAGACGAGCACAAGGCTGAAGCTTTGTTCGTTTATGAAGAGGAAGAGAGACAAAGCAAGTGCAACTAAAAACCCGAAGAGAGGAGTAGTTAGGGGTTTGACCATAGAGAAGCTCGAATGGTGATTTGTTATGTGTAGTTGGTGAAGGAATACGATTAATGGTGTACAGAGCAGTGAGCGCTGCCTCACCCCAAAAGCACTCAGGAAGAGAGGCAAAAATGCGAACGGTGCGGACAACATCAAGAATGTGACGATATTTTCGTTCTGCATGACCATTTTGTTGAGAGGTGTAAGGACAAGATCGTTGAGGAAAGGTACCATGACTGTCTAAAAAGGATAGGAAAGATTTATCATTATATTCTTGGCATTATTTGATCAAAAGACTTTTACAGTGCGATTAAACTATATTTCAATCATTTTATGAATGTTTGGTAAATAGACACAAATTCAGAACTATGGTGAAGCAAATAAATCCAAGTATATCGAGAAAAATCATCCACAAGTATATCTGTAGTAGGTTGTAGGTGGTTTACAAGATCAAGACCAAGGCTGATGGATCTGTTGAACGATACAAGGCTCGCCTCATTGCCAAGGGCTTTACTCAGGAGTATGGCATTAACTATGAGGAAACATTTGCTCTTGTAGCTCACCTTACATCTGTCAAATGTCTCATTGCTGTGGTTGTGTTCGCCATTAGCCTCTTTATCAAATGGATGTGAAGAATACTTTCCTCAATGGAGACCTCCAAGAAGAAGTGTACATGCAACCACCCCTAGCTATCCATACTCAGGCAGTCAAGTTTGTCACCTTCGTCGTGCTCTTTATGGCCTTAAGCAGGCCCCTCGAGCTTGGTTTGAAAGGTTTAGCTCAATTGTTGCTCAACAGGGTTTCACTTCCAGTCCTCATAACACTGCTCTTTTGTCTGAAGATCCTCTATTGGTATCACTCTTATTCTTCTTTATTGATGATATGATTATTACTGGAGATGATTCTACCGGTATCCGCTCTCTTTAACACTTCCTTAGTCAGCATTTTGAGATGAAAGATCTGGTATTCTTAGCTATTTTCTTAGCTTGAGGTTACCTCATCCTCTGATGGACACTATCTTTCCCAAGCTAAATATGCTTCTGATATTCTCTCCAAAGCCAGTATCACTGACAACAAGATTGTTTCCACTCTCTTGGAATATAATGCAAAGCTCCACCCTTGGATGGTAAACCTAGATCTAATGCTACTCGCTATCGCTAGTTGGTTGGTAGTTGATCTATCTCACTGTTACTCGTCCGAATATCTCACATGTCGTGGATATGGTTAGTAAGTTCATGGATGCCCCTCGTTCTGTCTACTATGCTGCAGTACTTCGAATTCTCTAATATGTCAATGGCACACTTTATCATGGTCTCCACTACTCCTCTCGATCTTCTCTCGAGCTTCATGCTTATTCGGATGCAGACTGGGCAGGTGATCCAAACTGATCGATACTCTATTACAGGTTTCTGTTTCCTGTTAGGTACTGCCCTTATCTCATGGCGTAGTAAGAAGCAAGATGTGATTTCTCGTTCCAATACTGAGGCTGAGTATCGTGCCCTTGTCGAAACCACCTGCGAGCTTGTCTGGCTTCGTTGGCTCTTGGCTGACATGGATGTTCCATAGCCCACTGTCACTCCTCTTTATTGTGACAATCATAGTACCATTTACATTGCTCATAATGACGTCTTCCATGAATGCACCAAGCACATTGAGATTGACTATCACATCACTCGCCAGCATCTTAAGAAAGGCAATCTCAAGTTGTTCTCCATCTCCTCTGCTGACCAACCTGCTGATATCTTCACCAAGACTCACTCACCTGGTCGTCTTCGAGATCTTATATTCAAACTCCAGTTGGCTTCCTCCTTGCCACCTCGAGTTTGAGGGGGGATGTTAGTGTATAGCTTAGACTAGATTAGCCCATTGGGCTTGGCCCAGTATACTGTACTTGTATTTTACTCATATTACTTATACTGCACACATACCTAGCTTATATAAGGCTCTCTATTGTACATTATTGTTCATACAAAATATACAGGATTTTTCAGTCTTTCTCTCTCACTTTATATTTTCAACATTTACTGATAATGGTAAAATTTGTCATTTGGTGATGTTATTGAGATATACCTTCATTATGAAAAATTAATTTTTTTCTACTTCTATATTCTATATAAAAAGTGTGAAGATGATTCATGGTAATTTAAATATGGAAATGTGGATAAGCTTTCGAATTTTTAAATATTATTATTGGATTTTTGTGGTTTACACTTATAAATGATATTTTTAATTTTATGTGAAACTTATTTATTGTGAGCATTTTGAAATTGATTTGAACTTTATGGCAAGTCGTGATTAAAGTTTAGTACTGTATTTAGTCATTAGTAAGAAACAGTCATATTGTAGCTAGTACTTTGCTAAGGATAGTCCCAAAAAGGAGACCGTGCACTTTTGGTAACTCCTTAGCAAATGAGTATACCATTGAGGATCTGAAAAAGAAATAAGTAAGTTTTTTAGTAAGGGAGTGTACCTTTAGTTCCAAAGAGGGAGCCGCCTTAAAGAAGGGGATGAAAGGGGGATGTGGAACTAAGAATTTTATTGTCATTATTTTTAATGGTTTAAATTATTTTACTAGAGAATTAATTTTTGAGGATGTTTTACTTTGTTGGGATTAAAGCTCTAAAAATTTGAGAAGAATTTTAGAATGTTGGTTGCATTTGTTTTAATTTGTTATGCATTAGAGCTCTGACAATAATGTACCTAAGTTTTCAACACATAATGTTATATCGTATCAAATTATAATTCAAAATCAAATAAGTTACATTCTTAATATCATCATTACCTAACATAACATGTCAATTTACCTCCCAAAAAAAAATCACATACATTATATATTGAGCTTAGAAGTCGCAGTTGAGTCAAATAGCTTTACCAAATTACAACAACTTTATAAATAGAAACAACAATTTATTTGTTCTTATAACTTCTCTTTAATGTTTTAACAAGATATGCAACCTTTTTGGTTATATCAAACTATTTTTTCTCTTCTTTTTTTTTTTTGGGATAAAGTAACAATAATGTTTCAAGAATTGTGGATAGAGTCATAGAGATAAGAGACTTTAGAAATTGTGGAAGATACAACATAAAGCACAGAAAGAAAAAAAAAAAAGAGAGTAAGAAATAATCCAAATGATACTTTATTGATTTTTTGGATAGACATAAAAATTTCATTTGTTGTTATCAACTTTAGACAATTTACAATTCTAAAATCCTTTTTTTTTTTCTTCTTAGCTTGAATGAATGCATCATCAGTCTTTGTTTTGGATAAAAGAAATAACAAAGTTTAGTTACGAAATTGGTTGTAGCCTAAAACTGTAACCTTATTCATATCTTTTTATTGAAGGTAAATTTTGACAAATCTACCATTGGATCACATTTTCTTCTTATATTCTTCATGCTTACAAAATTTCTAGAAAATTAAAAATCAATAGCTATGTCATCAATAAATGTTTAAATTGCAAGTTTTTGTAGTTTTAAATTATGCATAAAATATGAACTTATAGATCATATAGTAAATAATATCTAATTGACACAAAATTTGATATATATGTTAAGAGGTAGAAAACATGCAATTTAACGGTTATATTTCCAAAATATGTAGTAATATTTATTTTATTGAGTAAGTTGAAATCTTAGTTACAACCAATTTATAGCTAAATTTTGCCCTAAAAGAAATCCTTTTTTTTTTTTTAATACACATCCTTTTTTTTTTTTTTAAATGATTGTTCAAGCTTGGTTGACAAAAAATATATGTTCAAGGTTGGCTCAAGCTTGAACCAAAATGATAAATAAGTTAAAACTCAAACTCGTCAAAAAGTTTGAGCTTGATTGATTCGGCTCGATAAGTAGTCAAGTCAAGCTTTAGCTCAATATCAAACTTTTTAAGCTTGAGACCCAACACAAATACTTTATCAAGCCCATATCAAACTTATTTGGTTTGGATTGCAATTCAACCCACTATTCCTAAAGACTTACTAGAATAGAGCTTTATTGTCAAAGTTTATATCAAGTCTAAGCTCAGCTTGATTTGTATTAAAAACTAATATTCATAAGCCTATTTATATGAACAATTTTTTTTTTGTTGTACTTAACTTATCTATTTAATACATTTAATTAGACTCAACTTAATTTTGATTATAAATAAACAAAAATTAAGGATTTAAAAAAAAAAAAAAAAATTGAAGCCCAAATTATTTAGAGCTTATACTTAAACCTCACATCCTGTCGCGACTTCCATTGAAGACCCATCGCCGGTTTGACGAAGAGCGCCAGCCTCTCCAGCCATCTTTGAAGTTGAAGGCTCGACTCGAAGAGGCGAAGAGCTTCAACTTCAAGTGTATATCACTCTGGTTTCTTTATCATTTTTTTTAGGTAAATTCATTTCTCTTGTTTCTATTTTTTGCAATTGAGGGGTGATTAATGGTTTGGGTTGAACTGAGCTATTGAGCTATCGTTTCCTGTCCATTGTTGAGATATTGTTACTTTCGTATTGAGTTCAAACGGAATTGATAACTTTGCCCTCTAAACAGAAAGCTTTGAGTTCTGTAATGAATTTGATAATGCTCGTGAAGAACCGGACGTGGAGGTTTTGAACGAAGCGATAAGCTCCGCCCTCGGTTTTCAATGATGAGTTAAAGACGGTTGGTGGCGTGCAGATCACGTGCTTCAGTGAAGTTGGAACGACGTTGCTCTTCATTTTCAAATCCTACGCTTCCCAAACAGGTCTCAATCCATGAACTCTCTCTCTCTCTCTCCTCTTTTTTTTTTTTGGTTATCATTGTTTCTTTTTTTTTCTGGGTGCCTTTGATTTCACTAGTTTGATAAACTATCGTTGTTTTTTGTTTCACCATTTAGGTAACTTTGTTTTAGATTTTCTCTGTGTATTTTTGAAACTGTTCGGATTGGATCAGTAGCAATTTCACAAATTGGGAATTGGAAAAACTTGAAATTTTGTGCATTCATTGAGACTCTTACCCACATTTGCTTGCAAGAAATTATTCTGCATGCACTATGTATTTGTCATGTATAAGAGAAGGTATTTGGTATCAAATTATCCATGTTAATGGTAACTAACAAATGAAAGACGTGTTAGTTGGTAGTTATTTTTGC